>JAPVLO010001200.1:0-182259 GCA_027257055.1 Cephalopachus bancanus
TATATATATATGAAAAGATGCTCAATTTCATTCACAAAAGAGAAATACAAATCAAAACTACAGTAAGAGAATGCATAAACAATTTTGGTATATTCATCTATGAAATTTTACTCATAAAAAAGAAAGAAAAAAAATACTGATACACAAAACAACTTGAATGACTCTCAAAAGCATTATGCTGAGTGAAAGAAACCAGACATTCAGCTGGGCGCAGTGGCTCACGCCTGTAATCCCAGCATTTTGGGAGGACGCAGTGGGATTGCTTGAGCCTAGGAGTTCGAGACCAGCCTAGGCAATATAGCAAGACCTGGTCCCCATAAATTAAAGTAAAAAAATAAAAATAAAAAGCTGGGTGTGGTGGTGCAGGCCTGTAGTCCCAGCTACTCAGGAGGCTGAGACAGGAGGATTGCCTGAGCCCAGGAAGTGGAGGCTGCGGTGAGCAGTGATGGAGCCACTGCACTCCAGTCTGGAAGACAAAGTGAAACTCCGACTCAAAAAAAAAAAAAAAAGTCAGGTACAAGACACAAAAGAGTACTCATCGTCTCACTCCATTTAAATGAAACTCTACAAAACAAATATAATCTATGTGCCAGAAAGCCAATCAGTGGTTACCTGGGTATTTGGAATGGAAAACAAAGAAACCTTTTGGGGGTGATGGATATGTTCCCTATTTTGATTTTAGCGGTGGTTACAAGGTTGTATACACAATGTATACATTGATACATACAAATGTATACATGGATAAATACAAATGTGTACATTTGTCAAAACTCGCTGAATTATTGTTTACATAGAGGGATAGACAGAGAGGTAGCCGTTATCTCAATAAAGTTCATTCAATTACGAAAGGAAAAGAGCCCTGGCTGAAAATATTTTCCCACAGCAGGCAAATCGTTGACTTCTATGAAAACGAGAAAAAGCCGGGCTTGGTGGTTCAATCTGTAATGCCAGCGCTTTGGGAGGCCGAGGTGAGTGGATTGCCTGAGCCCGCGGGTTCGATACCCGCCTGGACAACTTGGCGAGACCTCATCTCTACAATAAATAAAAAATTAGCCGGGTGTGGTAGCGCGTGCCTGTAGTTCCGGCTTCTTGGAAGACTGAGGCGAAAGAATCGCAGGAGCCCAGCAGGTTGAGGTGGGGGTGGCCGGGAGTGTGCCACTGCACTCCAGTCTGGGCGACAGAGTGAGACTCCAACTCAAAAAAAAAGGAGAAAAAAATAAAACTAGAGATTATATATATATATAATATATATATATAAACGATATATATATATATATCGTTTGAGTTGGAGTCTCACTCTGTCGTCCAGACTGGAGTGCAGTGGCCGCTACCGGCCACCGCAGCCTCGACCTGCTGGGCTCCGGCGATGCTTCCACCTCAGCCTTCCGAGTAGCCGGAACTACAGGCGCGCTATCACGCCCGGCTAGTTTTTGATTTGTTGCAGAGAGGAGGTCTCACCAAGTTGCTCGGGCGTGTCTTGAACCTGCGGGCTCAGGCAATCCACTCACCTCGGTCTTCTAAAGCGCTGGGATTACAGGCTGAGCCACCGCGTCCGGCCAAGATAATATTTTTTATTCTCAGATCGGTGAGGGTTATAGTGTATTTTAATACTTATTTAAATGTTCCTGGTGTTTCAACGTCCTTTCCTCTCAGGTATTTTTAATGTATTGTTGGCTAGGTCCTTTACCTAACATGCTGTATAGCATCATGTTAATAAAGTTAGTGTCAAAAAAAAATTTTTTTTAAGACTAAGTGCTTAACAAGAGGCGGGATTCCCCTTTAGGGTCACTGGGAGGAGGGCGGGAACAAGACCAGAGCAAAGCTTCCGCTTTCATTTCTACGATTATTAAGTAGTCAACCTTTCTCATTAAAGGAGTACCGCGGAAGGGTGATTTTCTGTCGGCAAAATACTTCCCTAACGACGAGTCCATCCATGAGACAGGTATGTCATAATATCGCACCACAACGAGTATTCCCTAAGAGCTCCGAAACCAATCAGATGACTTAAGTTCTGGTAGAACATTAAATTACAATTCATCTGACTTGTTGGTTTCCTTCTTTTCTCTCCGTCTCGAAAATGCTGAACTTCTAAATTAGATTCCACCCCCCTCCATTCCTGGCCAGTGGTTTGGTCCGACCTTAATACTGACAGGAGGCAAGCTGCGTTTGCGCAGAAAGCTGGCGGGGGGGTGGGGGGAGGAACATGGCGCAAGCTCTCTCTGAGGAGGAGTTTCAGCGGATGCAGGTGCCGCTCGCGGTGGGAAAGACCACCGGGCTAGGCGTCGAGGGGCGGGGTAGAGAGAGGTCGTGCCACCAGCTCTGAGAAGGGGTTGGTTGAGATGGACCCTGAGTCTAAGGGGTTGGTCTGGAGAAGGGAAACTGAGGCTCCGAGTGGTGAGACGCTTGGATTCCAGGATACTATGAGGTTCTGAAGGTTGGATTCTGTTAGTCTTGCGGCGGGGGGAGCGGCATCCTTAAGTAGGCGATACCTTACTCAGACCTGGAGGGGACGAGACTTTTGGGCCCGTGCAGGGGACACCATTTGTGAGTGATGATAATGTTGGGCTTTGAGGGAAGGAGATCCCGAGAAGGCGAAACCATTTTGTCTGGAGAGGAAGGAAGCGGGTGTTGGGCTGTTTGCGTCATGGTGGGGGGAGCCCTTGAGGGCAATATCATTAGCGGTGGGAGGTGGAAACTTTGTAGGAGATACCAGTGTGCTAGGGGACTGGGGAAAGACCCCAGGTGTTGTCATTGTTCCTGGCAGGTGGTGATCCTGTGCAAGTGGTAGTGTATCCTAAGAGAGGGCGGTACCATTGGATGGTTAAGAGTGATCCCAATGGGCCTAGGTTGAAGAAGGCCTTGAATGGGTAAATCCTATTAATTGAGGGGAGGACCAGAGGAGGTGAAAGAACGATACCTTGGACTGCATGGAGAGGAGATTATTGGGCTTTTGGGAGGTGCCCTGACTAGGTACTCTGACCACTTGATTCTTTGGGAGGGGACTCGGAGATGGGAAGAAAGACCATAGCATTGCATCAGGAGTGTATTCTTGTTGAGAAAGTCCCTCACTGGGGGAGTCTTGAAGGGGGAAATCCTGAATAGGGTCCTGTAGGGGGAAGGGAGGAACTCTTAAGTGAGGATAGGTAATCCCTATCAGTCCTTATGTGAGGGAAACCAGCTATCCCTGTGTGAGGGACATTGAGGACAGAAGGGTGAGCTTATTGAATCATGAATGGGGAAGACCACTGTAATTGACAGGGGCTTGTAAGTAAGGTAATTCAACTGGCTCACCCAAGGCCCTGTAGAGGAAAGACCCTGAAGGATGTAGGGTTATCCCGTTAGAGCATGACTGGGGAAATATTGAGGCAAGTGAAGGGGGACCCTTGAGTGAGGAAGATTCATCCCACTGGGCCATGAGTGAGGGAAAACTACTGGGATCTGTTAGGGAGGGACTCTATTGGAGTGAAAAGGGTATTCCAATTCGACCAGGACTGGGAGAGACAGATCACTGGGTTCTGGGACAGAGGCAGGAAAGATTCTGTAAAGGCCAAGCCCTCTGACCTTGAGCAGACTGACTACCAGGGTGTGGGAGGAGGAGGCTGGGAGGGAAGAGTCCTGGTGGGGTAAGGGACAGTGAGTGGGTCTGGGAAGAACCAGCCTCAGGGCCCTACAGGGCTGGGAGGGAGAAATGTGCTATTTGAAATGGCCCATACTTCACTTTCCCTTAATTCTTGAAGGGGGCCTGGACATGTTTTGAGAGCCAAGGGGGTGGAAGGATCCTGGAAAGCCCTCTGACCCAGTGAAAGTTGGGCAGGAGAATACCAGACCCTTTCCCTTGGGAAAGAGGGAGGAAGACAGGCCCCTGCTCCCTGCTTTCAGGGGTCTCCAGTTCTGGCCAGGAAGCCAAACAACACCCCTAACAGTGTTCAGTGTATGAAGAGGTCAGCCAAGATGAGGAAAAGGAACTTTATCCTGTGGGTATGGAGAGCCATGGAATGCACATGAACAAGAACCTGACTGGGGCAATGCTCTGTGATGGCCTGAGTACAGAGTGGATTGGAGGGGGGCAGGTAGAGGCAGCAGGGAGATGGAGGGATGAGGCCGGCTGGGGTTATAAGTGCAGCTGGAGAAGGTAAGATGGGCTGAGGGTCTAGAAGCTCATTTAGAATATAACATGTACAAGTCTAAAGAGGCACATGGAGGTCATAGGGTCCATGGGGCTTAGCAGCTTGGTTTCCTCATGGTGGAGGTAGAGACACTTTCCTGACCAAGTCTTTTCGTTTCCCTGCTTCACCCAAAGGCTCAGCTTCTGGAACTCCGGACAAACAACTACCAGCTTTCAGATGAACTACGCAAGAATGGTGTTGGTGAGCCAGGAGGGTCTTATTAGCTGGGGGTGACTTTGGGGCACAGGTTTTTCCTCAAAGTCCTGGCAGGAAGACCTTTCATTCCTTGCCACTACCTGTCGTTAAGATTCCCTGATTTTTTTCCACACTAGAACTTGCCAGTCTTCGACAGAAGGTCGCCTACCTGGATAAAGAGTTCAGCAAAGCTCAGAAGGTACCTCTCTCCATCCACCCACCCATCCTTCCCTCTACCCATCTGACTCACTCATCTATACAGTGAGCACCTAAGGTGAACCAGACCTAATGTTGCTTGCTGCTTTTATGTAGTCATTTAAAGAATTCTCATGGAAGCCTCTTTCGTTTGCTGATTTTACCTAATCTTGCTTAATTTATTGATTAATTTTAGTTTACTATTAATTCATTGCTAATTTCAGTTACTTATTCTGATTCACTAACTTTTAAAAATAGTCAAATTTGACTGGGTACAGTAGCTCATTCCTATAATCCCAGCATATTGGGAGGCCGAAGTGAAAGATTGCCTGAGCCCACGGATTCGAGTCCAGCCAGGCAACTTGGTGAGACCTTATCTCTATGATAAATCAAAGAATTAGTCGGGTGTGGTGGCACGTGCCTGTAGTTCCAGCTACTTGAAAGGCTGAGGCAGAAGGATCACCTGAGCCCAGCAGGGTCGAGGCTGCAGTGGCCGTGAGCGTGCCACTGCACTCCAGCCTGGGCGACAGAGTGAGACTCCAATGCAAAAAAAAAAAAAAAAGCCAAATTTACCAGTAAATCTGCCTTGAATGTGCCGTCTATCCGCCACTCACACTCCTGCCTTGTGCTCCTACCTCCCATCCTTGTCCTGGTCCAGTTGGTAAAATGAAACCAAGTCCACCTCTCAGATCCTCTAAAGATAAGATAGAATATAATCTATTGTGGCCCCTCAAGACAGTTAAGGTCCTCCCTTGTCTCCTTCACTGCTCTGTCCCCTTGCTTAGCACAATGTTATACTTAGTGTGCTCTCAATAAATATTTGATGGATGAAGGAATAAAGAATGCACGATCTCCAGCAGTCAGGAAACTGGACTTCTCTTTGGTAGGGTGCTGATTTCCCAAACTTGGCAATACCCTTGGCTACCCAGCAGGGGAGCAACAGTTCCTGGACTGCGTGGGAAGGTTCCACATTAGACATGTTTAGGCAGATGTAACAATGAAGCCACAATTTCTGAGTCTGGAGTTCCAGCCCATAAAGGGTTAAATATTAAGACTCCTCTGACCACCCTCAAAAGCTTAGAGGGAAGGATGATTTCTGTGTGCTGGGGCCCAAGGCAGGATTTGCATTTATTCATTCACTTACTCACTCATTCTGTCATTCTGGAATGACAGAAATTGTCCAAGTTGTCATTCAAGTTCTGTGGATGAAGACACTCCCAGCCTCCAACCCCTATAATCATTGTCCCCCCCTTAGCACTAGCCACAATTGTCTCCATACCTTAGTGAGGGAGTCCATGTCTGTTCACTTTAGCTCTCTTCCCACCCATCCCCCATTTAGGCACTGAGCAAGAGCAAGAAAGCTCAGGTAAGAGGACCCATGTGGGTGAATGTGTCTGGGAGACTGTCTTGGTGGGATATTTCTGTATGCTGGGATCTCCTTGTACTGGCCTGCCTTTCTTTGTGTGTGCCCCTGCGCCTGCAACTACCTCACTGCCATGTGTTTGTGTCTGTTGCTATTTTCCTGTGTTTGTCTTGAACTCTGTGCCTCTGTGTGTGTGTCTCTTTCCTTCTCCCTTTCTGTCTCCATGTCCTTTTGTCTCTCTGCCTATCTCTTTCTATTCTTCTCTCTTGGACTCTTGTTTCTCTCCCCACCCTGTTACTATCTTTGTCGTCATTTCTCTCTTTTGTTTTTTCCCTGTTTCTCTTTCTCACTCCTTGTTTCTCTTTCCCCAATCCTGTATCTCTTACTTACACTTTTTTTTTGAGTTGGAGTCTCACTCTGTTGCCCAGGCTGGAGTGCAGTGACATAATCATGATTCACTGCAGCCTTGACCTCCTGGGTTCAGGCCTACCTCAGCCTCCTGAGTAGCTGGGACTACAGGTGCATGCCACCATACTTTTTAATTTTGTAGAGACTAGGCCTTGCTATGTTGCTTGTGCTAATCTTGAACTCTTAGGTTCAAGCAATCCTCCCACCTCAGCCTCCTAAAGTGCTGGGATTATAGGTGTGAGTCACTATGCCCAGATCTTAACTTATTTCTTTCCCTGACCCCTCTCTCTTCTCTCTATGTCAAGTTCTCTCTGTTTTTTTTCTCTGTCTTCCTGCCTTTTCCTATTCATTCTCTCCCTCCTAATCCCTGTCTCCTTTCCTATCTTCCTCTTTTTCCCCATCTCTCTCTACCTCCTCTCTCCCCTATCATTATCTTCCTCTCTTTCTCCTTTCTTTTTCCTTCCCTGTCTTCCCTTCTCTCTACCTTCCCATATCTCTTTCTTGTTCCGTCTCTCATTTTATGTCTCCCTGTGTCTCTCCTGTATCACCTCATTCTCTGTATCCCCCATGTCATTTTCTCCCTCTTCCTGTCTCTGTCCTACATTCCCATCCTTTTTGCCCTGGCTCATGTCTGCCACTGCAGGAAGTCGAGGTACTGCTGAGTGAAAATGAGATGCTGCAGGCAAAGCTGCACGGCCAGGAGGAGGACTTCCGTTTGCAAAACAGCACGCTAATGGCGGAGTTCAGCAAGGTGCTGGTGCCTGGGATAGTCAAGGGGGAAATGAGGGGTAGGGGCTACCTGGACTGAAACTTGGCAGCAGCAGAGTGATTGGACAAGGGTCTGGCCCTGGAGCACTGTCCGTGGTGCTGAAACAAGTCCTGGATTGCTGCTGGGGGGGAAGTAATTTGCCAGATGGGGCCAATCATTGTGCTGGATTAGAAGGCTTTGAGCCCTGAGATCAGCTGGCTCCTGGCCAAGTCAATCCTTTTCTTTAAGCTTGAAGTCTCCACGTATAACTTGGGGTTGATACTATGGAGCCCCAAGGTGTTAGAAATGTTTTAGGTCAAGTTCCTATGCTTAAAATAAGATGGAAGGTGTTCGAGGTGTTTCCCTTTTCTTTCTTCTCTTCATTTGACATAAGCTTGGGGTTCTACTTGTTCCAGATAATTCATTCTGGATTGGTTGATTCTATCTCTCTCCTCACTGATTTTAGTGTTGTGGCTGTTTTTGAGTCTACTGGGAAATTGGAGACGTTGTCTTTTGTTCCCTTAACTAGCTTCTGTGTCCACAGTTAACAATTTTCTAAGTTTTTAGGGAAAAAGTCTCATGGCAGCAAAAATGGTATGTCCGAGGCTCCACCTGAAAATGTAGTACTGAAGACCTTAAAAACCAAAACAAAACAACAAATAACCTTTAAGCAGGTATAATACCAGGAGGGGCAGTTTAGCAAGTATCAGTTATGAGCAGGGATTCTGGAACCAGAATGCCCAGATTAAAATCTTGGCTCTACCTTTTACTAACTGTAACCTTGAGCAAGTCACTCACCCTGCCTGGATCTTGGTTCCCAGAGGTGTAAAATGGAAATGATGATAATAACTGTACCTGCCTCATAGGGCTTTTATGGGGAATAAATGGGTAAATGTGTGCAAGTCACTTAGAACAGATCCTTACGCATAGTATCAGTATGGAAGTGTTAGCTACTAATATTATTATTATTATTATTATTATTTTGAGTTGGAGTCTCACTCCATTGCGCAGGCTGGAGTGCAGTGGCACACTCACAGCCCAGCGTCAACCCTCTGGGCTCAGGTGATCCTTCCGCCTCAGCTTTCCAAGTAGTCAGAACTACAGGTGCACGCTACCATGCCTGGCTAATTTTTAAAATTTATTTATTGTAGAGGCAAGGTCTTGCCAAGTTGCCCAGGCTGGTCTTGAACCCGCGGGCTCAGGCAATCTACTCGCCTCGGCCTCCCAAAGTGCTGGGATTACAGGCTGAGACACCAAGCCTGGTCTAATATTATTTTTCTTTTTTCTTTTCTTTTCTTTCTTTCTTTCTTTTTTTTTTTATTTATTTATTGTAGAGATGAAGTCTCTCCAAGTTACCCAGGTTGGTTTCAAACCCACAGGCTCAGGCAGTCCTCTCACCTCGATCTCCCAAAGTGCTGGGATTATAGGCATGAGCCACTGTGCCTGGCCTATTTTTCTATTAATTTATTTTCCCTCTAAAATATTCCTTGACTTTTAAAAAGTTTGATTTCCATCCTGTGGTTCTGCCCTGCCTCAGGCTTTACCACTTCTCATCTGCTCTGTTTCCATAGCCTCCTCCCTGATCTCTTTGCTTCTGGTTTCCTCTACCAGTACATTCCACAGAGGATATTCTGAAATGCAGGTCTTATCACATCACTGCTTTTGTGTGTGTGTGTGTGTGTGTGTGTGTGTTGGAGTCTCATTCTGTCACCCAGACTGGAGTGCAGTGGCACACTCCCAGCCACCACAGCCTCGACCTGCTGGGCTGCGGCGATCCTTCTGCCTCAGCCTTCCAAGTAGCGGAACTACAGGCATGCACTATCACGCCCAGCTAATTTTTGATTTATTGTGGAGATGAGGTCTTGCCAAGTTGCCCAGGCAGGTCTTGAACCCGCAGGCTCAGGTAATTCACTCACCTGAGCCTCCCAAAGCATGGGATTACAGGCTGAACCACCGAGCCCGGCTCACATCACTGCTTTAAATAATCCCTTCCAGTGTCTCCCTGCTCCTACTTCAGAGTCTCTGGTGCTCACATAGCCACTGGCCTCACTGCATTTCTCACTGCTTCCTGCCTCCAGCCTCCATGGTGTCATGCTTCTTAACAGGGGCAGGCATTCTTCCATAAATCCAGCTCATGTTTCCCTACACCTGCCCTGGACTGTGCACTAGGCTTGGTATAGAGACTTCCTCCATAGTCCTCCTTCTTCTTCCAGGAACTGGAAGTGCTCACAGAGACCTGGGCTCAGAGCCTACCTCTACCCCTTATTTGCTAAGATACTTCAGCTCAATGTCCCTTCAACAAACAGTTACTTGCTGGGCTCAGTGGCTCAACCTGTAATCCCAGCACTTTGGGAGACTGAGGTGAGTGGATTGCTTGAGTCCGCGGGTTCGAGACCCGCCTGGGCAACTTGGCGAGACCTCATTTCTACAATAAATCAAAAATTAGCTGGGCGTGGTAGCGTGTGCCTGTAGTTTCAGCTACTTGGAAGGCTGAGGCGGAAGGATCGCCGGAGCCCAGCAGGTCGAGGCTGCAGTGGCCAGGAGCGGCCACTGTACTCCAGTCTGGGCGATAGAGTGAGACTCCAACTCAAAAAACAACAACAACAACAAAAACACATAGTTACTGAGCACTCACCATGTGCTCTGTGTTCTGGAAATACAGTTGTGAGTAACACAGAATGGTCTCCATCCTTGGGTAGCTTACATTCAGGGGATGGGATGGGGAGAAAGATAGTAATATAGTAAACAAATAATACCAATAGTGATAGCTGATATTTATATGTTGCTTACTGTGTGCCAAGTCCTTTTTGAAGTGCTCTACATTATTCAGTCATTTATTTTTATTTTTATTTAAGTAGGAGTCTTACTGTGTCACCCAGCCTGGAATGTAGTGGCTTGCTCACAACCACCACAGTCTTGATCTGCTGGGCTCAGGTGATCCTTCCACCTCAGCCTTCCAAGTAGCCAGAACTACAGGTGCAAGCCACCATCCCCGGCTTATTTTTTGATCTATTGTAGATATGAGGTCTCACCAAGTTGCCCAGGCTGGTCTCAAACTGGGCTCAGGCAATCTTCTCACCTCCCCCTCCCAAAGTGCTGGAATTACAGGCATGAGCCACCACCCCCGGCTTTTATTCACTCATTTAATCTTTGCAACAAGCCTATGAGATATTGTTAGTATCCCTATTTAACAGATGAAGAAAGCTGAGTTCCAGGGAGATTTAAGTAATTTATCCCCAAGGTCACACAGCTAGTAAATGGCAGAGCAGAAAAATCACATCTAAGAAGTCTAGTTCCAGAATTTGTACTTGTGACCCTATGTTACAGAACCAGACTTTTTTTTTTTTTTTTAATCAGAGTCTCACTCTGTCAGGCTGGAGTGCAGTGGCATGCTCATGCCCACTGTGGCCTCTATCTGCTGGGCTCAGGCAATCCTCCTGCCCCAGCCTTCTAAGAAGCTGGAACCACAGGCGTGTGCCACCACACCCAGCTAATTTTTTTATTTATTGTAGAGACTAGGTCTCACCAAGTTGCCCAGGCTGGTATTGAGCCCCTGAGCTCAGGCAATCCTCTTGGCTCTGCCTCCCAAAGTGCTGGGAGTCATGGCACCCGGCTTCAAAAGCAAATTTAATTATGATTAGTGCCAGGTAAGAAAGAAGTGAGCAGAGTGCTGTGATAGAGTACTGGAATTTTTGTGTTGAGGGATGCCACCTTAAAAGTGGCGTCTGAGCATAGCATTAAAGGAGGCAAAGAAACCAGTCATATGAAGAACTAGATGAAAGGAATAGTGTTCTGGGTAGAAAATATTGCAGGTAATAAAATAAAAAATTAGCTGTGGGCCTTGGCATTCTCATCTGTGAATGAGGACAAGGAATTATCTCAGGACTGATGTGAGAACTGCGTTTTAGTCAGAAGTTGAGCAGGGATCTGATTTAATTTCATTTGGCATATATACCTCTACAAGCCCAAGGCCTGGCGATGCAGGAGCTCTTGGCAGCACTGGCCCTGGAAATGTTCTGAAAGCTGTCTGTGGTGCCTAGGTTGAAAGGGAGCAATCCGTGAGCCTAGGATCTGGGACACAGACCCTGTTACAGAAGATGGGGTGGTAGCAAGGCTATCTGTGGTAACTTCCAGAGGAGCCTGAGATCTTGGATCATATCTGTAAGGTTGGGAGTGGGCAAGGAGAATACTGTTCTTAGTCTCATCTCTGACTCTGCCACTTAACAGATGTGTGAATTTGAAGTTGTTTAACATCTCTGTGCCTCAGTGTCCTTATCTGTAAAGTGTGAGAGCACCTACATCATAGGGTCATTATGGGAATTAAGTGAATTATAAAGTGTATGGCCAAATGCTATATATGTTTCAGTGAACATTGTCCTGAGACTCTGTTTATCTGCCTTTTCTCTTCCCCTGTTCAGCTCTGCAGCCAGATGGAACAGCTGGAGCAAGAGAACCAGCAACTGAAGGAGGGGGCTGCTGGAGCAGGAATTGCCCAAGCTGGGCCCCATGTGGATGGGGAACTGCTGAGACTACAGGCTGAAAACACAGCATTGCAGAAGAACGTGGCAGGTGCATGGAGGCCCTCCTGGGGATGTGGGGACCTTGGGACTTGATTGGCAAGGAAGGCTGTCATCCTCTCAGGAGAAAGAGGAGGGCTTCAAAATGAGGCTTGGTCCTGCCATGAACAACTGTGTGACTTTGGACAAGCCATTTCACTTCTCTGAGCTAAAGCCTCATCATCTACACAATGCACATAATGATGTCTGCTACTGGAAGATCATAGTAGAGATAAGAGGTGGTATCATTCTATGTTATTTCAGTGCCTGGTACCTAGCAGATGTTACTGATTAGCAGCTTGAACACCAAAAAGGAATATTTGCTAAGTGGAGAAACAGAATGAAGGGGCGTTGGGAAGATTTTGAGCCCAGATTGTAAGTGGGGTCTGGGATGAAAGTTGAAAGAAAGCTTGGTAGAGTGTGGGAGGGCATGGTGTGTGGACCTTTGGAGAGCAGCTAGGATTTATGTGGTGGTAGGTTCTGGTTCGATGATCAGGATGGAGACGTGATAGAATGTGGGTGGGAATTAGGAGGCTCTAGGAGAGATTCAGCTGTAAGTTGAGGATGGTGCATGGTGGGCATGGCCATGAAGGGCTATAGGTGAGGCTTGGGAAACCAGCTTCGACTAACTTGATGGTAGACAAGATCTTAGTGGTTGGTAGGGATTAAAAGATTTGTGAGAGAGCCAGCCTGTAATCCCAAGCTTTGGGAGGCTGAGGTGAGTGAATTGCCTGAGCCTGTGGGTTCGAGACCCACCTGGGCAACTTGGCGAGACCTCATCTCCACAATAAATCAAAAAATTAGCCAGGCATGGTAGCGTGCGCCTGTAGTTTTCAGCTACTTGGAAGGCTGAGGTGGAAGGATCGCTGGAGCCCAGCAGGTCGAGGCTGCGGTGGCCGGGAGTGTGCCACTGCACTCCAGTCTGGGCGACAGAGTGAGACTCCAACTCAAAAAAAAAAAAGATTTGTGAGAAGCATGGATAGGGCTGAACCTTCGTCTTGCAGGCATGTGGTCATTTGGGGCAAGATCTCTGCCATTTGAGGGACCAAAGGCCAGTTCTCCCTCCATTTAAGGCTTGTCAAGGGACTTCAGAGACTATCTTATCCATCCTATATCCCTGTTCTACCTACCAGCCCTGCAGGAACGCTATGGGAAAGAGGCTGGGCAGTCTCCAGCTGTCAATGAGGGCCAAGGGGATCCTCCAGGGAGTCTGGCCCCTGCTGTCATGGCCCCCATGCCATTGGCAGAAGTGGAGCTAAAATGGGAAATGGAGAAAGAAGAAAAGAGATTGCTCTGGGAGCAGCTGCAAGGCTTGGAGGTAAATCTGGGTTTGTTGAGGCTGGGGTGCCAAGAGGCAGGCGGATGCTCCAACTCTGCCTGTGGTGTCACGGAGATGTCTGTGACATCACCACCTTGTGGGGTGACTGGGTAAGAGAGGAAGAAGGGCAGGGGAAAGCAGAGGTCTCTTCCTATCCTTGCCGACAACAACCCCACCCCTCATCCTTTCCTGCAGAGCTCAAAGCAAGCTGAAACATCCAGGCTACAGGAGGAACTTGCTAAGGTGGGATTGCTAAGCTTTCAATATGAATGGGTTAATGTTCCCACTCTATCTTGTCCATGGCAGGCCCCACCCCATCCATCTCCTCCCAATTTTGCCCATTCATCCAAGCATTTATAACTTTCTGGCTCATCTCTTAGAATACCCAGTGGTGAGCAACCAGTCATGATCCCACTGGATCTATGGTGTGGTCATTGGCCACTATTTTAGGGGCATAAATACTGGGCTTTGGAGCCTTAAGTATCTGGGTAGAGTTAATATTGTTGCTGCTGACTAGCTGAGCAACCAAATTACTTAACCCTTCTGAGACTCAGTTTCCCCATTTGCGAAACTGATACTACTCACTTCTCAGGGCTGTTTTAAGGATTCCATGAGATAACATTATGTAAATCCTGGTTTCTAGAAAGAATTTAAGACTTAGGACTGTCTTTAAATATTAAGTTTATTTGTGTATTTATTAATAATAATCTCATTGTTATCACTTGTCTGTACCCCTCCCTCCCCTCAGCTCTCTGAAAAACTGAAAAAGAAACAAGAAAGGTGAATTTCTTTTTTCCAGGGGTCTTGAGGGACTAGGGGGAAGTCGACTTGGGGAACTGACCCATCTGCCTCTGTCTTTCTGTGCCTAGTTTTTGCCGTCTGCAGACAGAAAAGGAGACACTATTTAATGACAGCAGGTAACTGCCGGGATTGGGGGCATTGGTGGACAATGAAGACAATGCCCAGCAGAATTAACTGAAGACTACAGGGGCAGAACTGGGAGACTGGGCGTCAAGCCATGTCCAATGCACTCCCTCCTCATTTCCCCCAGGAACAAAATTGAGGAGTTACAACAGCGGAAGGAAGCTGATCTCAAAGCGCAATTGGTTCGAACCCAAAAGCTGCAGCAGGAACTTGAGGCTGCCAATCAGGTGAGGGGAGCTGGGTTTTGGGATCCCTGGACTAGAGACTAAGGCTGGGAATCTGGGGAGGTCTGAGGTCCATGGAGGCTGATTGGGGAGTCTGAGATTTCCTATGGAATTATAGGGACAGAATGGGTCCAAGACCCTCCAGGAGCTAGAAATTGGGAGCTAGAGAGCCCTGAAAGCCCTAGGAATTGGGATAGGAGTCTGTATGAATGGAGATGTCAGGGGGCTGAGGACTTAAGGGGATGTGTGCCGTAAGTGTGTATGAATCTGGAACTCCTGGGGATTGGAGACTCTGCATAAATCTGTGGTCATTGAGGACTGGGACCAGGAATTGGGGCAAGTCTGAACTCACTGGAGGCTGGTTGACTTTGAGACCTTTAGGGACTGGGATGCTAGTAAATTTGAGACTCCCAGGGACTCAGGACTTGGGGTCTGGGTAGATAGAAGACTTTTAAGACAGTTAGGATTGAAGGCTAAGCATGTTTGAGACCCTCGGGGTCAGGAGGCTGGCTTGGGACTGAAATATCTAGAAAGTGGGATCCCTGGGGACCATGAACAAAAAGTTGTTTCGTCTGAGATCTCCAGGAGCTAGAGCAAAAGTCTAGGTGGGTCTGAGGCTCCTGAGGGTTAGGGGCTGGATGACTTTAGGTCTTCTGGGTTTCCCCCTAGAAGGGGTGGGCCTGAGGTCCCTTGGAATGAAGGATATGGTGATTTGTGGGTCCCAGGCCCCTAGAAACTGAGAACATGGGGGCTGGAACAGGAGTCTGGGTAAAGCTGAGACTCCCAGGAACTGATAGTTAGCTGGATTTGAAGATTCCCAGAGACTTGAAAACAGAATGACAGGTGGAGGGGTCAGTCTGAGAGTTTACTGGGAGCTGAAAATTAGGAGATGGTAAGAGTTTGAGACTTCTAGGATCTGAAACTATGAGTTTGGGTAGATCTGAGACACTTGGGAATATTTGGACATGGGAGCTGAGTATGTCTGAAACCCCTAGTGGTTGGGGTCAGGAGTCTGGGTGAAACTGTAGTCCCTGGGTACTGACTGCATATGACATTCATGGGGGTGGAGTGTGTCAGAGAATCCTGGGGCTCCCAAACTGGGATCTGAGTATGAGACCCCTTATGGATGGGGACTGAGTATATCTGAACCCCCAGGAGCTAAAGCCAGGAACCTAGATGTGTCTGAGATGCTTGGAGGCTGGGATAGAGGGATTGAGTGTGCCTGAGGCCCATGGGGGTAGTAACCTGGAGTCTAGGTTAACCTGAGCTTTCTGGTGGCTGGGTAGCCTAAGACCCACAGGTGCTGGAGAGATGCTGTTGGGTGATCAAATAGGGAGTCTATATGGTTGCATGCACCCCAGGGGAGACTGAGGCCTGGAATGGGCTCCCCTGGCCTTCTGGTCCCCACAGAGCTTGGCAGAGCTGAGAGATCAGTGGCAGGGGGAGCGCCTGGAGCACGCAGCAGCTTTGCGGGCCTTACAAGATCAGGTATGTTGTACTGGGTGGGCTTAGGGAGCTATGGCTCAGGGTGGAGGCAGCCTGATTAAGTACTACACAGGAATCCTGCTTCCCCTCGTGTGTGTGTGTGTGTGTGTGTGTGTGTGTGTGTGTGTGTGTGTGTGTATGTATGTGTGTGTCTCCTTTCTTCTTGGCTATGGGTAGGATGTGTCCCCCTGTTCTGGACCCTCTCTCACCTGTTGTGGGGGTGGCACCAGGTTTCCATCCAGAGTGCAGATGCGCAAGAACAAGTAGAAGGGCTTTTGGCTGAGAACAGTGCCTTGAGGACTAGTCTGGCTGCCTTGGAGCAGGTACAGGACACTGGGGTCCTTGTTGATCCCTCTCCAGTTCTCCCGTCTTCCTCTGCTTTTGGTCCACATGCTGTTCTCCCGCCTCTGTTTCTGTTGCTCCTTTCTGTTGGCTTCCAGCCCGCTTTCTGGCCATCCATCCTTGCTTTTCTTGCATTCTAGTTTCTAGCAAAGTGCATGAAGTATACTAATCTTAAGTTTACACTCAGTGATCATCTCTCTGTCTCTGCCTCTGTCTTTGTCTCTATCTCTGTCTATCTAATCTCTATCTCTATGTTGTAGCTACCACCCAGTTCAAGATATAAAGCATTTTTTAAATTTTTTATTTTGGAAGAATCAGCTTTCTCAGGTTTAGTACCCCAAAGGGTCCCCTTTACGCCTTCTCCATCAATACTCTTCCAGAAGTAACAATTATTCTGATCTCTAGCAACAGATTCATTTTGTTTGTTATTTAACTTCCTATACATGGAATCAGACACTCTTGTCTCTGACTTCTTTCTGGCAGCATTGTATCTGGAAAGTTTATCCATATGTAGCCTGGGTCTATTCTTTTATTGCTGTGGGTGTTGCACTGTATGAATATATCACATTTGCCCATTCCCCTCATTGTTTTTCTGTTGACATTTTTTCTCTTCCTGGTTCACTTCCCACCTCTCTTCCTGGAACTGGGGGGCTCATGCTCTGTTCCTGGTCCCTGGAGCCCCTTTCACTTCACTTTCCACCATTACTACTTCCTCCAGATCCAAACAGCAAAGACCCAAGAACTGAATATGATCCGAGAACAGACTACTGGGCTAGCAGCTGAGTTGCAGCAGCGGCAGGCTGAGTATGAAGACCTCATGGGACAGAAAGATGACCTCAACTCCCAGCTCCAGGTGACACCTGGCTCTGGCCTGTCTCCTCCTAGTTCCCTAGAAATAGCTCGGTAGAATTCCTGAAAAGGTGCAGTGGGAAGACTGGAGTCAGGAGGACCTAGGTTCTAGTCTGGCTTCCTAACTTATTAGCACCTGTGTGTCCTGGGACAAGTTGTTTCACTTTTCCAAGATTGAGCCTCTTCAGTTAGTTAGAATACCCATTCTGATTCCATAATAGAAACTAGAACAATAGTGGATTAAATAAGATAGAAGTTCAGTTCTCTTTCATGTAAAACTCCAGGTAGGTTGTTCATAGATGGAATGATGGCTTTCCAATCACCAGTGACCCAGGTTTTTCTCCATTGCTGTACTTCCACCTTCAACACAAGACTTCTATCTTGGCATCCAAGATTGTTGCTCAAACTCCTCCACAGTCATGTTTGTATTCTGTTTGGAAGGAAGGAGGAAAAGAGGAAGGGAATAGCATGCCCCTTTCCTTTTAGAGCTTACCTCAATTACACTCATTACCTCTGCACAGAGAAATTAATCTCATGACCACACTAACTACGAGGGAGGAGGGGAATCGTCTGCCAGACAACCCTGTGCCCAAGAACAGATTCTATTGTTAGGGAAGTAGGGGAGAATGAATACTGAGGAGCAACTAGTGGACTCTGCCACATTTCCCATCCAGAAATTGAAATTTTTTTACCCCCACTCTACCAGGGGGAAGGGTGATGCACTACCAGATGATTTGGGGTGACCATCGCCTACTGGGGGCTCTTTATCAAGCTCATCCCCTTCGTTCCTGTATTAGGAGTCATTACGGGCCAATAGTCGGCTGCTGGAACAACTTCAGGAAATAGGGCAGGAAAAGGAGGAGTTGACCCAGGAACTACAGGAGGCTCGAAAGGTAGGGAAGCATGGGAGCAAAGAGGAGAGGTACGAGGTTTGGAATTGGCTCAGTCATTGGGGATGAAGGGAGGTGATATGGCCAAATATGTGAGAACAGTCGGTGGCTCACACCTGTAATCC
This sequence comes from Cephalopachus bancanus, assembly GCA_027257055.1. Taxonomy (NCBI): domain Eukaryota; kingdom Metazoa; phylum Chordata; class Mammalia; order Primates; family Tarsiidae; genus Cephalopachus; species Cephalopachus bancanus. The sequence continues at coordinate 17,789 of JAPVLO010001200.1, forward strand.
CAGCACTTTGGGAGGTGGAGGCAAGAGGATTGCCTGAGTCCAGGGGTTTGAGGACAGCCTGGGCAACTTGGCGAGACCTCATCTCTACAATAAATCAAAAACATTAGCCTGACCTGGTGGTGCGCACCTGTGATTCCAGCTACTTGGAAGGCTGAGGCGGAAGGATTGCCTGAGCCCAGCAGGTTGAGGCTGCGGTGGCCGTGAGTATGCCACTGTACTCCAGCCTGGGCAACAGAGTGAGACTCTGACTCAAAAAAAAAAAAAAAAACAAACCAAAAAACAAATATGTGAGAACAGGAAGGGAAAGAAAGTTAACTAGTTCATGGTTGACCACTTTCTTGGCCAAATCCGTAAGAGTAGGAGAGGAAAGAAAGACAGTGGCCAGTTCCATGAGGATAGACAAGTGACTTAGCCAGTTTGATGGGAATGGGAAGAGTGTGGGCTTTGGCTAGTTCCTTAGACATAAAGAAAGGGTTGGTGGACCTTTTTTGGTGTTGAGGGAGGAGATTGACTGCCATCCCCCTGGCCCCCAGAGTGCTGAGAAACGGAAGGCCATGCTGGATGAGCTAGCAATGGAGACACTGCAGGAGAAGTCCCAGCACAAGGAAGAATTGGGAGCAGTCCGTCTACGGCACGAGAAGGAGGTGCTGGGGGTGCGTGCCCGCTATGAACGTGAGCTCCGAGAACTGCATGAAGACAAGAAGCGGCAGGAGGAGGAGCTCCGTGGGCAGATCCGGGAGGAGAAGGTGGGTGGGTAGATGACGATGCCCTTCCTCCTTTAGAACCTGGGGACCACAGTGTTGCTGATGGGCCAATGGATGGTGTGCATGAGGTTCCCATTCCTCTGCCTTCCTGGCCTGTGACATTCTTTTCCCTCCCAGGCCCGAACACGGGAGCTGGAGAATCTCCAGCAAACAGTGGAAGAACTTCAAGCTCAGGTACACTCCATGGATGGAGCCAAGGGCTGGTTTGAACGGCGCTTGAAAGAAGCTGAGGTGAGTTGGTAGTACCTGGTAAGCCACAGAGGCTGGTTGGGGGACCATCATGTCTAACCACAGGAGTAGGAGTGGTCAGGTCCTGGAACTTTCTGAGGTGTTCTGGATTTGTGGGTATCCCCACAGTCTCCCTGACTCAACAGCATCCCTGTGGAGTAGACCAGGGGATAGCTAACAGATAGGGCAGACTGTCAGGTATTCAGGGTTGCCCTGCCTCTGTGTAAATTTCAAATGGCAACTCTTCTGCCTGAGACTGTACTTCTGTCAGGAAATTATTGTAATATACTGATGTTATTTGAACAAGAACCTTTGTTGCCATCTTCTGGAAAACTCTTGACAGTACATGAGAAGCAGTGTCATGTAGTAGTGAAGAGCACAGACTGGAGCCAGTTATTTGTTAGTGTTTAAATCCTGGCTGGGCCACTTCCTAGCTGTGTGACCTTGGGCAAGTTATCTGACCTGTGGCCTGTTTTCATCATCAGTAGAAAGGGAATAACAATAGTTCCTACTGTCTAGGTATTATGGGAGATCATAGAAAATGAGTTAACTTAGAATATTCCTGGCATCTAGTAGGCGCTGTGTTATGTTTTGTTAAATAAGAAAAAATGTATTTTATTTATGTATTTATTTTGAGTTGAAGTCCCACTGTCTATTTATTTATTTATTTTGATTTGGAATCCCACTGTCACCCAGACTGGAGTGCAGTGGCACACTCGTGGCCACTGCAGCCTCAACTTGCTGACCCCAGGTGATCCTTCTGCCTCAGCCTTCCAAGTAGCTGAAACCACAGATGTGCACCACCATGCCTGGCTGATTTTTTTGTTTATTGTAGAGACAAGGTCTTGCCAAGTTGCCCAGGCTGGTCTCGAACCCCTGGGCTCAGGTAATCCTCTTGCCTCGGCCTCCCAAAGTGCTGGGATTATAGGCATGAGCCACCACACCCGGCAAATAAGAGAAAATGTAAATGCAAATCTGGGTCAACCATGCGAATGGTGCAACCTTAGATATGACACTCCTGCATACTGACTAAGGGCAGGTGAGGTTTCCTGTAGGAGGGTCATTTCTGTGTACCTGCAGGCCCCTGCCGCAGTTCCTCACACTCCTGACTGGGTATAATGTCTTCTGGGGGACTGTGGCCAGAACTGTTATTTGTCTTGTAGGAATCCCTGCAGCAGCAGCAGCAGGAACAAGAGGAAACCCTCAAGCAGTGTCAGGAGCAGCACACTGCTGAGCTGAAGGTGCATCTTGCACAATAGTGTTCCTGTCTCCGGGCAGTGATGGGCCCTTGTGGGAGATCAGAGGCTGCCCCACCTGAAGACTGAACTGCTCTCTGCTTTGCAGGGCAAGGAGGAAGAGCTGCAGACTGTGCGGGATCAGCTCCAACAGGCCCAGGAGGAGCGGGACTGCCACCTAAAGACCATTAGCAGCCTGAAGCAGGTCAGCAGTCCCTCCCTAGCCCCTAGGCCACCCCTGGGCCTCAGCATGCAGCAGAGGGCAGGGAGAGAGCCCATTGCAGGCAGCCATTCTGGCACCCATCAGCCGTGCTTTCTCTACCCCACAGGAGGTGAAGGACACAGTAGATGGACAGCGGATCCTGGAGAAGAAGGGCAGTGCTGCGGTATGATGGGGGGGCTGCCTGAGCACGGCCCCCTCCTAGCCTGCAGCCTCCTATCTATGGGCCCACGGGGCCTCAGCCCTCATCTTACCCCTGTGTTCTCACAGCTCAAGGACCTTAAGCGGCAGCTGCACCTGGAGCGCAAACGGGCAGACAAGCTACAGGAGCGGCTGCAGGACATCCTCACCAACAGCAAGGGCCGCTCAGGTGAGGGGCCAAGACAGGCTGGAGAGGCTGAGGTGTGGGGGAGGCAGGTCTTGGGCCTGCAGTCCTGCATTTTCCTTGCCTGTGCCTCTCTGGCCCTCTTGAACTCCATCTGTCTTTTACCTTTTCTCTGTCTCTCTTCTGATTTACCTTTCTCTGTATTATGTGTTTCTTTCTCTCTGACTCCTTTCTGCTGTATCTCTTCTCTGTTTCTGTCTCTCTCTGCCTCTGTTTCATTTTGTTCTCTCTCTTTCCTCTGTATTTGCCTGTCTCCCTGCTTTCTTTCTCTAGTTTCTCCTTTTCTTCTCCCTTTTTCTTCTCTCTGTCCCTTTATCTCTCTCTTTTTTTTGAGTTGGAGTCTCACTCCATCGCCCAGGTTGGAGTGCAATGGCATGCTCACAGCCACCACAGCCTCGACCTGCTGGGCTCTGGCGATCCTGCTGCCTCAGCTTTCCAAGTAGCCGGAACTACAGGCGTGTGCTACCACACCTGGCTAGTTTTTGATTTATTGTAGAGACAAGGTCTTGCCAAGTTGCCCGGGCTGGTCTCGAACCTGTGGGCTCAGGCAATCCATTCGCCTCAGCCTCCCAAATTGCTGGAATTACAGGCTGAGCCACCGAGCCTGGCCCCTTTATCTCTTTCTGCCTATCTCTGTCGCCTCTCTTTCTCTGTCTCCTGTCTGTCTGTGTCTCTGTCTCCCCACTGTATATACTACATACACACTCCCACAGCTCACTTGGCATACTTAAGTCTATTGGATCCATTCTCTCATTCTATAAACCTCCATGCTCATGTCCAGGGTCCCTGACATGAAAGCCTCTGAGTACCTGCCCTCCAGAAGCTCCCAGTTGAGTGAGGGAGACAGACTTATACACAGACAGCAACACTGTGGTGGTTTCATTACATAGCTAATCCAGTCCATGTTATTTCTGCCACTTCAGGCAGAAGACACACACAAAAATCTGAGTTGTTTTGGCCTTTTTCTTTTAGATGGGGATTACCTAGAAATACAATTAAATAAATAAGATGCAGTGATGGCTCTGGTGTATCTCTTAGATCAGACTCAGAGAAAACATAACCCCTTGTACTCCTACTCGGGGTACCCATGTAGACCCTATTAAGCCACCCTGTCCTTGCTGGAAATCCTTTAGGGTGTGTTGTCCTGACACCCAGAAGCAGCCACAAGAGCAGTGACACAAGCTCAATGTCCATGTTTTAAATGACATGACAAAACAGATATCTCTCTCACCAATTCAATTTCTCTCTAAGGCACTCAGTCTTCTGAAGTAATCTCTCTGTATAAAGGAGGAGTTTTGTTTCTGTTTTGTTACAAATTAATGTAAGAATCAGAGCTGGGCATGGTGGCTCAAGCCTGTAATCCCAGAACTTTGGGAGGCTGAGACGAGAGGATTACCTGAGCCCAGGGGTTCAGGACCAGCCTGGGCAACTTGGTGAGACCTCGTCTCTACAATAAATTTTTAAAAAAATTAACCAGGCATGGTGGCGTGCGCCTGTAGTTCCAACTGCTTGGAAGGCTGAGGCAGAAGGCTCACCTGAGCCCAGCGGGTTGAGGCTGTGGTGTCCATAAGCGTGCCACACTGCACTCCAGCCTGGGCGATGAAGTGAGACTCCTACTCAAAAAAAGAATCTTAGAAAAGATTAGAATTGTGTACCATACAGTTACCTTGTTTGTTCAGGTGCATGATTATCAGAGTCTGCCTCCATCTTTTTTCTCTCTGTCTCTACTCTGACTTGTATCTTTTTCCAGGGTCTCTGTTAATCTCTGTCACCTGCTCTGGCTCTCCGTCCTTCTGGGATTTTCTCTCTGCTTGTGGCTTATCCTGTGCCCTCTCCAGCTGTCTGTCTTCCTTTCTCTGAACCCAGCATCAGAGTGTGTATACCACTTGAGGCCCATGTGTTCCCACATTGTCATCTTTTTCCCAGCCTCTTCCATTTTGTCTTTCTTCTGTTGTGTGGGTTTTCCCAAAGAGGCAGCTCCTTTTTCTACTTTCTGTCTGCTTCCGCCTTTCCCCATGCCTGGGTGTCTATGCTTCTTTCCATCTCTGTCAAATCTATTTCTGCCTCTTCCTGCCAGTCGCTTCCCTGGGACCCAGGGGGATTGGGGCTCAGGTTTCTCTTCCCTCCACTGCCCAGGCCTTGAGGAGCTGGTTCTCTCAGAGATGAACTCACCAAGCCGGACCCAGACAGGAGACAGCAGTAGCATCTCCTCCTTCAGCTACCGGGAGATCCTGCGGGAGAAGGAGAGCTCAGCTGTTCCAGCCAGGGTAAGGGGCATGGAAGAGCCTACAGGCCTAGCTTCTCCCATCCCAAATATGGGATTCCCCCCTAGCCTTTTCCCTCACCTGCAGCCGTCTCCTGCTCTGGGCCCAACACACATTTTCTTGCAACTTCACCCCAAGCCTACTGACTTGGATTCCAATAGATACATGGGGGACAGGCCAATCATTCTCTCTCCCTGATCCTCTGTTTCATCATCTGTATGCTAATCCCACCTTTCCTAGGGTCATATGAGCCACATAGTTAAGTTCACTATCCATGTAGGTGGTCCCTTTTTCCAACTTGTAATTTACACTTATTGCCATCTGTCATGTCAGCTTCCTTGCCAGCCACTTTCATTTGGAAATAATTTTTTTATTATTCCATAAATAGTATGTGTGCATTGTAGAAAATATTTAAAACTACAATGAACAAAAACATTTTTAAACATTTAAATATTTAAAAAATCACATTTTCACCATCTAGAAATCACCATTATAAATTCTTAGTTTCTGGGCAACTTGGCAAGACCTCATCTCTACAATAAATAAATAAACAAATTCTTAGTTCAACCCTTCTAGATCTTTCTTTCTTTTTTTTTTTTTTTTGAGTTGGAGTCTCACTCTGTCGCCCAGACTGGAGTGCAGTGGCCACTCCCGGCCACCGCAGCCTCGACCTGCTGGGCTCCGGCGATCCTTCCGCCTCAGCCTTCCGAGTAGCCGGAATTACAGGCATGTGCTACCACGCCCAGCTGATTTTTTTTGATTTATTGTAGAGATGAGGTCTTGCTGCCCAGGAGGGTCTCGAACCCGCGGGCTCAGGCGATCCACTCACCTCAGCCTCCCAAAGGCGTGGGATTACAGGCTGAGCCACCGAGCCCGACTAGATCTTTCTTTTTTAAACCTAAATGAAGGCCGGGTTCAGTGGCTCAGCCTGTAATCCCAGCACTTTGGGAGGCCAAGGCGAGAGGATTGCCTGAGCCCGCGGGTTCGAGAGCAGCCCAGACAACTTGGCGAGAACTCATCTCTACAATAAATCAAAAAATTAGCCAGAGCCTGGCTCGGTGGCTCAGCCTGTAATCCCGCGCCTTGGGAGGCTGAGGTGAGTGAATTGCCTGAGCCCGTGGGTTCGAGACCCGCCTGGGCAACTTGGTGAGACCTCATCTCTACAATAAAACAAAAAATTAGCCGGGCGTGGTAGCACGCGCCTGTAGTTCCAGCTACTTGGAAGGTTGAGCCGGAAGGATTGCCGGAACCCAGCGGGTCGAGGCTGCTGTGGCCGGGAGCAGCCACTACACTCCAGTCTGGGCGACAGACTGAGACTCCAACTCAAAAAAAAAAAAAAAAAAAATTAGCCAGGCATGGTAGTACATGCCTGTAGGTCCGGCTACTTGGAAGGTTGAGGTGGAAGGATAGCTGGAGCCCAGCAGGTCGACACTGGGGTGGCTGTGAGCCTGCCACTGTACTCTAGCCTGGGCAACGGAGTGAGACTCCAACTCAAAAAAAAAAAAACCTAGATGAGTTTATGAGTAACCAGTTTTTGTTCAGCTGATCTCTCTACTATCCCAGTTTGGTAAACTTTCATGTCATCTAATACTTTGACCTTAATCAGATTTCTCTAGTTAGCCCCAGAATGTCCTTTCTTGCTGGTTTTATGAAAACCAGCATTCAGTTTCAAAGCACATGTTGCATCTGGTTGTTTTATGTCCCTTAAGTCTATTGAATCTAGTGTGTTTCCTTTTTTCTTGACACCAAGGTTGAAGAGACCTGCCCAATTGACCCGCAGGAAGTATCTCACTTTTTGGATTTTTCTGCTGGCTTCTTAGTAGTATCATTTAGCTTGTTCATCTCTCCCCTAGTTTTCATCAGCTGGAAGTTAGATCTTATTTGTTATGGGATCTCCCTTAATCTCCTGAAGGTCCTGAAGGTTTTAGGCAAAGGGGAGTACAGAGTCTTTGAGAGTCCCAAGACAGGCCTACAGCCCAGCTGTAGAGCCCATGCTCTCCCACCCACCTCTGGCCTTGTTTTCCTCCTCAACCCCTGACTCCTGTGTGGGATGGGTGGTGCTGAGCTTGGGGTTGGCCTCTTTCCTCCTCTTTCCTGCAGTCCTTATCCAGCAGCCCTCAGGCCCAACCCCCTCGGCCGGCAGAGCTGTCAGATGAGGAAGTGGCTGAGCTCTTTCAGCGGCTGGCAGAGACACAGCAGGAGAAATGGATGCTGGAGGAGAAGGTGCTGTCTGCCTGCTTGTCCTCACTTGAAGTGGCCTTGGGCATGGTGGGGTCTGGCTGGGACCCTCCTCGTGTTAACATGTGCAGTTGAAGGTTCTGAAGTGGGCTGGGCCATCTTACAGGTGAAGCACCTGGAGGTGAGCAGCGCCTCCATGGCAGAGGACCTCTGCCGGAAGAGCGCCATCATTGAGACCTACGTCATGGACAGCCGGATCGGTCAGTGTTCCTTCTCCGGGGCCTCAGCCCTGGTTTAGCCTTCACCTGGCCCTCCCTATCATTCTTGCTGTTGTTTCTCTCCTTTTCATGGAACTTTGTGAAACTACTGACAAGACTACAACCCATGGAGGGGAGCACAGGGAAGCTCTGTCTCTTTCTCTCATCTCCTCTCTCTTCTGTGTCTCTGTCATCTCTCCACTCTCTACTCTCTAGTGTGTCTCTCCCTCCTTCTCTTTCTCCTTTCTTTTCCCTGTGCCTCATCCTCCTCTTCTCTCTCCATTCACTCTTCTCCCTGTTTTTCTTCTTTCATCCCCCTCTTTCAGCTATTGTTCTATCTCCATAAATTTTCTTTTCTTTTCTTTTCTTTTTTTTTGAGTTGGAGTCTTTTATTTTTAATTTTTTTTTTGAGTTGGAGTCTCACTCTGTCGCCCAGACTGGAGTGCAGTGGCCGCTCCCGGCCACCGCAGCCTCGACTTGCTGGGCTCCCGGCGATCCTTCCGCCTCAGCCTTCCAAGTAGCCGGAATTACAGGCATGCACTACCATGCCCGGCTGATTTTTTGATTTATTGTAGAGATGAGGTCTCGCTGCCCAGGCGGGTCTCGAACCCGCGGGCTCAGGCAATCCACTCACCTCAGCCTCCCAAAGGCGCGGGATTACAGGCTGAGCCACCGAGCCCGGCTTGAGTTGGAGTCTTACTCTTTGTCGCCCATGCTGGAGGGCAATGGCATGCTCACGGCCACTGCAGCCTCAACCTGCTGGGCTCAGGCGATCCTTCTGCCTCAGTCTTCCAAGTAGCTGGAACTACAGGCACACGCCACCACGCCCGGCTAATTTTTTGATTTATTGTAGAGATAAGGTCTCACCAAGTTGCCTAGGCTGGTCTCCAACCCATGGGCTCAGGCAATCCTCTTGCTTTGGCCTCCCAAAGTGCTAGGGTTATAGGCGGGAGTTGCCACACCCGGCCATAAATTTTAATTCTCTATATCTGTGTCCCCTTTTGGGTCCTTATCTCCTCTGCTCCCTCATTCTCTCCTCTTTTCTTTCCCCTCCCCCAATCCTTATTTCCTTTGCTCCTTTCTTTCAAACCTTCACCTTCATTCCTTAGTTTTCCCTTATTAATCAGAATAATATCAAACAACATGTGCTGAGGGTGTCCCATGTGCTCTGTGCTTCACATGCAGTCATATGTATTTTTCAGTTCCACAAGTTAGTTATTATCCTCATTTCTCAGGACCACAGAGCTAGGAAGTGACAGAGCTAAGTTTCAGACCTCCACCCCCTATACAACATGGCTTCTCCCCCGGTTTTTGTTCCCCTCTTTTCTCCTCTGGCTCTGTTCTGCCTTCCTCTGGCTCTGCCGAGGGCGTGGTTCTCAGCCAGGGCCCTTGCAGATGTGTCTGTGGCAGCAGGCCACACAGACCGCAGCGGGCTGGGCAGCGTCCTGAGAGACCTAGTGAAGCCAGGCGATGAGAACCTTCGGGAGATGAACAAGAAGCTGCAGAACATGCTGGAGGAGCAACTCACCAAGAATATGCACTTGCACAAGGCGAGTATGGTCTGCCAGCCTACCCATCTGTCCCCAGCCACTTACCTGCCCAGCCACACAGCCCCAGGGTCATCTGCCAGTCCTGCCATCCACCCACCCAGCCCCTGTCCTCCCAGCCATCTCCCTACCCTTTCAAAGACCACCCCTTCATGCTCTCATCTTCTGCCTCTGATCAACTTAGGATCAGTTCAGTCCTTCCATTCACCTGCTCATCCATTCATACACACATTTGCCCAACCATTTGCCCATCTGTCCCTCTACCCACCCCTATTTACCCATCTCATCATCTACCCCACGTCCTGCCACTCATTTCCTGATGTACTTATCTGCTCATCAATCACCCCTTGTTTTACCTTCTCCCACGCACCCAGTGACCTGCCTGCCCACCTGTTGTCTTCCATCTGTCCTCTGGACAATTCATCGTCCACCTGCTTTCCTACCATAGATTCCCCATGCATCCACTCACACATCTATTTGCTCAAGCTGCCATCCACATATTTCCCCCATCTCTGGAAGAGTCAGAATGGAGTCAGACTTAGCTCCTGCCTCAGCCCCATGACCCATTCTCAAAACTTTTCCTTGCCCAGCCCACCGCTGGCGGCCCTGTGAGTTTCTCCAAATATCTTCATTGATTAATGAATGGGTATGAAGGAAGTCACAGATGACACCCCGGGTTTGGTGACGGAGCAGCCTCCCCCTTCTCTGGCCCCTGATGACTCATTTGTTTCTTAGGACATGGAAGTTCTATCCCAGGAAATTGTGCGGCTCAGCAAGGAGTGCGTGGGGTCTCCTGACCCAGACCTAGAGCCAGGAGAAACAAGCTAAAGATCTGCAGGCTGCACCCACTCCCTCCCCTTCCCACCCCCCAGGGTGCAAATCCCTTGGGCTGTGGTGGGAAAATGAGGACCAGAGCCAAAATCGAATAGGTTGGGAGACTGGACATTAAAGGAGCTGGAGGCTTGATGGCTGCTGTTAATGATCCTGTCTTAAGGCAGAGGCCACTGGGGAGTGGGGATCCTGAGGAAAGGGGCAGGGATTTCTCCTTCTTGGCCCTGGCTCTCAAGGGCTTCTGCCTTCCTCTCTGCATGAGCTCTCCCTCCCAGAGACCAACTCTTTTTTATTTTATTTTATTTTTTAATTTATGTCTGGAGCCTGGCTACTCTGCATTTGGGATCGGGGATGTTGGGTGGGGGTGTGGTCCATGTTCAGTGTTCTAGCAACGTGTGTGTGTGTGTGTGTGTGTGTGTGTGTGTGTGTGTGTGTGTGTGTGTGTATGTAAAGGCTGTGCAGCCAAAATACCATCTGGCCAGATGGGCCCACCCACTCACTGTCTGGTCTCATTCTTTTCAACCATGAGGGATGTGCTGGGGCTGGGGAGGTTACACCATTGGAATGGGGAAGGCATGAGAAGAGTGGTCTCTGGCTGCAACTTTCCTTTCCCCACTTCACCCAGCCTGTCTCCATTTACTGCTGACCAACACCTCAAACTGACTGGAGCAGAGATATCTGCAGATATGTTTGTGGGTAGATGTGTACAGGGTTGTGGATGTGGATGAGTAGACAGAGGGGAGGATGGATAGGTGGTCGGATGGATTGATGGGTGACTAAGGGGAAGGTTGCATGGATTGATGATAGGTTGGGAGATAAGTGAATAGATGGATATATAGGTAGTTGGATGAATAAACGGGTGGGTGGATTGGTAGAGGATGGATAGGTGGAGATATAAATGAACAGATGGATAGATAGGTACATAGACAAATGGACAGGTGGATGGATTAGGTAGACATGGATTTATGGACAGGTTGGGAGTAAATGGACAGATGAATGGGGGAATGTATGGATGGATAAGATGGATGTATGGGAAGGGTAAAAAGTGGGTGGATATCCCAGTGCTTTGGGAGGCTGAGGCAGGAGGACTGCTTGAGGCCAGTTCAAGAACAGCCTGGGCAACATATTGAGACCCCCATCTCTACCAAAAAAAAATTAGCCAGGTGTGGTGGTACATTCCTGTAGTCCCCACTGCTTGGGAGGCTGAGGTGGGAGGATTACTTGAACCCAGGAGTTTGAGGCTGTAATAAGACATGACTGTGCCACTGCCCTCCAGCCTGGGCAACAGCAAGACCCTGTCTGTAAAACAAACAAATAAACAACAACAACAACAAAAAAAAACGGTGAATAAATAACGAGTGGAGCTAGAGATGGACTGATGGGTGGATGATGGATATGTATGGATAGGTTTGTGAATGGTTAGGTGGATGGAGTGAACTTACAAATGGATGAGTGAGTGGGTGGGTGGATTAATGACTAAATGGACAGATGGGTGGGTGGAAAGATGGATAGAATAATTGGTTCTGTAGGGAGAATGGGTGGCTAGTTGGGTGAAGGGATGGCTGGAAAAATGGGCTAATCAAGAGTGTGATAACTGGGCAAATTGAGGATACACAGGTGGGTAAATCGATAGAAAAGCTAGACTTGGCCCTGTGTTACTACCCCATCACCACACACCTTTAATTATTTAAGATTAGGCATCCTTTGTGTGTGCCATGCCCTGTGCCATCCACCTTAACATCATTTAATGCGCCAAATGACTGTCAAGTTGGGATAACTCTCTCCATCTGACAACTGAGGAAACAATGCAAGTCACTTGCTCAAAGATACAGCAAGTCAGTGGCAAAGCTGGGGTTTGAAACCACCCATAGCCTGCCAGAAGCACTCGATATGCAGTGCTCCTGTTTGCCCAGAGCAGAGCCCTCTAGGGGAGGAGGTGTGATCTGAGGCCACTGGATGTGGACAGACGAGGGACACTGACTGCTCTCTGAGTGGGGCCTGCCTGGGAGACAACTTGGTAGGGGAATGGGGCCTGGGTTGTCCCTCCCCATACACCTCATTTCATATCTAAACACAGGAAGATGTGTGCACTAGTCCCACAGCAGAAGTCTTGGTTAGAGCTGGGGCTCTAACCCATGCTGCGCACGCCCTGCAGGGTGGCTTTGGAGGCCTGGCCATCCAGAGATACACTCCCCATTTATTACCTCCCACCCCCACTTCTGCCCTTCCACAGTCTGGGGGGCAGGGAGGGGACAGCGCTGCATCATTCCCCGTGGCACTCCGCTCTGGGGCCATTAACAGACGCCTCCCCATCGATCGGATCTGCTAAGTGCTGCTGATTCAGGCGGGTGGGGGTGGGGGCCCCTGGGGGGCAGAGAGGGTAGGAACTGGGCAGAAAGGGGGGAGTCCAGGAAGGAGGTGGGGAGAATTGGCAAAGTTCCCTGCCACCCCCATTTTCCAGATGACGCGACTGAGGCCCAACCAGCTTTGTAGGAGGCGGAGTCTCCCCAGGGTCCCTCTCAGGCTGCCCTAGGGGAGGGGGCTCGGGGAGCCACGAGGCCCCTCCCTACCTCTCCATCTCCCGGCAAGCTCAGAGGGGCGGGGAGAGAGCCAGAGGAGGAGGAGAACTCAGGCAGCTCTGCAGAGGGGGCCAGGAGCTCCGGTGGATGATACCCCCAGCCCCACCGCTGTTGCTGCTGCTGCAGTGGGGACACAGGTGAGGACGGCCCTATGGGAAGGGGGAGGGGGCCACCAATAACGCTGTCCTTGCCCTTCCCTGGTTCAGCCCCCATGCCTTAGCCCATCCTGGGACAGTCCCCAGGGGTCCCACTGGACCCACTGGACCCTTCTTAAAGCCTCCTTCCAGGGACCCAGCCCTCTCCCCTGCCTGTGCTGCCTTCTCTCCTACGCCTGGTTGTGGCCGCTTCTCCTCTTCCTCCTGCTACCGCTGCTGCTATTGCCGCTGCCTGGCACACACCGCCAGCCCCTTGGGGTGTGGTTTCCCCAGACCTGCCCCCGACAGTGGGACCCATCCTTCTCCTGGCCTCCCCTGCCAGCCTTCTGCAAGGCCTAGCAGCCCCCCTCCCTGGAGACACTCCCAACTCCCTTTCAACACCCCTCCAACCCACTTTGGAGGGAACCCCCTTCCTCTTAGTCTTTTTAGGTCCCTCGGTGCTTTGGGGCTGTGCCCAACTTCCTTCCAACTGAGTTCCTGCCCCTCGGGATTCCCCAGGCCCCTTTTACCTTCCCCCAAAATTCTTGAGAGTGTGGACCAGGCTTTCTTAGCCCCTCTAGGTACCCCCTCCCCCAGATAACTCTCAGCCACTTAAAAAGAATCACCCAGTCCCATATGTACCCCTTTAGATACCCCACTCCCCTCTCCAGCCCCACCGGGAGCCCTTGCCCCTCCTCCCTTCCCCAGAACTCCTGTAGAGTGTAGACAACCCCCCACCAGGCTATTCTTGGCAGCTCTAGGCACTCCCAAGACACCTTCCAGGCTCTTTACAACCTCCTGTCTCTACAGCCACCCCCTGAGATGCACCAGCTCCCTTTCCAGATCCATGAGGGGGCTCCAACCCCCTTATCCTTCCCCCAGAAGTCTTGAGGGTGTGGATAACTGTCCTCGCCTTTCTCATTCTCAGCCTCTTTCAAGCATATCTATTCCCACTTCCATCCCCTCTAGATGCCCAAATCACCTCTCTAGCCCCACTAAAGTGTTCCAGGCCCTTCTTTCCCTGATACTCTTGAGAGTGTGGACAACTACCCATGAGTTTCCTGCCCCCATACAGCCAACCCCAGACACCTCTCAGGCACAAAACAACCCTTCTAGAATCATCTTAGTCTCTCTAAATCCTCCCTCAGATCTTTCTTTGCCCCTCCCCACGCCCCTTTTCTACTCCTCTCCACATCCCCTAGCCCCCCTTCTCAGTTCTTCAAGACATTGCCCAGGCCCCTCCTAGACCCTGTAAATGCTCCCCACATTCCTGCCCATCTCTCTAGTTCCTCCTCCTGGTTCCTCTTGGCCTCTCTAGACACCCCAAGTTTCCTTGTCCGGGTGGCTCAGGGCCTCTCCAAGCCCCTACCATCCTGGAGACAGCCACTTTCTCCTAACCGCCACACCCCCCCAAGTGTCCGTGGGCCTGGGGAGCGGCAGGATGGCGGCAGGCGTGGCCACGTGGCTGCCTTTTGCCCGGGCGGCAGCGGTGGGCTGGCTGCCCCTGGCCCACAGCCCTTCCCCCGCGCGGGGGTGAAGGCGTCTCGAGGGGATGAAGTTCTGGTGGTGAACGTGAGCGGGCGGCGCTTTGAGACCTGGAAGAACACGCTGGACCGCTACCCAGACACCCTGCTGGGCAGCTCTGAGAAGGAGTTCTTCTACGATGCCGACTCAGGCGAGTACTTCTTCGATCGCGACCCGGACATGTTCCGGCACGTGCTGAATTTCTACCGCACGGGCCGGCTGCACTGCCCACGGCAGGAGTGCATTCAGGCCTTCGACGAAGAGCTGGCCTTCTATGGTCTGGTCCCCGAGCTCGTCGGCGACTGCTGCCTCGAAGAGTACCGGGACCGCAAGAAGGAGAACGCCGAGCGCCTAGCGGAGGACGAGGAGGCCGAGCAGACTGGGGATGGCCCAGCCCTGCCCGTGGGGCAGCACCCTGCGCCAGCGGCTCTGGCGGGCCTTCGAGAATCCACACACAAGCACCGCGGCCCTCGTTTTCTACTATGTGACCGGTTTTTTCATCGCCGTGTCGGTCATCGCCAACGTGGTGGAGACCATCCCGTGCCGCGGCTCTGCGCGACGACCCTCGAGGGAACAGCCCTGTGGCGACCGCTTCCCAATGGCCTTTTTCTGCATGGACACGGCCTGTGTACTCATATTCACGGGTGAATACCTCTTGCGGCTATTTGCTGCCCCCAGCCGTTGCCGCTTCCTGCGGAGTGTCATGAGCCTCATCGACGTGGTGGCCATTCTGCCCTACTACATTGGGCTTTTGGTGCCCAAGAACGAGGATGTCTCAGGCGCCTTTGTCACCCTGCGTGTGTTCCGGGTGTTTCGCATCTTCAAGTTCTCCAGGCACTCACAGGGCTTGAGGATTCTGGGCTACACACTCAAGAGCTGTGCCTCTGAGCTGGGCTTTCTCCTCTTTTCCCTCACCATGGCCATCATCATCTTCGCCACCGTCATGTTCTATGCCGAGAAGGGCACCAGTAAGACTAACTTTACAAGCATCCCTGCAGCGTTCTGGTATACCATTGTCACCATGACCACACTTGGGTGAGTGCAGACCCCGGTGTTGGGAGCTGCCCAGTCAATTACCCATCCTTTCTGTAAAATTTAGGAAGGTTAGATAAATGGTTGCTTTCGTTTTGAGCTTTGGTTTCCCCATCTGTAAAAACTGAGGGAGTTGAACTTAATCTTCAAATCCCTCCCAGCTCTGACAACGTCTTGGTTTTCTAGGCCAGGAGACACGGGTCCAAGGATTATCTTAGCTGCTCTCTTTCTCTTTAGGTTGTTTTCTCAGGGCCTTATTTTTCCCCTATGTAAAATGGGATACGATGATCCCTTCATCATCTAGAGAGGATTCAATGACATCACAGGTGTGAAAGTTCTCTGAATATTTCTGTTGCAGTATTACCCCTTTCTATCATGCCTTTTCTCGTTTTGAAGACCCATGTCTCCCAACCTTCTAGAATTGTCTGCTGTGAGGGGCACTACCTCTGTGGCTTTGTGATTCCTCGATGTTTCCCAGAAGAAGATATTTTCAGCTTATTTTTTATTGCCAATCCCTGAAGGGAAACAGAGTTGGAATAAAAGTGTCAAATGGAATCACCAAACACATGACATTCCTAAAGATACCGTCTAGGTCAGATGCTGTGATCCTTCTCTAAGTTTCCATCACCAGATTAGGTATACAGTTGGTGCTCAGTATCTGTTGAAGGAATGACTGAGTGAATTGGGTTTGCTTGGTACCTTAGTGGAGGTACAAAAAGATTAATTTGGACTGGGAGTAGTGGTTCATGCCTATAATCCCAGCACTTTGGGAGGCCGAGGTGGGAGGATTGCTTGAGCCCAGGAGTTCGAGACCAGCCTGTGCAACATAGCAAGTCCTCATCTCAACAACAACAAAAAACAAACAAACAAACAAGCAAAAAACCAATTAGCTGGGCATGGTGGAGCATACCTGTAGTCCCAGCTACTCGGGAGGCTGAGGTGGAAGGATCACCTGAGCCCAGGAGGTTGAGGCTGTAGTGAGTCATAATTGTGCCACTGCACTCTGGCCTGGGCAACAGAGTGAAACCCTGACTCAAAAACAAAAGGAAAAAAAATTGCTTTGGGATTTCTAAGGAGTATAAATTAATTGCGATTGGAGGCTCAGGATGGGACAGATAGGCAAATATGAAGCCCTGACAATTGGTTGGAAATGAGTATTTTGATGCCTTTTATTCTATTCAGTCCTCACAACAACCCTGTGAGAGTGGATGGCTGCCCATGTTTCACAGTTGAGGACATGGTCTGAGATGACACATCACAGAGCCAGAAATGGCCAAGTTGGAAAGATTTTTGAGCAGAGTTCTGAATGTTTAAAATGAGTCAAAATACACAACAAAGGAAGAGCTATCCTAGGGAACGGCCTGAGAAAAGGCGTAGAGGCTGAAGACTGCAGAGGCTGTGTTTCTGTCGAGGAGTTCTGGTTGGTTCTGTGGTTAGAACAAAAGTATGCAGTGTGATCTTGGGTAAGTCAGTTATGGAACCTCCTGAGCTTCCCCCCCCCCATAAAATGCTTTAGTAAGGTTGGCTCTGCTCTATCTTCATGGCAGGGAGTGGCATGGAGAAAGGCAGGGTGGTTTCAAGGCTCTCCTTATTTTGTCATATGTGGACAGTTTTCAAGGTTTCCCCTATAAGAAGGGGTCTTACCAGCCGGGCTCAGTGGCTCAGCCTGTAATCCCGCGCCTTTGGGAGGCTGAGGTGAGTGGATTGCCTGAGCCCACGGGTTCGAGACCCGCCTGGGCAGCGAGACCTCATCTCTACAATAAATCAAAAAATCAGCCGGGCGTGGTAGCGCATGCCTGTAATTCCAGCTACTCGGAAGGCGGAGGTGGAAGGATCGCTGGAGCCCAGAAGGCGAGGCTGCGGTGGCCGGAAGCGGCCACTGCACTCCAGTCTGGGCGACAGAGTGAGACTCCAACTCAAAAAACAAAAAACAAAAAAAAAAAAGAAGGGGTCTTACCTAGAGAGGGTAAGACAGAGAAAGGCAAAACCCACAGAACACTCCTATCAGGACTTAGAGCCCTCGGCTGGCCCGTGGTGGTGGGACCCTGTCCCCAGGAGGCTATGTTTGCTACCTGTGACTTCTTCATTCTCCCCTCTCCTTGGCATTAATAGATTTCCAGCTGACTCAGATGCACAGTGCACAGTTCAGATGGGGGCAGCAGATGGTAGGGGCTGAGGGCCAGGCTCTCATTTGACCCCCACTGGTGGCCAGAGAGGTCACTCTCCACATTTTTCAGAGCAAGAAACTGAGGCTCAGAGAGTTTTAGTGCCTGGCCAGGGTTGCAGAGCAAGTTGGGGTTAGATGGGATAGAGTGGGGGACTAAGAGGCAGGTGGGCTCTTTTCCTAATCTTGGCCTACCTACCCCTGCCACAGCTATGGAGACATGGTTCCTAGCACCATTGCTGGCAAGATTTTCGGGTCCATCTGCTCGCTCAGTGGCGTCTTGGTCATTGCCCTGCCTGTGCCAGTCATTGTGTCCAACTTCAGCCGCATCTACCACCAGAACCAGCGGGCTGACAAGCGCCGAGCACAGCAGGTAACTGCACCTCCCATCTGAACCCCTCCTATTCCCACACTCCAAGCCAGTTTACTTTGGGGCTTACCTGCCTGGCCCTTTATCTCTTCTTTCTGCAGAAGGTGCGCTTGGCAAGGATCCGGTTAGCAAAGAGTGGTACCACCAACGCCTTCCTGCAGTACAAGCAGAATGGGGGCCTCGAGGTGAGGAGGGGCCCGGATTGGGGCTGGGGGTGAGTGATGATGGGGGAGGATGATGCTGTCCTTATTTCTCTGCTCCATTCACCCCAGGACAGTGGCAGTGGAGAAGAACAGGTGCTGTGTGTCAGGAACCGTTCTGCTTTCGAGCAGCAGCATCACCACTTGCTGCATTGTCTAGAAAAGACAACGGTGAGGCCTAATGAGAGGTGGCATGGCAGAATAGAGAGGGTCCCTCTGCCGCTAAGCCAGCTCCCTGCCTCAGATAGGAGGCTCACTACCAACTGTGGAAATCACACAGAGCTTTCTGGAAGAGGCTACAGCAGAGCTGAGCCTTGAAGGATGGGCAAGGAAAGGGACGAGGGAGCAACTTCCAGAAAGGAGGGAACAGCCTGAGCAAAGGCCTGAGGGTGGAATCAGCTCCCATGGGCTGTCCAGTGACCCTGCCTCCCTTCTGCTCACAGTGCCATGAGTTCACAGATGAGCTAACCTTCAGCGAAGCCCTGGGAGCTGTCTCGCTGGGTGGTCGCACCAGCCGTAGCACTTCTGTGTCCTCCCAACCAGTGGGGCCTGGCAGCCTGCTATCTTCTTGCTGCCCCCGCAGGGCCAAGCGCCGTGCCATCCGCCTTGCTAACTCCACTGCCTCAGTCAGCCGTGGCAGTATGCAGGAGTTGGACACGCTGGCAGGGCTTCAGAGGAGCCCTGCTCCTCAGAGGTAAGCACCCCTCCCACCTGCTGGCTACACCTGGGGAATCTGCTCAGAGCTTGGACCAGTGAGTCTGAGAATTCATAACTCTAAGCCTATCAAGTCAAGCTCAAACTCAATCTCCTCCATGCTGGGAGCTTGGGCTTATTTTGTATGGAACTTCTCATTCTTTCATTCATTTTCACCAAATATTTACTGAGCACCTACTGTATGGCAGGCACAGTTTTAGGCACTTTGGTTGTACCAATGGACAGAACAAGAAATCCCTGTCCTTTGGGACTGTCCAATGGGATAATACAGTTAATAAACTAGTACATAGCTGGGTGCAGTGGCTCACACCTATAATCCCAGCACCGTGAGAGGTGGAGGCAAGATTGCCTGAGCACAGGGGTTCAAGACCAGCCTGGGCAATTTGGCAAGACCTCTCCACAATAAATAAAAAAATTAGCTGGGTATGGTGGCGCACACCTGTGGTTTCAGCTATTTGGAAGGCTGAGGTGGAAGGATCACCTGAGCCCAGTAGGTCGAGGCTGCAGTGGCCATGAGCGTGCCACTGCACTCCAGCCTGGACAACAGAGTGAGACTCCTACTCAAAACAAAATTAAAAACTAAAAATAAACAAATACATAGCTTATGAAGTGTGTCAAGCAGTGTAAGCACCAAAGAGAAAAAGAAACCAGGGAGTGGAGAGCAGGGGATAATGCAGTTCTAACAGTGTGGTGAGAGAAGCTGACAACTGAGCTGAAACTGGAAGGAGGTGAGAGCAAGCCATGGAGACACCTAGAGGAAGAGCTTTCTAGGCAGAGTGAACAGCCTCTGCGACGGCCCAGAGGCAGATGTAGGTCTTCATGTTAGAGACACAGTAGCAAGGAAGCTACTGTGGGGGGCATGAAGTGAGCAAGGGAGAAAGTGGTAGGAGGTAAAGTCAGAAAGGAATGAGGACCTGATTGTGCAGATCCTATGGCAGACTTTTGTCAGGACTTTGGCATTGGTAGGAGTAGCCATGAGAGATACCATTTGTGTGTGTGTGCTCATTAAGTTCTAGGCACTGCTCTGAGTACTTTGCATCATTCATATTCTCATTTAATCCCAACAACCTGATGAGGTAGGAAATAGTGCTATTATTCCCATGCTGCAGATGAAAGGAAAGAGAGGTCTAGAGTGGTTAAAGTGGGACTAGTATTTGAACCCAGGACTACCTGACTCTGGAGCCCTCACTCACTATCACCATAATTGAAGATGCAGGGGAAATACTTAGCACAGTGCCAGAGACCCAGTAGGTGCTCAATAAATGCCATCTAGCTGTGGCAGGTATTAAGATGACTTTTTTTTTAAGGGGCTCTATTATTTTATTTAATTTTATTTATTTATTCATTTATTTAGAGAAAGCAGGATTTATTGAGAGGACAAAAAGCTCCCACAGTGGGAGGGGACCTGAAGGGGTTACCCCAAGATGAATTTTTAAGAGCCTTTCATCTTCCCCACCCTTGTTTACAGCCGCTCAAGCCTCAATGCCAAGCCCCATGACAGCCTTGACCTGAACTGCGACAGCCGGGACTTCGTGGCTGCCATTATCAGTATCCCTACCCCTCCTGCCAACAGCCCAGATGAGAGCCAACCTTCCTCCCCTGGCGGCGGCGGTGGCGGCAGAGCCAGCAGCACCCTCAGGAATTCCAGCCTGGGTACCCCCTGCCTCCTCCCTGAGACTGTCAAGATCTCTTCCCTGTGAGGGATGGGCCAGACCATTCAGGGGGCTCTTCATTTTGGGGACTCCTTTCCAAAGCCATATATTGGGGAGGCAGAGAGGGGCAAACCTGGGGACCCTTTTTGCCTACCACTGAGAACTATGCAATGAAGTTTCATGGAATGGCCCACATGCTGGGGAAGTAACCAGGGAATGGGAAACTTCCCCCCAGCCCAGACAGTTTTCCTGGGCTTCTACAGGCCCCTGGCCTCCTTGCCCCAGCACACTGGGACTGGGCCTACTCCCCAGCTGGCCTCCTGCATGCCCCTCCCCTTGGGCCCTCAGAGGTAGGTAAAGCTCCCATCTGACATCTGAACTCTGGCCAGAGAAGGAGAGTTGAGATTTCCTCTTCTTTCTGGCTGGGCTGTGGAGATTTGGAGGTTCAGAGAGAGAACTCTTACCTCTGATCTGGCCTCTAGGAGAGGTCTCCACCTGGCCCAACATATTCTGAAGCTTGGAATGCAATCAGGCTTCATGGGCTGTGGCCTGAGCAGTGACCTACTACCCCTAAGCCTTGGCTGAGGGGTCAGGCTGCCTCTCCCAACACACAGATAGCACAAACTCCACCACCCCCTTCCCTGGATGCTGGAAATGGGTCCCCACAACTCTGTCCTTTGCTGGGCCCCCAGCAAACTCTAGCAATAGCAGCTGCTGCCATGACATTATGCAAAGCCTCTGACCAGTTTGCTGCAGCATTTACATCTGCCCTAATCAGAGGGGCCACCTCTAACTACTCTCCTTTCTGGTTTGCTTCCTTCCTGGGTTGGGCTTGAGTCTGGACTGGCTGAGATAAGAACCTGGCAGCCAGCAAGAACTAGGCTGTATTTGGAGATCATGGGCTGATTCCATGTTCTTGGGCAGGAGTCCAGAAGTTTTAGAGGCTGAGGCTGGGTTATTCTCAAACTCTTGGAGTTGTAGAAGGCCGGAGGAACTTCTTGATCTCTGCCTTCTCTCCCACAACTTCTCTTCACATATTCCTCTCTTCTCCCTCTTGGGTCACCTTCCGGAACTGTGCTCTCAGGCTGAAATCTGGCATCATCTCAGGTTCCCTGTCCCCAGCGCTGTCCCTGTGGAGCTGGCGGCTGACAAAGATGTAGTTTCTTCCATCAGTCAATAAAACCTGAGAGGAGAGATCAGGACTGAGTACCTCTTGGCTCTGTGGGTTTGGGGGTCGGGTTGGGCTGGGAGGTTAAAAATACTCTGGTTTTAATTTCTTTTAATTGGTAGAAGGGCTGGTATGGGAGATGGATGGTTGGTGACGTATTCTGGAAGATGAGGAACTAGGAGAAATTACAGAGGGTGGTTTGAAGAGTCGAATCTCAAATCTATAGCCAGCAAGACAGGATGGGGAACTTGAGCCATTTTTCTCAGACATCATCTGCTCCAACTCCCTCATTCACAGATGGGGAAACTGAGACCCAGAGCAACACACAGTTGATTAGAGGAGACTTAAACCCAGGCTTTCTGACAGAAAACAACTCTGAATTTAACCCTAATAAAAGCATCTCTTGGCTGGGCTTCGGTGGCTCAGCCTGTAATCCCAGCACTTTGGGAGGCCGAGGTGAGTGGACTGCCTGAGCCCGCGGGTTTGAGACCTGCCTGGGCAAATTGACGAGACCTCATCTCTACAACAAATCAAAAATTAGCCAGGTGTGGTAGCGCGCGCCTGTAGTTCCACCTACTCAGAAGGCTGAGGCGGAAGGATTGCCGGAGCCCAGCAGGTTGAGGCTGCGGTGGCTGGGAGCGCGGCCATTGCACTCCAGTCTGGGTGACAGAGTGAAACTCCAACTCAAAAAAAAAAAAAAAAAGCATCTCTCAGTTTGGTGAATTCCCCTTCCTTGTGGACATCCCATACATTCTCTCTTCTGGGCTACTGGCTACACTAGGCTAGTATATGGCTGAGCTCTGTTGAACACTGAGAAGGTCTTAGATTCAGGTCTACCTGGGTTCCATTCCCTGGATGATAAAATCACTTGCCTTCTCTTGCCTCAGGTTACCAATCTGTGAAATAGAGATAATAATTCATTTAGTCACCAAATATGTATTAACTGCCCATCATGTGCCAGCCCTAGGGATATAAAGATGGGCAAAGTTGACACTGTCTCTGATGTACAGAGTTGAGCATGGAAGGCAGACAAGTAATTACAACATAGTATGGTAGAACTAAGATCAATGGATTATAGAAGCAGGTAGATGGCAGGAGAACCTATCCTGGCCAACACACAAGGAATGAATTAGAGTTAGCCAGGCGAAAAGGAAAGGATAAAAATGTTCAGGGCAAAGCCGGGCTCAGTGGCTCAACCTGTAATCCCGTGCTTTGGGAGGCTGAGATGAGTGGATTGCCTGAACCCGCGGGTTTGAGGCCCACCTGGGCAACTTGGCGAGACCTCATCTCTACAATAAATCAAAAAAAAAAAAAAATTAGCTGGGTGTGGTAGCGTGCGCCTGTAGTCCCAGCTACTTGGAAGGCTGAGGCGGAAGGATCGCCGGAGGCCGAAGGATCGCCGGAGGCCGAAGGATCGCCGGAGGCCAGCGGGTCGAGGCATTGGTGGCCCAGAGCGGCCACTGCACTCCAGTCTGGGTGACAGAGTGAGACTCCAACTCAAAAAAAAAAAAAATGTTCAAGGCAAGGCTCAGCGGCTCATGTCTATAATCCCACCACTTTGGGAGGCTGAGGTGAGAGAATTGTCTGAGCTCATGGGTTCAGGACCAGCCAGGGCAACACTGCAAGACCTCATCTCTACAATAAATAAAAAAATTAGCCAGGCGTGGTGGCACGTGCCTGTAGTTCCAGCTACTTGGACGGCTGAGGTGGAAGAATCACCTGAGCCCAGCAGGTCAAGGCTGCAGTGGCCAGGAGCATGACACTGCCCTCCAGCCTCGGTGACAGAGTGAGACTCCCACTGAAAAAAAAATGTTCAGGGCAGAATGAATAGTATGTGCAATGACCTGGAGGTTAAAGAGTGAGCTCAGGGCCTTTGGAGAACTGAAAATAGTTCAGTCTGGCTGGGGAGGAGAATGTAAGGCTGTGAGGAGAGGAAGGATGGAGAGATAGGCCAGATCACCAAAGGCCTTGGAAGTTTTGACACAGATTTTGGACTTTATTTTAAGGTTAATGTAGGCTCTGAAGGCTTATAAACAGAAAAGTAATGATGAGGTTTGTGTTTCAGAAGGATCATTCTGGTTATGGAGAATGAATGATAGAGAAACAGTCCTGAAAGGAGGATGAGCAGTGAGGAGGCTTTTGTGGCAGACTAGTTGGTAGGTGATGGTGGTTTGGACCAGAGTAGTGGCAGTGGAACTGGAGAGTCTAGAGACGTGGGAAGCAAAATTGGCAGGATTTAGGATAGACAGGCATGTGGGAGTTGAGGAAGAAGGAGTAGTCAAAGTTGACTCCAAGGTTTCTGGGTTGGGTAGTGGCTGGATGGGGATGTTATTCACTGTCAAAGGGAACACCAAAGCGGTTAGCGCATAGTGTCAGTTACATACATAGTAAGTACTTGGTGAAGGTTAGCCATGATTATTATCTAGTTCAGCTTTAGATGTGTAGTGCTGAACAAGAATATCCAGTAAAGAGTGGAATATTTGGGTCTGGAGTGTGACAATCATGAGAAGGTTCAATGTGATAATGTGCATAGGCATTTGGAACACAGTCCCGAACACAACACACCCAGTAAACGTGCGTCTCCTCCTCCCATTAAAGTTCATGAGCAGAAAACACCACTAGATCCCATTTATTACTGATACCTTTCAGGGAAGAACTTCAGTTAGAGTCCTCATCTTTTTTTTTTTGAGTTGGAGTCTCACTCTGTCGCCCAGACTGGAGTGCAGTGGCCGCTCCTGGCCACCACAGCCTCGACCTGCTGGGCTCCGGCGATCCTTCCGCCTCAGCCTTCCAAGTAGCTGGAACTACAGGCGCGCGCTGCCACGCCCAGCTAATTTTTGATTTATTGTAGAGATGAGGTCTCGCCAAGTTGCCCAGGTGGGTCGCGAACCCGCGGACTCAGGCAATCCACTCACCTCAGCCTCCCAAAGGTGCAGGATTACAGGCTGAGCCACCGAGCCCAGCTTTAGAGTCCTCATCTTTTTTTTTTTTTTTTTTTTTTTTTTTTTTTTTTGAGTTGGAGTCTCACTCTGTCACCCAGACTGGAGTGCAGTGGCCACTCCCGGCCACCGCAGCCTCGACCTGCTGGGCTCCGGCGATCCTTCTCCCTCAGCCTTCCAAATAGCTGGAACTATAGGCATGCTACCCCACCCAGCTAATTTTTGATTTATTGTAGAAATGAGGTCTCACCAAGTTGCCCAGGCGGGTCTCGAACCCGCGGGCTCAGGCAATCCACTCACCTCAGCCTCCCAAAGGCGCGGGATTACAGGCTGAGCCACCGAGCCTGGCTTAGAGTCCTCATCTTAAGGGAGGTTAGGCTGTATTCAGAAAAGCTTTCTGATGGTCCTTCAGTCAACCTGTTGTATGGCTTGTCTCCTAAGACTGGGAGCAAGCCTTCACTTCCCATAACACCTTCTTGGCTCATGGGAGCCCCATAACTATTTCCTGAGGTAATACGGACAGACATCATTATTCCCATTCTACACATGGGTAATCTCAAAAGAGATACAATGACTTGTTCAAAGTCATACAGTTGGCAATGGTCCATCTGTGCCTGAAAGTGAGGTCTTCCTAATTCCAAAGCCCAGGGATCGTTCCACTGCAGTCATGCAGACTAGTTTATTGAACACTTACTATGTGCTAGGCAGAGCACCAGGCCCTTTACAAGCATTAATCTCTGATTCTCAAATTGTAATTACTGTTGTTTTATAGAGAAGGAGAAATTGAGGACGTGGTATTAAATGACTTGCTAAAGATCACTCAGAAGGGGCAGAAGCAGAATTAGCTAGTTGCTCTCCAGCCACTCAAGAGCAGGAATTTTACCAACCCCATTGGAAGATGCTGGCTGGTTCATAAACACTCTGACCAAAGCAAACTCAGTTTTTACAAAAAGGCTGTGCCGCGTCTGCGCACTAGCTATAGGGGCGGAGAGGTCAACGCGAGGGCGAGAACGCGACGGTGCTAGAGAAGGCGTGTCTGCTTCCCAAACACTGACAGTCCCCACGGTGCGTGTCCGTCCCAAGATTGGTCTGTCTAACCTGAGTGACGGCGTCTCTTAACCAATCACCACAGAACTCAGGCTGTTGCCAGGGTAAAGCGACGCCCGCCTCTGCTAGAAGGGGATACGCAGGTGGGTGGGACCGGAACTGACGCTACAGGGGAATGCTATGCTCTGGGAGTGTTGATATTTTCCAGTTAGTCCGGCTGACTGCGTTCGAGTTGGAACCCTGTAGGGAAGACGTTTTTACTGCCGTGCGCAGAGTAGACCACGCTGTCCTTTCGCAGTACTCAGGCCTGCGAGTCAGAATTTCGGGAAGAAAAGTGAAGAGCAGGACGGACCCTACGGGAAGAAAAGCTGGGAACCAGGGTGCCGACTTTGACTGAAATCTGAGACGGAGGGCACAGGAGGGCAAGCACTCGCCTCTGATTGGTCCGTCGGCGCCGTCAAGGCTCCACGCAGCTGGTTCGATTGGTTGGTCTTAGCAATTGTTGTGGCGGCGGCGAAAATATAGCCCACGTACTTCCGAGCGAGGGGCGGGGCTGTGCCCTGGCGCGCCTGCGCAGCGCCCCGGGGCCCCACCCGGTAGTTCAAGAACCTGCAAGGGGGCGGGGCGAAGAGGTGCTTGTTTTGGTTCTGTTTCCTTTGAAGCAGAAGGCCGGAACGAGCGTAGCAATAAACTTCCTGGACTTGGAAAGAAGGCTACGAGAAGCTCGCCGCGGTGCCTTCATCTTGGACTTTACATCCGGGTTCTCATCCCAGCGTGACCCGCGCGCCTCCGCCGACAGTTCTCGAACCGGAGCCTCGATTCCTTTATCCGGGCCTCGCCGTTCCCGTCGTGCTTCGCGCACTACAGTAGCCCCCTCATCCGGGTTCTCTCCCGGCGTGCCCTGCGCCGGGTTTGCTGGGGGGGTATTCGGCGGTGCCGCCATGACTATTCTCCCCAAAAAGAAGCCGCCGCCTCCCGACGCCGACCCCGCCAACGAGCCGCCGCCGCCCGGGCCGCTGCCCCCGGCGCCGCGCCGCGGCGGGGGTGTGGGCGTGGGCGGCGGCGGCACGGGCGTGGGCGGTGGCGACCGTGACCGTGACTCGGGCGTCGTGGGGTCCCGTCCCCGTGCTTCGCCACCGCCTCAGGGCCCGCTACCGGGGCCACCGGCGCTCTTCACCGCTGGGCGCTGGCCGTGCCACCCGGTGCAGTGGCAGGGCCCGGCCACAACAGGCTTCTCCGCCTCCTTGCGGGGGCCCTGGTGGTCCAGGCGGCGGTCCCGGTGACGCACTGAGCGCAGCAGCGGCGGGCGTGGGTGCGGCGGGCGTGGTGGTGGGCGTGGGCGGTGCCGTAGGCGTAGGTGGATGCTGCTCGGGACCCGGGCATAGCAAGAGGCGACGTCAAGCTCCTGGGGTTGGTGCAGTTGGCGGGGGCAGTCCGGAACGTGAGGAGGTTGGCGCCGGCTACAATAGTGAGGACGAGTATGAAGCGGCTGCAGCACGCATCGAGGCTATGGACCCTGCCACTGTCGAGCAGGTAAGAGCGCTGGAGTGAGGAGTGGGTGGCTCTGGCAAATGGGACCCCCAGACTAAGAAGGGACCCATGGAAGGTTTGAGATCGCCCCCAAGGGACCTAGGCCTGCTTGCAGAGCCTGACACTGCTCTGGTGGTAGTGGCATTAAACATCATCTTTCCTCCCCTTTAGGGACTTGGGGTGAGAGGCCCTAGATAAAGTGGCGGACTTAAAGATGAGGTCTGAAGCCTCTTTTAGGACCTGTAGTTGTCATCTCAGTCCCAGAGACCTCATCTTGTTGTGCCAGTAAGTGAGAATTCTCCAAGAGACACAGGCAAAATCCAGTTCCTCTTGAGCAGGGATGTCAAGTCTCTCCAAGGGACCTAGGTCTGTGTTCTTTTTCTCTGGGATAGGAGTCTGAGATTCCGCCTACAGGGAACTCAAATATGGTGGAGAGCTCAGAAGTAGGTCTGAGCATGCCCAAGAAACCTAAAACCCTTTCAAGAGTTGGAGATGCTCTGCATACAAAACAACTTCCTGCTTCACTTGGTAACATGTCACAGGACCACTCAACAGTGGGACCTGAGACCTCAAGGGTTCTAAGCTTGCCTTCAGGGGCCTGAGACACGCCCTCTTCTAGAACCAATGGACTGACACACCATATACACACACCCTGTAGAGAGTGGAATGCTGTGAGCTTTTCTCCAGGGATGTAAGATTCCCACCCCCACCCCTCATTTGGGGGACAAGGACCAAAACCAATACCCAGGGACCAGCGACTCTGCTTGAGTACATGAAACTCGTTTCCCTTCTCCATGACAGGGATCTATGTTTCCTGTTCATGACTTGAGACCTCGCTCCTTGGAGACAAGGGTCTGAATCTCTTCAGGGTCTTAAGCTTCTAAAGGATGAGCCCTCACCCTCCACCAAGGGCCTGAGCCTTTTTTCAAGAAAATGAGATTCACAGTGTTCGGTACTGGGGCCTAAGATCCTCTTGCTTATGAACTGGGGCTTTTAGAGACTGGGTGTGAGGTCTCTTCAAGGGCCTGATATCCTGCTGCAGAGGTCACAGGGAGGGTGAGGTCTTTAGGAGACCTTTCTCCTCAGGAGTGGTGTCTGAGTGTTTTGGGGGGTCTGAGACCCTCCACAAGGATATGTGACTCTTCTTCCCCAATTATAAGGGACTAAAATACACCTTGGGGATATGACATCCTGTCTTTAGGTAACAGGGCTCTGAGGGCCTCCCCACATGTACCTGAGTTCTTGGGGATATATGACCCCTGCCTTGGGAACTTGAGCCTAAGACCACTCCTTAGGGAACATAGGCAGCATAGAATCCCAGACTTGATGTCTGAGTCCTTCCTACAAATCTAAGCCTACCTTCAAGGGCCTGAGACCCACTCTGCCAAGGACATTTGAGCTTTCCTTCAGGGACAGGAGATTTTTACATATCCCAATGACTGTTGTGTCTCTAGAGATAAGGTCTGAGCTTCCTCAAGGAACTGGAGGAACCCCTCAGTAGTAGAAGGACTCCTCTCTCCAGAGGTGAGCCCTGAGACCCTTGTCTTGAGGCATGGATACAGGGTCCTTGGGAAGCAGAGTCCTGAATCTCCCCCAAAGGGTTTGAACGTGATATCAAGTGTGTAAAGGCCTGTTCCCCACCTTAGGCCCTGAAACCTGAATCTACTTTGAGAGTACTGTCACCTCACTTCAGGCAACATATGTACATCCCAGTTATAGGAGCCTTTTAGGAACATAAGATTTTGTCTTGGGAACTTGGGCCTCAGACTCTCACTCCCCTTGGGGACATGAGTAGGGTGGGATTCGGAGAAAAAGAGTCTGATTCTCTTCCCAAGGGCCTGATCTTCCCCAAGAGATCCTTTGCCTGAGAGACTAGGACCTGGGCTCCCCCTTGGGCATGAGGTTCCTTCCACCACACCAGGCAGTCTAACCAGGGAGAAGAACATGAGGTCATCCTCAGTGTGGCTGGAGGCCTCTCCCATTGGACAGAAGGGCCTGGGTGCTCTTTAGGGTCGTAAGACCCCCTCATCTTGAGCCTCTCATGGCCAGGACCAAGAAGGGCCTCCTACTTTCTGTGAGAAGGTTGTCAGGTCTTGAAGATGTGGGGCCTGAGGCTTTCTCTCTGGAACTGGGAGAGATTCTGAATCTTTCCCTGACCCAGCTGTGCTTGCTTCCTACTTCCAGGGTCAGGGAAATATTCTAAGTTCTGAACTGCTCTCGACAAGCTTTTTTCTTCCCAGAGACAAAGAAGGAGTTTAAGACATCCCCACTCTGGGGAAGTTCTCCTCCCGCATCCCCCTTCCCTTTAGCTCAGGTAAATCTTTCTGTACTTAACGGGGCCAGGGCCTTGTCTTGAGCTCCTTGTTCTTGTTCTCGTCCCACCCATTATTACTTCTGGCAGGATAAATCATCTGGACTCAACAGGGTCAGGACCAGGAATTGTTTCTTCTCTCTGGTTGAGGTAAGGTCTCTCCTCCCTGACAAAAACAGAGAGTGATACATCCCTGGTTCCAGGGACAGAGAAGAAGGTCCTGTGCTGCCATGGTAACTAAAAAAACACCTCCTTACACCCCCACCCCTTGCGGTCCCTTCCTTATTCTTGTCTCCACAAGCCTATGAAAGTAAAGCTCTGTGGGCTCATAAAACCTACCCATCCCAATGACGGAGGAGAGGCCTTCTGTCTCCTCTGCTTCTTGGGACAAAGATGATGCTCCTCTTCTACATGCCTCACCTGGTCCAACTTGGAACCTTTTGGGGATGAGAAGGGAAAATTCTTCCTGTCATCCCAATCTTGGTCCTAAACTGTCATTGGTGTTTATAGCCTGGAGGCCAGTTGGATTCCCTTGGGAATAGGGGAGTTGTTGAGAGGGAATCTGGACGGCACATCTGCTCCTGGCTCTGACTACTTGGGATTCTTGTTTGTCTCAGTTCTTTGGCTATACCCTTTAGGAGTTTTTTTGGCACACTGGGGTCTAGGTGCTGGGGAGGTGGTGATGTTAGGGGTTTCCTTTCCCAGGCATGACTGCCTTGCTGAGAGTATACCCTATGAAAAGGTTGACTTACAAGCCTTCTGAATTTAGGGACTCCAAAGACCCCTTTGAGAAGGGGCATGCATGCTGAGGTGGTAGAAGAAGCTGATGTGGCACTGTAGTCGGTGCCTGGGTTCCAACTGTGAGCCTGTCCGGGCTTTGCTGGATGAACCAGAATCTGTCTATGCTCTCTGGACCTCAGTTTCCTCACTGGTCAGGTAAGGTGCTGGTGAGGTGACATTCAGCTTTGGGATTTTAGGGAACTCGGTCCAAAGTCCTCTGGACCTGGAGGTGATAGAGAATGGTGGGTGTCTCTTGAGGAGAATCTAGGCTCCTTCCCTGCTCCGTTGTCCCCTCCCAGCCATCCAGGACAAGTGGCCTGTTTGGTGTGAGTCTCAGAGTTGATGAGCAGCACTTTTTGTGGCCAGCTGTGTTGTAGTGCATAAGCTTGGTGGGGTTTCCCATCAGGGACCTGTTGAATAGTGTGGAGAGATAGAATTGTGTATGGAAAGAGTTTGGGCTTTGAAGCCATACGGGCATGAATTCAAACCCTGGCATTACCTGCTTAGCTGCTTTATGACTTTAGGCAAACTACTTACTCCTCAACTGCTCTTTGACAAAAATCCACCCATGTCCAGCGTTATTGAGTGTGTGAATATCTGACTTTGCTTACCTGGGACTTTGGCTGGTTCTTCCTCTTGCCCAGAATGGTCAGTTTGCCAAGGGTCATCTTGGTTCTTCCTAGGAACCTTTGTCCACTCCTAGTAATCCATTTTTGGTGGCAAAGACCCATCATTTGCCATCTAGAAGCCTGCTGATTCCTTTGGCTCTTCTTACTCCAACTGGAATTGGTGGGGAAGCAGGAAGGGATCTTTGCCCAGGCAGCATGGATTTGAGTCCTGTTTCTGCACTTAAGCTTTGGTATGGTCTTCAGGCAATTCTCTTTCTGGGTCTTGGTTTCTTCATCCATGGAATAGGTAGTAAGGAGGGAGGTTAGACGCATTGCTCTGAAGCAAGTTGTAATCTCTTCTCTAATTCCCTGTTCCTTACTCCCCTCACCCTTTATGAAAGTTTAAGTGGGACCCCTTGGCTTTTTGGGAGATGGGCTATGATAGTTCAAGCAATGTTCAGTTTCCCTCTTCCAGGCTGGTGCTGTAGGCTCGCTGGTGTTTTATTTTTATTTTTTATTTTTATTGAGTAGGAGTCTCACTCTCTCACTCAGGCTGGAGGGCAGTGGCACACTCCTGGCCACTGCAGCCTCAACCTGCTGGGCTCAGGTGATCCTTCTGCCTCAGTCTTCCAAGTAGCTGGAACTACAGGCATGTGCCACCATACCCGGCTAATTTTTTGATTTATTGTAGAGATGAGGTCTCACCAAGTTGCCCAGGCTGGTTTTGAACCAGTGGGCTCAGGCAATCCTCTTACCTTGGCCTCCCAAAGTGCTTGGATTATAGGCGTGAGCCACCACGCCCGGCTGGTATTTTTTTTTTTAACAGCTTTATCGATACATAATTCACATATTGTACAAGTCGCCAATTGACTTATTTTATTTTATTTTATTTTATTTTTTGAGTCAGAGTCTCACTCTGTTACCCAAGCTGGAGTGCAGTGGCAGCTCACAGCCACCAACCTCATCCTGCTGGGCTTAGGCCATCCTTCCATCTCAGCCTTCCAAGTAGCTGGAACTACAGACATGCGCCACACACCCAGCTAATTTTTAAATTTATTGTAGAGACTAGGTCTCGCCATGTTGCCCAGGTTGGTCTCGAACCTGTGGGCTCAGGCAATCCTCACCTCTGCCTCCCAAAGTGCTGGGATTACAGACAAGAACCACTGCACCTAACCACAAGTCACCAATTTAAAGTGTGTGATTTAATGGCTTTTGCATTGTATCTCCATCAGCAGTCAATTTTAGAATATTTTCCTCACCTGAAAAAGAAACCCTGCATCCCTTAGCCATCTTTCTCCCAATTTCCTCAACCGTTTCCAGCCCCTGACAACCGTTAATCTACTTTGTCTTGATTGATTTATCTTTTCTGGATGTTTCATAATAAATGGAATTATATGATATGTGATTATTTGTGACTTGCCTTTTTTCACTTAGCATAGTGTTTTCAAGATTCATCTATGTTGTAGCAGGTTTCTGGACTTCATTCCTTTCTGTTGCTAAATAAAATGATATTGTGTGTTTTTAATCTCCCTCCCCTGAGTGTCCCAGCAATAAGTTGGGTCTTGCTCTTCTCTCCTTCTTCTGACCTGGAGGGCTTGTGTTGGTCCTTAGAGAGCAGTGTGTCTGTGTTTCTCATTGGATTGGTAGCTTGTGTTTTGCTCATGGAGCCAGGCCAGTGTTCCTGGGTGTTTTGGGGGAGGGAGTGATATTGGCACTAGGGTTGCTGGGCCAGCTGTGAGGCCCAGAATACTAAACATCTCTTGGCCATGAGCTCTGGGAAGACATCTATCCATGAGCTGCCACTGCTGCTATCTTCCCTTGTCCTCTCTCTGCTTCGATGACAGCTCATTCATTCATAGGCAAGGTCTGCAGCTCTGAGACTGAGCTGTGAGGCCCTAAAGCTCAGACACCAAGGGAGTTGTGTTAGTCTCCTGTGACAAATTACCACAAATGTAGTTTTTAAGACAAGTTGACTGGGCACGGTGGCTCACACCTGTAATTCCAGCACTTTGGGAGGAGGAGGTGAGAGGATTGCATGAGCCCAGGAGTTTGAGACCAGCCAGGACAACTTGGTGAGACTTTGTCTCTGCAATAAATAAAAAAATCAGTCAGGCATGGCAGTGCGTGCCTATAGTTCCAGCTACTTGGAAGGCTCAGGCAGAAGGATCACCTGAGCCCAGCAGGTTGAGGCTGTGGTGGCCATGAACATGCCACTGCACTCCAGCCTGGGCGATAGAGACTCCTACTCAGAAAAAAAATTAAATTATAAGCCGGGCTCGGTGGCTCATCCTGTAATCCCAGCGCTTTGGGAGGCTGAGGTGAGTGGATTGCCTGAGCCGGTGGGTTCAAGACCCGCCTGGGCAACTTGGTGAGACCTCATCTCTACAATAAAAAATTTAAAAATCAGTCAGGCTTGGTAGCGCGTGCCTGTAATTCCGGCAACTTGGAAGGCTAAGGTGGCAGGATCGCCAAAGCCCAGCAGGTCGAGGCTGTGGTGGCCAGGAGCGGCCATTGCACTCCATTCTGGACAACGGAGTGACTCCAACTCAAAAAAAAATTTTTTTTAATTATTAAATAAATAAATAAATAAAAACAAGTTTATTCGCTTATAATTCCGAAGGCTAGAAGCCCAAAATCAGTTTCACTGGGGTGAATTCAAGGTGTTGGCAGGGCCACATTCTCTCTAGAAGCTCTGGAGAATTCAAACCTTTCTAGTTTCTGGTGGCTTCCAACATTCCTTGGTTGTGGTTGCATCACTTCAATCTCTGCCTTCATCTTTACATTGCTTTCTCTGTATATGTGATATTTTTCTTCAAATCTCTCTCACACTCACTCTCGGTCTCTTTTTAATTTTTAAAACTTTTTTGTAGAGATGAGGTTTCCCTATGTTGCTGAGGCTGGTCTTGAACTTCTGACCTCAAGCAATCCTCCCACCTTGGCCTCCAAAGTATTAGGATTACAAGTGTGAGCCACCACACACTGCCTGTCTCTCTCTTAAAAGGACACTTGTGATTGCATTTAGGTCCCATTTGCTACTCCAAGATAATCTCACCACCTCCAAATCCTTAACTTAATCACATCTGCATTTTTAATTATAAGGTAACATAGGTTTTGAGGATTAGGGTCTGATATCTTTGGGTGGCCATTATTCAGCCTGCTGAGGTATTGTTTCCCTTCTAGGGAGTTAAAGGCTCTCTAAACTGGGCAAAGTCCTGTAATAATTGAGTCTGCCCAGTATCCCTCTTGCGAGGCTTGATATCCCCATACCACAGATTGGAAAACTGTGGCTCAGAGCAGTTCATCACACGACTGATGATTGGTGGAGCCGAATTGGAACCTCAGTTGGATTCCATAACCTGTTCTGACTTCACTTGGGCCTTTAGTAGATTCCAGAGTCTTACCTCAGTTCGTGGGATACTCTAGTGTCAGAGACTTTGGCTCTGGGCCTGGACTTGACCTCCTTTGGCCAGGGCTTATCTGTGGCTGAACTCCCCTCTCCCCGCCCCCCCCCCCCACCAGCCCTTCCCTGAACATTTTTTTTTCCCCAAAAGAGGGAATGGCTACAGTCTAAGCTCTTCAGGGTGCTGGTGCCAAAACCAGTGGGTGGCTAGTGGTCTGGCCCCTAGATCTAGGCCTAGGTGCCAGTCTGAGTGCCCCAGAACCCAAACCCTGCTTGTGCAAGGTCTCGTTTGTTTTTAGGGATAAACCAGGATTTCCCCAGGATGGGCTGCCTGGGATGTCTTCACGTTCTCTCCATGTGACTCATGAGGTCTCCCCTGTTGCCTTTACACTAGGTTTTGCTGGTACTCAAAACTCCAGCTTCTTTCTGCCTTTGTAAAATGAGGATGATGCTTCCTGCCACTTGAGCTGTGGTAAGGATAATTAAATTAGATCACCCTTTGCATCTGGCACCTGTCACAGGACAAGTATTCAACCAGTGTGAGTTAGTATAGTCTTCTTGGCCTTTCCCTGCCTAGTCCTATCCAAGACTTTAACTCTGCTGAACTCATTGCTGGGCTTCAGGCATCCCTGGTGCTCTGTAGCAGAAGTGACTTCGTTTCTCATCCAGTTAAGCATTTTTGAAGGTCTTGGTGTCTTAGTCCTTTGGTCAAGTGGCACTTCCTCTCAGGTGCCAGCCTTTGTGGCTGGGTCAGGTCTGTTCCTCTGTTTCACAACACCCCATGTTTTCCCCTCTTTCACAGCCCTGCTCACACTGTGTGGTGGTTGTCTGTTTCCCTGCCCCTCCCCTAAGCAGTTTGTGAGCTTAATAAGGCTAGAGACCAAGACTGATTCATTTATCTGTCTTCATTGCCCAGGCCAGGATCTGACTCAGTAGCTGTCTGGTAAATCTCTTTGTTGGATGAGTAAGTAGGAACCCCTCTCCTCCTCTTTGATCTCCCTTTCTCTCCTCTCTCCATATCTGGGGGCAGGAAATTGCTGTGTTCCTTTCTCTTTTTAAGAACTCTTCCCATCAAGTCTGGGGCTATAGTTGTAGTTGCACGCTCTCTGCTGGAGACCCCTGGTTGAAGCAAGCCCCATGATCCTGGAAGGTGGCTGGCCCTGTGAATCAGGGGTGGACTTAGGGGTAACTGGCTGGATTATGCTAGTCCACAGTCTCTGGGGCAGGAGGGGCACCTGGACCACTGGAATGTTGTGTAAAAATGAGTCTTTGTGTTGCCCATGGAAGCCCATTAAGGACTTCCTGGTGCCTTTGTCATCTCTGGAAATTTAGCCACATCTTCCTGGGGTGTGGACTCTGCTAGTGGGGCTGGCTAGGTATTCCCTTGTTACTCCCCCTTCATCCCTTCCTGTCCAGCTACTCACCTAGGAATTTTTGGGTTTTTTTTTGAGTTGGAGTCTCACTCTGTCACCCAGACTGGAGTGCAGTGGCATGCTCCCGGCCACCGCAGCCTCGCCCTGCTAGGCTCTGGTGATCCTTCTGCCTTAGCCTTCCAAGTAGCCGGAACTACAGGCACACGCTATCATGCCTGGCTAGTTTTTTGATTTATTGTAGAGACAAGGTCTCGCCAAGTTGTCCAGGTGGGTCTCGAACCCCGTGGGCTCAGGCAATACACTCGCCTCGACCTCCCAAAGAGCACTGGGATTACAGGCTGAACCATCGAGCTCAGCCTTTTTTGTTTTGAGTTGAAGTCTCACTCTGTCACCCAGGCTTGAGTGCAGTGACATGCCCATGGCCACCACAGCCTCGACCTGCTGAGCTCAGGTGACCCTTCTGCTTCAGCCTTCCAAGTAGCTGGAACCACAGGCATGTGCCACCATACCTGGCTGATTTTTTTATTTATTGTAGAGATGAGGTCTCACCAAGTTGCTCAGGCAGTCCTCTTGTCTATGCCTCCCAAAGTGCTGGGATTACAGGCATGAGTCACCGCGCCTGGCTTCACCTAGGACTTTTGAGGGCTTCTAGGTTGTATATCATCTCTGTGCCAGTCTCTCCCCATCTGTGATTGGTGACTATCTCACCAGTATATGACATGTCATTTACAAAGCCTCTTTAGGTCCTGAAATGCCTCTGAGCCTCTTGACAACTGTGTCAAGTAGAGGAAACTGAGGCTTGGCAAATTTAGGCAGTTTACCTGAAATCAGGCAGCAAGTGAGTGACAGAACTGTGATGGGAACCCAGAGCTCTTGGCCTCTGTACCTTGTGATTACTACTATGCTAGAGACTTCTCTCTGCGGGTTTTCCTGGGGGGTGGGTTCTAGCTTTTGCCTAGGGGAAAAATGGCCTTGCGGAGAGGGAGAGGTAGTTGCTGTGTCTGGTTACTATTAACCCAGATCCAATAAATCCTTGGGCAGAGCAGTGTCCTCAAGGAACAGGCTTGTGTTCTTATAGTTTCCAGCCCTGTTGCTGGGTCAGGCTGGCTGTTTCTGGTAGCCCTGTTGCTGTGTCAGGCTGGCTGTTTCTGGTAGCCAGCAGAGGGCGTGAGGGGCCAAGGAAAGGTCTGCTGCTTCTGGTTTTTGTTTTGTTTTGAAATGGAAAATATGTCTTAAGTGGTTACATGTATGGCCATTTAAAAAAAAAAAAAAACATGAAAATACGTATTTGTACAAGGTTCACTTCAGGGCCAGGTGTGTTTTGGAATTTAGAAAAGTCACCTGGTGTGTATGTTTTGTATTACATAACACCTCTAGCAGAGTCTGAGGCAGCACCTGATAATCAAACACCTGGGTGTTTTCTGCATAGAAATATTTGAATATTCACCCCAAGGGGAATAAATTCTTGTTATTTCCAGTCAGGTTATACCAAATGAGTTAGATAAAGACTTGAGATTTTCACAGCTTTTTTTGGGTTTGGAATTTTAGATGAGGGATTGTGTGCCTTTATAAATTAGGAAAATGAAGCAAAATCACCTGTATCACTAAGACTTAGGGATAATATTTTGTTTAACCTTCCTGATTTTGTTTTCATACGTGCTTGTATATACATATATGTATATATGTGTGAGATGTGATCAGTCACTAATGAGATAATAGTTTGCACACTTTTTGCTTTATATAATAATCTTGGAATTTCCTAGCTGTTTGTAGGGGTCAGAATCTAGGCTCTTGCCAGTCCTTCTCTCTTCAACGTCTCCCCTAGGTGAAAAACTCCTTCAGATAGAGCCAGATTTTCTACCCAGGCATTTGCTGAGGCTGGGAGTGTGGCTTCTTGGGCCAGGCCCTCCAGGGTCAGCAGGGGCCAGAAGGCAGTTGAGACCTCTGCTCTCAGGGCTCCTGAGACCCTTTTGGAAGCAAGTCTTAGGTTCGCCCAGACTGATTCCCTAAAAGAGTCTCCTGCTCCATATGCACAGAGTGGTCAACAGGGCGGAGAGCTTTACCTTGCCCAGTGTCCTCTTCTGGGCCTCTGGGGAGCTTGAGGGCAGGGCCTTGGGGAGGGGGTACAGGCCTTCCCTGTTGCTGACCCCCACCTCTTCCCTCCAGCAGGAGCACTGGTTTGAAAAGGCCCTACGAGACAAGAAGGGCTTCATCATCAAGCAGATGAAGGAGGACGGCGCCTGTCTTTTCCGGGCTGTAGGTGAGTCTCTGCCTCAGCCCTCAAGGGCCTTGGTAGGGCTGTCCCTAAGCTGTGTCCCAGTTACCAAGAGTAGCCCCTGAGATAAGGTTGAGGTGGAGTTAACTGATTTTTTAGGAACTCCAAGCTCCAGTTTCAAATTAGTATCTGGCCTCGGGTCATGGGTCATGAGACATTGTGGTGCTACAAGAGTAATAATAACAGCAGTAATCATGATAAAGAAAATAACATCACTTAGGGACAGATTGCTCTGTCAGGCACTACAAGAAACACCTTTAATTCTCACCCAAGCTAGGCAAGTGTAAGGACTACTATTGCTTCCATTTGTCAGTTGAGAAGTGTGGCTCAGACCTGGGGGAGTGACTTGCCCAGGGTCAAACAGATAGTATGTGGTAGACCTGAGATTTGGTGT
The DNA here is from genome assembly GCA_027257055.1 of Cephalopachus bancanus. NCBI lineage: Eukaryota > Metazoa > Chordata > Mammalia > Primates > Tarsiidae > Cephalopachus > Cephalopachus bancanus. The sequence goes on from JAPVLO010001200.1 coordinate 55,892, forward strand.
CTAGGTTAGATTAGCCTGAGGCCCATGTTCTTAACAATAGCACACTGCCATCTCCCTGGAATATAAGGCACCTAAGTTTGCACCCAGATCCTATCTGTGGTATGTTTTGGGTCTCTATTCCCCCAATCTGTATGTGTGTAGGAGGGGCATCAAACATCATCTTTACAAATTTCTTGTAACATAGAATTTTTTTTAACTTAGACAAAAGTAGAGAAAATAATGAACCCTCATGTACCCATCATCCAGCTTCAAAATAGTCATCAACACATGGCCAGCCTTGTTTCATCACTACCCCACCCACTCTTTCTCACTCCCTGAAACAAGAGTATTTTTAAAGCAAAACCCTGACATTGGATCGTTTCATTTGTAAATATTTCTGTATGTTTTTATGACAGATACAGGCTTTCTCTTTTTAAACATAATTAAAATGCCGTTATTGTACCTAACAAAATGTATTCCGTAATACCGCCTGTTATCCAGTCTAAGCTAGATCTTTGAGGCCCTTCTGGCTCTGAATCTGTGACCTAACAAGTAATTGTGAGGTCCTGAACTAGGTTGAAGGGGAAACTGGAAGTGTGACCTTGTCTTTGGGGCTCTGGTATCGACTCAGGAAAAGTGCCCTGTGATAGGAGCTTTGAGCTGGGAGTCAGAAAACCTATCTTCTAGTTGTGGCCCTGATTCATAACTGCTGTGTGACCCTTGGCCTTTGTCTTTGAAATGGTGTTGATTCTCAAGGGCTCTTTGAGTTCCTTCTGGGTCTGTTATTCTCTCAGTCTGTAAGTATCTCTCAGGTTTACTGGTGGGTTGGACTGGTTCAGGCTCCACTCCTGGCTGTGCCCCTGATTCTCAGTGTGACCTTAGGCAAGCAGCTCTTCTTTCCTGAGTGTTTCCTTATCTGTAAAACAGGGCTAAAAGATCCCAGTGCTGTAATGATTTAATGAGGTTACTTTGGTAAATCCCAACAGTAGCATTGGTAAAACCTGGATGCTGTTTTCAGTGGTGCCTCATAGTCACAAGTGTTCACTGAAAGGGTGGAGTAAGTAGTCACCTCCCCATTCTACCAAGCAGAAGAGGTTCAGGCAGTGGACTCTGTTAGACTGACAAATATCTCAGCCCCCTACCCTTCTGGCTCAAATTTGTGTTCTCTCTGGAATGTTTCCTATAAAAAGGGTTGGGTTTAGGATCATCTTAAAAGGAAGGCAAGAAACGATTGTAGGGGCCTGTTAGGTGCTGGACCTTGTGTTGAGACCTCAGGCTGGATGTGGGGTAATCAGGGCTGCTGGGTGGAGTTAGGGTCAAAGAATGCAGCTGGAGATCTGGGTCTTGGGCAGTCTTTTTTTTTTTTTTTGAGTCAGTCTCACTCCGTCGCCCAGGTTGGAGTGCAGTGGCACACTCACAGCCACCACAGCCTCGAGCTGCTGGGCTTAGGCGATCCTTCTGCCTCAGTCTTCCAAGTAGCTGAAACTAGAGGCATGCACCACCATGCCTGGCTAACTTTTTTTATTTATTGTAGAGATGAGGTCTTGCCAAGTTGGCTAGGCTGGTCTCAAACCCCTGGGCTCAGGCAGTCCTCTCACCTCAGCCTCCCAAAGTGTTGGGATTACAGGCGTGAACCGCTGTGTTGGGCAGTCATTAAGGTAGACCTCAGGGCTAGTAAGGACTTGGCTTGTGCAGTAACTTGTTTCAGGAGCAGTATTTGTATATGTGTCTATTTAGCTGTTCTCCCCAAACACCCCTTGACCTTTTCCCCCACTGAGGCCTTTCAGTAAGGGGCCTAAGCTTACAGGAAGAGCTGGCCATGGCAGGTTGAAGGCCATTCCTTATCAGCACTATGGCTATACATTTCCCCTGACTGGGCTGCACTCAGCTTTCCTCTGTAAAACCTTAATTCCTGTGTCCTCTCCCTCAGAAGTACATGACCTCTGGTCTCTAGGTCTCATCTGGAGGTTTCTCTGGTGCAGAGTGTACAACACATATACCTGGAAGGGGACTTTGTTCCCAGGCTTTTTATTGTCCCCCTGTTTCCATTGTAGCCTGGATAGGGACAGATGACAGTCACTTCGACTCTAGTGTGCAGGCCTGCAGGCTCTGGTTTTCTACTATGCATTGAGTAGTGAAGGATCGCATAACTGAGAGATGGACTTGGGAGGGAAGCAAACATAAAGGGCACTCTCGGTTTACTTGACCCCTGCTGTGTGGTAGGCATTTAGCTGTGTGCTTCAGGCTCACTGCAAAATTTGAGTCATTATCCCATGAGACAGGTGAGAAGATTGAAACTTAGAAAAGGGAAATGACATGTTCAGGATCATTAGTGGCAGAGATGGCATGGAAAAACCCAGAGGTGTCCAAAGGACACATTCTTTCTATAATCCTAAGAGCCTTGGCTTCGTAGCTTGGTTGTCAACTGGCTGGGTGACCTCAGCTATTTCCTTGACATCTCTGGGCTTTACCTCCTCCAACTAAGAGCACATGGTCCTCTATTGTTGGGAGTCTTGAGGCAGAAACTTTCTGCTTTGCCTCTGAGGTCTGTGTGAACCAGTATCCATTGTTTGTGCTCAGTTCTCTCCTACCACCTGTTATTGGGGATTCATGAGCATCAGCAAAGGCTTGGGTGGGGTGGAGAAGGGAGCCTGAGTTCCACCCTGCTCCTGCTGTGTTCAGATAACCTCTTCCTGGAAATGTGACTCTGCAGCTCTCCCTCCTCCCCTCCCTCCATGTGGCTTTGACTCAGCAGAAACCTCTGACCCTGACCATGGCCCTGGTGCTTGCCTCTGTGGGCAAAGTGGAGGTCATACGGTTGTGTCTGCATGGGCCACAGTGCAGCTGCTAGGACTGTGTGTGTTAAAGCAGTGGGGCTCAGAAACACTAGTCAGGCCAACTCCTCTGAGTCTTTTGGTTTTGGAACATGAACCATTAGCACTAGGGGTGGATCTTAGATCAATTTTGACTATTTTATAAAAAGGGAAACTGAAGCCTCAAGAGAAATCCAGGGCCCTACCCTATGTAGGTCACACAGTGTCAACATCAGTGTTTGAGGTTGAATCAGGCCACAGAAGAAGATTCCCATGGGCCATTTCCTGTACGCCACCTTCCTTTGGTCTCTCTATCCTGCATCCTTCAGTTTTCTCATCCTTGCAGCAGAAGTCCTTGAGCAGAGAAGCAGACGTGTTAAAGACCAGGCTATCGAGAGAGATGAGTTCTCCTGTCTTCCCCACTGAGGGTGTGCCAATTGCGGTAGTTGAGGCCACGGACCAGGACACACCACAGCTGCTTGACAAGCAGACAAGACCTTTTTTCTGGCTCATGTCCTCAGGAAATGAGCTCTTAGTGGGACCAGGGTTCCCACTGGACCAGGAGGGTAGTAGTGAATAGCAGACCAGGTTCCTGTCTCTCCCTGCTGCTGTGTACACAGATTTGTTGGTTTGCTTTTTAGTTCCCTGTAGACACCAATCTTCATTTTCTGTTCTTAGTGGAACTTGCTGTGGTTCTTCTGGCAGGCAGGCGGGTAGCAACCTGGGGAGTAGGCTGTTCCCAGATGTCTCTAAAGCAAATGGTAGGACTCTGTACTTGAATCCCTGTAGAAAGGTGATCCAGGCTTTCCTGGATAACTCTGGGTACATATTGGTTATATTTTAGGGAAACTGAGGAGGAAGGACTTCCCTCCAGCAGCAGAGGGGAGAGGTTGAGGCAATTAGTTATTAGAGCTATTATTCCCCACCTACCCTGGTGTGGTTCTTCAGTTTGTAGAGCCTCACATCTCATCCAGCTTTTAGTCTTTCCTGGTTGGTGACAAGGGCATCTCTACTTGTTGAATGCAGTAGTTGTTGTGGGCATTTGGCCTCAGAGAATATCTTAGGCAGGCTCTTCTGGCTGTATGTATGTACATGCATCTCTATGCTGATGTTTCTGTGTGCTCAGAGAAAGGAAAGAAGTGACTGTGCAGAGAGGGTAAGGTTCTTATTGACCTCTGTGGCCTAGGGAGAGGTACAACTGTTACCTGTAATCACTGCCCACTCTCAGGTCTTTCCTGGGTTCCATCTGATTCCTGCTTGTGCTGGTGGGGAAATGAGGCAGACAGGATCAGGCTTGGCCCCAGGAAGTAAGGTGTAGCTGGATTGGGGTGGGGGTGGTAGTATCACCTGGGGCCAACAGTTACCACTTGGGAGCCTGACCTCACCTTTACCCAGCTAAATGAGTGATATTGGACCAACTGTGCCACATTTCTGTATCCCAGTACAGCATGCCTCCTGGGTAAGTAGGAGTGTTTTGATGAGAATGAAATGAGTTGGAGTGTGAAAAGTCTTTGGTGGAACTGGTTGTATTGTACTAAGGATTTCTCAGCCTATTGGGGATGGGAACTGAGGAGGGATCCTGGGGGACCCCCTTCCAGCTGGACTGTGGGAGGGGAGAACAGGTGCAGATTGCCCACAAATGCAGCGTCAGCAGGAGGCGGAGTTTCAGTTTCTATCAAAACAAGTTTTCTGAATTCCCCTACCTTTGCAAGTTCCCTCCACCTCAGGCCCCTCTACAGGGAAGTTCAGCCTGGGTCCCACCCCCATGTGCCTACCTTTTGGGAGAGGAAGCTTTCTGGAGGACAGAGGTGGGGGGAGGAAAGTCAGAAAAGCTAATCCTTGTTGAGTACTTAGTATGTTCTTAGCTCTGTGCTAGATGCTTTTCCTGCCTTGCCATTGAAAAAATCCTACTCTCCCTTGCTGGGGATGTACTATTGCTGTTTTCTTGATTCAGAGATGCACATTTTCTTCCATATTAATGATGCCAAAATTAGAGTATATCTTATCAATGTGGTGAATTCCTCCCCCTCAAAGTTGTGATTAAATACAAGTTGTACCATATCATCTATCAGTGGCATCATAGGATTGAAGAGAGACGGTGATATTTTGCATTTTAAAGATAAGTGTCATAATTTGCCAATACTTCAGGACCCTGATTTGTGAAGCCTGTATTATTAATTTGATAATGATTTGGTTGCCAAAGTTTTGAACTAAGGGCACAGAAGATAGGCATTTGGACCTTTGCATACAGTAAGGATAGAGAGCCCATCTTGCTTGCAAGAGGAGGGGTAGACTAGGCTCTGCATTTGAAGCTTTTCTCTGAGGAAGTACAGCAGAAATGAGGAAGGGCTTTGTAAGCAGTTTCAGCAACATTCTGGCTGACTTGTGGGTAGCTAGCAATATGAAGGAATTATCCTTATGACAAACTGGGCACCTGTTTCTTTTTTTTCTTTTTTTTTGAGTTGGAGTCTCACTCTGTCGCCCAGACTGGAGTGCAGTGGCACGCTCACGGCCACCCCAGCATTGACCTGCTAGGCTCCGGCAATCCTTCCGCCTCAGCCTTCCAAGTAGCTGGAACTACAGGCACGCGCTACCATGCCCAGCTAAGGGCACCTGTTTCTTGACCACTTTCTATGCCTTAGGTGCTTGGCAAATCTTCCCCAGTAGTTTGGACAACATTGTAAGAGGAAGAGGAGTGAGGGGCATGTAACATCACTAAGGGTACCTGACCCTAAACCAAGGGAAACGAGGACCAGTTGGGAGTCCAAACTTGACCTGCACATAAACTACTTATGTACATAATCCTGACTTGCACCCCATATCTTTACAATTTAAAAAAAATTTTTTTAAAAAGTAGAGGGGTTACTGACCCCACTTTGTGGATGAGGACATTTTGGCCCGGAGAGGTTAAAAAGGCCTTGTTCATTACCTTACAGCTAGGAGGCAGCAGAGCCTTTCTGAAAGTCAAAGGGGTCTGTGGCAGGGAAAGGGAATCCTCAAGGGATTCTCCCCCAGCTCCCTTCCCTGTCCCGTAGTCTTCCCTCTTTCCTCCATTTTCCTGCATCTAGCATCTGGCTCTTATAGACAGAGCTCCCAGGCTTGGAAATGACATTTGAACCTTCCGTAGGTGATGGGTTTTCTTCAACACCTCAGCCTGTCTCGCTGAGCCTGGCAGGCTGACTCCTGTTTAACCCCTTTACTCCCATCTCAGTTCCTGTTTACTGCAGCTGCCTACTGCACTGCCTCCTGGCGCCCCAAGCTCAGCCTACAGAAATAGCTCCTCAAGCAGCTCTATTGTGCAGGCTTTGTGGTCCTGGCTTCTAAGAAAGGCAGCAGCAGGGGGCCCCCAGCTTGTGCGCAGGACATGTGACTTGCTGGAAGTGCCGCTGGGGGTTGTGGAGGAGTGTGTGGCCACAGAACCCACATCCTTGTTTACATCGGTGAAGGGGCTACCCCTTCCCACCTTCACAACCCCCACACCCCCTCACCCCTCAGATCTCTTCACCTCCAAGAAGGCTTGAGATAGAGATGGGCCTCATTTCTCTATCAGAGCAGCCTTTCTTATCTCTCAGAACCCTCCAGGGAGAGAAGGGGAAAGCAGCAGAGGCGTTTTTCTGACAGTTCTTCAGAGGGATAGACTGATGGTCGTGGAAGAATTCTGGCATGTTCCCTGCATGACCTGACCCTGCTCCCGTGTCCCAGGGAGATGTTATCAGAGCAGTGGTCCTCTGGGAAAACAAAGGGAAATTCCCTCTTTGTCTTAACCAGTGGAAATCAGATTTGCCTAATCTTTGAGCGCGTGTGTGTGTGTGTGTGTGTGTGTGTGTGTGTGTGTGTGTGTGTGTGTGTGTGTGTGGTGTGTGGTGTGTGTGTGTGTGTGTGTGTGTGTGTGTGTGGTGTGTGGTGTGTGGTGTGTGTGTGTGTGTGTGTGTGTTTTTAAGAGACAAGATTTTTTTTAACCTAGTCCTGAAGAGTCAGCAAAAGAAATGAGGTCTTGCTATGTTATCCAGGCTAGTCTGAAACTACTGGCCTCAAACTGTCCTCCCGCCTCAGCCTCTTAAATTGCTGGGATTACAGATGCAAGCCACTGTGCTTAGCTTCAAGCCCACTTTAATTTCTCCACAGGGAGAGGAGCTCCCTAGCTTCCCCAGGTTATCCATCTGCTCAGCAAAGTTTTCCTGATTTCCTTTACTTTATCAGGCCCTGAGCTGGGTGTGGACTTAGCTGTGAACTGCCCTCTTCCTTCAGTGGAAGCCTAGTGTGACCTGGCCAAAAATTTGTCTTTGCACACATTTGATAAATCTGGTGGTAGAGGTGTCCTGGAGGGTGGAAAACTGTATTAAAGATAGCATGTTGGTGTTTGAGAAGTATACAGGTGAAGAGGATGGAATGAGCATCCTGAAGAGAGGGAACAACATATGTGAAGAATCTCAAGGGAAGCCGAGGGAACCTGGTTCTTTCTTGCCTTAGTTTGCCCATGACACCTGGACCATTTGGACCACAGGCTGCCCTTCCTGAGTTAAGCTGAAGTTAGTTGCGTGTGTGTCTTATCTATTTTACTAGACTGTGTGCTAGTGAAGGTAGGAGCACTATTTTACTTACCTGTCACCTTCATAGAACCACACATTCAGGCCTCACTGTGAAGGAGACTCTGATTTACTCAGTTACTACTCTGTCCCAAGCCCAGTGGTACTCACTTTATACCCATTATCTCATTTAATCCCCACAAAAGGCCTTCCAGGTTGTTAATCCATCTTGTTCCTATTTTTTTTTTTTTTTGAGTTGGAGTCTCACTCTGTTGCCCAGACTGGAGTGCGGTGGCCACTCCCGGCCACCGCAGCCTTGACCTGCTGGGCTCCAGCGATCCTTCCGCCTCAGCCTTCCAAGTAGCCAGAATGACAGGCGCGCGCTACCATGCCTGGCCAATTTTTTGATTTTATTGTAGGGATGAGGCCTCGCCTGCCCAGGCGGGTCTCAAACCCGCGGGCTCAGGCAATCCACTCACCTCAGTCTCCCAAAGGCGCAGGATTACAGGCTGAGCCACCAAGCCCGGCTTGTTCCTATTTTTTTAAATGAGGCATATGAGGCTCGGAACACTTGGGTCACTTGCTTCTGGTTACTTACCTCACTAGTATCTGGCAAACTGGTCTTAGAGCCAAGTTTTGTTTTCCTTTTTCTTTTTTAATCTACAAAGAACATGCTGACTCCTAGGAGTTGGAAAAATGGAATTGCAGAGTTGACTCTGTCATAGACTGTGATCTTGGGCAAGCTACAAACTCTCCAGAACCTCAGTTTCCTCATATGGAAAGTGAGGAGGGTGTGTATAACCAATTTGATGCTTGAGACCACTTAATGGAACTTAGAATGTTGGTTGATTTATCTGAGTGACCAGGCATGTCCCAGACAAAGTCATATGCCCAAGAAGCCTGTGGTTGTGTTCTTCTCACCTGCACTGTCTTGTTCTTCAAGTCTTTCCCTGCTTGCCTCTTTTTCCGTGACCTCATTCCACTTACAAGGGCAAGAATGGGATCGGGAAGAGAGTTTCTCTGACCCCCCCCCATTTTCTCCTCCACAAGGACTCAGAAGTTTTGTGACTCAGAAGTCTCTGACAGCTCTGACCCCAGCCTCTCCTTTCTTTTGTTCCCACAGCTGACCAGGTGTATGGAGACCAGGATATGCATGAGGTTGTGCGAAAGCACTGCATGGACTATCTGGTGAGACCTTGGGGAGCTTTGGGGCAGGAGAAGGGTGGGAGGACCTCCTCTCTGCACAGACCTTGACCTTCCAATCTATTCTGCAGATGAAGAATGCTGATTACTTCTCCAACTATGTCACAGAGGACTTCACCACCTACATTAACCGGAAGCGGAAAAACAACTGCCATGGCAACCACATTGAAATGCAGGCCATGGCGGAGATGTACAACCGTCCTGTGGAGGTGTACCAATACAGCACAGGTACTTCTGCAGTGGGTAGTTAAGGGACTGGTGGCGTATATTCCAAGCCTGCCCTACCCAGCCTGTTGTGGATGCTCCCTCCTTCTCTTTCTCTGCAGAACCCATCAACACATTCCATGGGATACATCAAAATGAAGATGAACCCATCCGAGTCAGCTACCATCGGAATATCCACTATAATTCAGTGGTGAATCCTAACAAGGCTACCATTGGTGTGGGGCTGGGCCTGCCATCATTCAAACCAGGGGTGAGTGGGTCCCTGTGCCCATGATGGCTGCTGGATACAGAGGTCAGAAACCTCTGATAGAGTTTCAGTTCTGCCCCCAATCCACAAAAATGTCCTGTGTCTCTGGACCTCACCTGAAGTCTCACGTCTGTAAAATTAGGAAATTAACCTTAGGTGATCTCTCAGGGCTCCTGCCTTGGTTGATTTGCCTGTGAGCTGGCTCACCCATCTTTTGTGACTGTTGAGGGATGGCATTTTAGGATTTGGGTTCCTGTTTGGGAATTGTGAGCCAGGGCTTGGTCTGGGTGTCTTGCCATGTATCTTCCTCCCAAGTTCATAGTGGTTATAGGCAGCTGCGGTCACAGAGACTTGGCGTGCAGACCTGGTGGCACTGCTTACTGGTTGTGGGAACATGGGTAGGTTGTACAAGTACTCTGGGCTAGCAGATTGGCTTATTCAGAAAGCACCTCCCACTGGGTGTCAGGCCTGGTAGGTGTTCAGAAGGTGGCAGTGCATTTTCCCAGCAAACACTGTTAGATTGTCTCTCTTATAAATAGTTACCTGCCGGGGATTTAATATCTTCTATCCAGGTTTCACTTCTACATATAAAAAGTGCTCCTTCATTTTAGAAAACACATAACCAGACACCAACATACTCTTCAACATAGTGGTATTGGTTTGTTTGTTTTGAGTTGGAGTCTCACTCTGTTGCCTAGCGTGGAGTGCAGTGGCACACTCACAGCCACCACAGTCTCAACTTTCTGGGCACAGGTGTTCCTTCCGCCTCAACCTTCCAAGTAGCTGGAACTATAGGCACATGCCACCACGCCTGGCTAATTTTTTTATTTATTGTAGAGATGAAGTCTCATTAAGTTGCCCAGGCTGGTCTCATACCTGTGGGCTCAAGCAGTCCTCTCACCTCGGCCTCCCAAAGTTCTGGGAATATAGGCGTGAGCCACTGCACCTGGCCTTGTTTTGTTTTAAAATAAAGTTTTAAAGTAAACTTTTAGAAACTTTTAAGAACAGCTCTAGATTTACAGAACTTTTACAAAGATAGAGAGTTTCTATATGCCCCACTATGATTAATGTATTAACATAGTTCATTTGTCATAATTAATGAACCAATATTGACATATTATTAACTGAAGACCATACTTTATTCACATTACCTCATTTTTTTCCCCTAACGACTTTTATCTTGCCAGGATCCCATCCAGGATCCCATAGTACATTTAGTTGTCATGAACCCTTTGTCTCCTGTTGGCTATGACAGTTTCTTAGAATTTCCTTGTTTTTGTTTTTGATCTGTTTACTGACTCTAGTTTTGCTTTTCTAGACTCTCATATAATTGGAATCAATGCAGTATGCAACTTTTCCAGACTGGCTTTTTTTCTACTTAACACTGTGCATTTAAGATTCATTCATGCCGGGCTCGGTGGCTCAGCCTGTAATCCCGTGCTTTGGGAGGCTGAGGTGAGTGGATTGCCTGAGCCCGCGGGTTCAAGACCCGCCTGGGCAACTTGGCGAGACCTCATCTCTACAATAAATAAAAAAATTAGCCGGGCGTGGTAGTGCGCGCCTATAGTTCCAGCTACTTGGAAGGCTGAGGCGGAAGGTTCGCCGGAGCCCAGCAGGTCGAAGCTGTGGTGGCTGGGAGCGGCCACTGCACTCCAGTCTGGGTGACAGAGTGAGACTCCAAATCAAAAAAAAAAAAAAAAAAGATTCGTTCATGACTTGTCCTGGTTTGGTCACTCGTTTTCTTTTTTCTTTCTTTAAAAGTCGAATGTTTTACATTTTTAAAATTAATAGGCTTAATTGTTTAGAGCAGTTTTAGATTTACAGGGCAGTTGAGATAGTGCAGAATTCCCATATATCCCTCTGCCCCTTGCACAGTTTTGCTGTTAGTAACATCTCAAATAACTTTGGTACATTTATTACAGTGTGTGAACCAGCATTCATACATTGTTACTAACCGAAGTCTTCATACCTCCTTAGACTCCTTTGTCTGTGACAGTTTCTCACAGTTTGCTTGTTTTGATGACCTTGACAGTTTTAAGGAATACTGATCAAATAAATATATTGTAGGAAGCTTCTCTTGGAATTTGATGTTTTTCTTGTTAGGCTGGGGGTTACGGGTTTTAGGGAGGAAGATCACAGAGGTAAAGTGCTATTCTCATTACATCATATCAAAGGTATATACTGTGAATGTGATTTATGACTGTTGATGTCCTTGGTCATCTGGCAGAAATAACATTTGTCGGGTGTCTCCTCTGTAGTTACTCTTTCCTACCTTTTCCATACTGTACTATTTGGAAGAAAATCACTATGCACAGATCATACCTAAGAAATGGTGGTTATGGTCCATCTCCTTGTGGGCATAGTATCTTTGTAAATTATTTAGAATCCTTCTGCAAGAAAATTCTGTCTCTTCTTCATTTGTTAATTTATTCATATCAGTATGGACTTTAGGGTATTTATTTTATATTTTGGGTTATAATCCAAGGTTGCTGTTAATTATTTTGTTGCTCAAGTTGTTCCTTTTTTTTTTTTTGGTAGAGATGAGGTCTCACTCAGTTACCCAGACTGGATGTTGTAACGCAACTGTAGATCACTGCAGCCTTGAACTCCTAGGCTCAAGTGATCCTCCCACCTCAGCCTCTAGAGTAGCAGGGACTACAGGCACATGTCACCACACCTGGCTAATTTTTCTGTTTTTTGTAGAGAAGGGGGGTCTCACTATGTTGCCCTGGCTAGTCTCAAATTCCTGGCCTCAAGTGATCCTCCTGCCTCGACCTCCCAAAGCACTGGGATTATAGGCATGAGCCACCATGCCTGGGCTCTTCCATTTTTGTTTAAGCACTTCCTTACTTTCTGGTACTACAAGGTACTCCGGATTCATCTTGTATATTTTCTATTCCAGTCCTAGAATCAGCCATTTCTTTAAAGAGTCCTGGAGCCTTTCATTAGAGAATGTTATTAGAAACCAAAATCTAGGTACTGAGTGTGCTCTTTGCTACCAGATTGTCTTTGCTTCTAGGCCCTCTCAGCTGACAGAGCAAGGAAATATATGTGTGTATGCTAGCTTGTATTATATGTACATATATATAAATATTTCTTTTTTTTTTTTTTTTTGAGTTGGAGTCTCACTTTGTCGCCCAGACTGGAGTGCAGTGGCCGCTCCCAGCCATCGCAGCCTCGACCTGCTGGGCTCCGGCGATCCTTCCGCCTCAGCCTTCCAAGTAGACAGAATTACAGGCATGCGCTACCACGCCCGGCTGATTTTTTTGATTTATTGTAGAGATGAGGTCTCGCTGCTCAGGCGGGTCTCGAACCCGCGGGCTCAGGCAATCCATTCACCTCAGCCTCCCAAAGGCGTGGGATTACAGGCTGAGCCACCGAGCCCAGTTATATAAATATTTCTATGTGTAACCATCTGTATCTGTATTAAACTAAACATGAGTTCTTACTGATGTCTCCAACTCAAATCCATTACTACTTGCATCCTTCTGGCTGCCTCCCCTTGTTCATATGTAAATTCCCACTCCAACTGAGAAAACTGGCTCCCACCATCCATTTACATAACTGCTCACTTCATATGCATGTATAACAGTATCAGATTTGTTCACCTATACCCCATGGAAAACAACTTCATCAACTAGAGCACAATGCTATGTGTGGTTTCTTATGCCTGTGATATTACAGATTCCTTTTCGAAAGTGACTCAGGTCACCAATTTTTCACCCTAAGCCCTTTAGTGAAATTGCTTCATACATTTATAATATATTTAGATTCTTTAGTCACATTCTACCTTCTACCTTGGGATTCCTGGCCTCCTAATTGGTCTTTTCAAAAAATTAGCATGCATTAAGATCCACTCTTGGTATTATATATTCTGTGGGTTTTGACTAATGCACAATATTAGGTATCCACCATTATGGTATCATTCTGATGTCAGGTGGGCTGTGGTGCAAAACTTAGGATTTTTTGGTTCATTTCTAAAATGAATTTTAGAGTGGCCAGCAAAGTTGTTTTTTTTTTTTTTCCTTTTTTTTTTTGAATTGGAGTCTCACTCTGTCGCCCAGGCTGGAGTGCAGTGGCATGCTTATGGCCACCGCAGGCTCCACGTGATGGGCTCAGGTGATCCTTCTGCTTCAGCCTTTCAAGTAGCTGGAACTACAGGCGCATGCCACCACACCTGGCTAATTTTTTTTTTTTTTAATTGTAGAGATGAGGTCTCACCATGTAGCCCAGGCTGGTCTCAAGCCCATGGGCTCATGCAATCTTCTCGCCTCCACCTCCCAAAGTTCTTGTAAGCCATTGTGGTCATTATGAGCCATTGTGCCCAGCTCAAAGTTTTCAAACAAAGTTTATTAGAGACAGAAGGGAGAAAAGAAACAGACATGCCAGATGTTGGCATGCCGAAAGAAATCATACTTTTGCTCTTTACAATACACCTGATATCCCTTCGTGATGATCAGTATGCTAAAGAGGGTAGAGCTTAGGTGACCGTCACTCTGGAAATTGTCTCTGATAATACTTTTATCACTTTTAAGTTCCTTGTCCTTTCCCTTTCTCCTCCTCCTGCAGCCGCTGGTCTGTTGTCTCTGGTTTTACCATTTTCAGAGTGTCATATAATTGAAATCATACATATGTAGCCTTTTTTTAATTGACTTGTTCTAACAGTTTTATATACTTTTTTTATTCACAGTAAAAAAACTTCTTTTTGTTTGATGTTTTGTTTCTTTTTTCACCTGAGATTAAAATGATCAGTGTGACAAACTTCTTCTTTCAGTTAGTAGTATTACGTACCTCCATACCTTTTCATGGCTCATTAGCTCATTTATTTCTTATAAACTTGATATTCATTTTTGAAATTACCATAGTTTGTTTAATCATTCACCTATTGAAAGACATTCTTGGTTGCTTCCAGGTTTTGATGATATGAGTAAAGTTTCTATAAGCTTCTGTATGCAGGTTTTTGTGTTGGCATCATTTTTAGATCAGTTGGGTAAATATCTAGGAGCAAGACTACTGGATTGTGTTTGTAAGACTGTTTTTATTTGTAAGAATCTACCAGTTTTCCATAGTTTGTACCATTTGCATTACCATTATAATGAATGGGAAGTTCCTATGGCTCAGCATTATTACCAGCAATTGATATTGATAGTGTGTTGAATTTCAGCCATTCTGTTAGATGCATGGTGGTATTTCATTATTTTAATTTGCAATTGCCTAATAGCAAATGCTGTTGAGCATCTTTTCATATGCTTATTTGCCATCTGTATGTCTTCTTTGGTGAATTGTGTGTGTGACTTCCTGGCATACAGTTCCTAAAATCCTTAGAAACTCCAAGGTGATGTCTTTTTGTATGGTAATGAGTTGACTGCTGGCTGGCAGCCCCTAGGTAGCTTTAGGATGGGGGCTGGTCACCAGAAACATCACAGCGGGATTTGACGGTTGGGATTTCCAGCCCATCCTCCAACCTCTGGGAAGGAGAGAGGGGCTAAAGATTTAAGTTGATCACCTGTGACCAACAATGCCTATGTAATGAAGCTCTCATTAAAATCCAAAAGGATGAGGCTCTGGGAGCTTCCGGAGCTGCACATGCGGGGGGTTCCTGGAGGGTGGTGCCCCAAGGAGGGCATAGAAGCTCTGCATCCCTTCCCCCATACCTCATTCTATGCATCTCTTCATCTGTTTCTTTCCTTTGTAATGTCTTTCATAATAAACTGGGAAGTGTGTTTCCTGAGTTCTTGATTTGAACTCTAGCAAATTAATCAAACCTCAAAAACGGGGGGTCATGGGAACCCCCATTTATAACCAGCTGTCAGAAATTCTGGAGGCCCAGACTTGAAACGATTGGTGTCTGAAGTGGGGGAGGGGAGTCATGGGACTGAGCTCTCAACCTGTGAGATCTGAGGCTATTCCCAGGTAAATAGCATTGGACAATTGAATTGGATTTGAGGACACCCAGCTGGTGTTCACTGCTTGGTTTGTGGAAAAACATTCGTACACATTTGATCACAATTCTTCTGTGTGGTTGTTGTTGCCTGAGAATAGAAAAAATACATAGAGTGTGTTTGTAATTTTTGCCTATTTTTAATTGACTTGTTCTAACAGTTTTATATACTTTTTTTATTCACAGTAAAAAAATTCAATTTTATGTCATTTAACACACATGCATTTATGTGTAGTGTGTATATATGCATTAAAATAATGTTAACTAAAGCTTTGTGAAACAGTATTAATACATATTCCCTAGGATATACTCTTTTATTTTGTATTATTTTATATTTTAAAATGCTGTTGGCCAGTCCAGGCAACTTGGTGAGACCTTGTCTCTACAACAAATAAATTTTAAAAATTAGCCAGGCGTGGTAGCGCACGCCTGTAGTTCTGGCAACTTGGAAGGATTCGAGCCCAGCAGGTGGACACTGGCAAACCATGAGTGTGCCACCGCACTTCAGCCTGGGCAACAGAGTGAGACTCCAACTCAAAAAAAAAAATGCTGCTTGCTCTCACAACCTGACAAACAGTACTCTTATTCAGTGTCCTACAGTTCATAGCACCTCACACTGTGTTGCTACGCATCCACATGGCTTCCCTCAGCCCCTTAACATGTTGAGTACCCCTTCTACCCTGTGCACATACAGCTAACTTCTTGGGTGATCTTTTCTCTTCGTCCCATCTGGCTATACGTGAGGAAGGCCTCAGCATTATGAGTCATCACTGATGATGGGATTTCTTTAAATTAAGGCGCAGGCTGGAGGGCACTTGGTTACCCCAGACTTAGTTCTTCAGTTGAAGCTTCTTGGGGTTGAAGTCAAGTCTTTTGAGCATAGGGGTTCTGAATGACTGGTCCTACAACCCAAGCCTGCTTTTCCGAGTCCCTGATAAAGAGGCAGTCTGCCAAGGGTTGCTTTATGAGAGTGCTTGACTTCCTCTCTCCTTTTCTCTGAGGCCAGTGGGCCTATGTCCCTGAGTTGGTTCTGGTTCTTGGCCAGGTTCAGTGTGTCATTGCACATCCTTGTTCCTCTCCCTCCTTGTAGTTTGCGGAGCAGTCCCTGATGAAGAATGCCATAAAAACATCAGAGGAGTCATGGATTGAACAGCAGATGCTAGAAGACAAGAAACGGGCCACAGATTGGGAGGCCACCAATGAGGCCATTGAGGAACAGGTGGCTCGGGAATCCTACCTGCAGTGGCTGCGGGATCAGGAGAAACAGGCCCGCCAGGTCCGCGGCCCCAGCCAGGTGGGTCATGGGCTCTGTCACTGGCCTGGCCAAGAACCCATTACTTCCCATGCTTTGCCTCTAAACAGGCAGAAAAAAATTAAGCAGTTTTGACATCTGGGAGAGAAAGAGGCACCCAGCCCTATCTGTAACTCATCTTGGCCTTAGTTTTGGCATTGTGCTCTAGAACTTTTGGTACTTGTGCAGAACAAGGGCTTAAGGAGTGAGGGAAGGCAGCCACTGCTGCTGGTGACATGAGCAATGGGTAACTGCAGAGACATAAGCTTTTGTTGAATGCTCTTGTATGCCAAGCTTTGTGCTAAGGATGTAAAATCAGGTTCAGCCTTTTCTGCCCTCAATGATACCATCTGTTAAGATAGACAGACTCCTTGGTGGGGTCCTTGACCCTGGCTGGGAGACCAGTGGAGAGTAGGGACTTTGGTCAGTCTTCACAGAGGAAGGTGGAATTGTTCAGGAAGGGAGGGGACAGGGCAGACAGGCATCTGAAGAATCACAACGAGTTTGGAGTGATTGTAGATCGACAAGAGCTGAATGATTTGCTCAAGAAAAACTTATTACAGGCTTGTGCAAGGCACTGTTCTCCAGTATATGGGGATACATAGGTGAGCCCAGCAGGCCAAGACTCCTGTCCTTGTGGTGCCCACATTTTTGCAGAGTGAAATAAATAATAAACATAATGAATAAATTAGTTGTGAAGTGCTGTGGATGGAAAATGTAGAGCCAGGGAAGGGATTGAGTAGGGCTGAGAGAGGATGGGAATTCACAGTATTAAATAGCATGGTCAGGATAGACCTCAGAGCAGATGAGATTTGAGTAAAAGTTTACAGAAGGTGAGATGAGAGAAAGTTACAGAGGAAGGCAGAGGGCCAGCACACCTGGTGTGATTCAGGCTCAGCCTGGAGAGAGGCCACTGTGGCTGAACAGAATGTAGTAGTAGATGAAGTCAGAGAGTGGTGGAGCCAGATTGGGTAGGGGCTTGTAGGCTGTGGCAAGGACTTTGACTTTTACTCTAAGTGAGGCCGAAGCCATGGGAGGATTGTGAGCAGGGAAAGGATGGGATCTGACTTAGCAAGATTCCCTTGACTGCTGGTTGTACAATGGGGTGTAGGGGGTGAAAGAAGCAGCAGGGGACCAGCAAGAAGAAAGCTACCGCAGTAGTCTAAGTGACTGGTGATAATGGTATTGGCAGTTGGAGGTGGTGAGAAGAGGTTGGATTCAGGATCTATTTTGAAGGTAGAGGTAACAGGATTTCCTGTCAGATTGACTATAGTGGCATAAGGGGGAGTCAGGGAACTTCACCTCTGTCCTTTGCAGAGCCCTGTGTTCCACTGTGTGAGTGGGAATGATGGTGACTTATGTGGAGGCTATATCATAGCCAGGATCCTAGGAAGGGAACCAGCACTCAAGGGTAGGGCACAGGAGGGTCCTGGCTATTGGAGATTCTTACTGCTTTTTCCATCCTCACTGCAGCCTCGGAAAGCTAGCGCCACATGCAGTTCAGCCACAGCAGCAGCCTCCAGTGGCCTGGAGGAGTGGACCAGCCGTTCCCCACGGCAGCGGAGTTCAGCCTCATCACCTGAGCACCCTGAGCTGCATGCCGAGCTGGGCATCAAGCCGCCTTCCCCAGGCACCGTCTTAGCTCTTGCCAAACCTCCTTCACCCTGTGCACCAGGTCAGTGACTCACTCACAGGAAGCCTAAAGGGGTTAGGCACTGCCTTGGTCCTGGGTCCTGAGCCCTGGGCCCTACGCCCTACTTCTGACTGTCCATCTGCCCCAGGTACAAGCAGTCAGTTCTCGGCAGGGGCCGACCGGGCTACTTCCCCCCTTGTGTCCCTCTATCCTGCTCTGGAGTGCCGGGCCCTCATTCAGCAGATGTCCCCCTCTGCCTTTGGTAAGCCTCCTCTGTCTTGGGGAGAAGGGCTAGCTGGGAGCTGGGGAGAGACTGGAAGAAGTGGCAAGTCCTGAGAGGGGGTTTGTGGAGCCTCTGGCCATCTCCTCAAGAAAAAAAGTAAAAGGCATTGGAGAGGATTTCTCAGGCCCGAGGATTTCTCAGGCCCAAGGATTTGCCCCATGAGGAGTCTAAGTGGGCTTTCAAAGGCCTAGGGGAGCTGCCTTCTTAGAGAAAGGGAATTTCTCTAGCACCCCGGAGATCAGCAAAGGGGGAGGAGAAGGCAGTTTGAGAGTGCTCCATCATCCTTTTCCTCTTCCTCTTGCCCAGCAGGTCTGAATGACTGGGATGATGATGAGATCCTAGCATCGGTGCTGGCAGTGTCCCAACAGGAATACCTAGACAGTATGAAGAAAAACAAAGTGCACAGAGACCCACCCCCTGACAAGAGTTGATGGAGACCCAGGGACTGGACACCATCTCCCAACCCCCACCACTCCTGTCCTCCGGTGCCACCCTACCTTCTTTGGCTTTCTTCCCTCTTGCCTCCTTCCAGTCTTCCTGCTCTCCCCTTTTCCCTCCTCCCCACTTCCCTCTGGCTGACCCATCCCTGCGCTCCCTCTCATTGCTGCCACCACCACCTGTCTCTCCGCCAGCTGACGTGCCCTGTTGCCCCCCCCGCACAGCACCATCCCTGCATTCCACAGGGGACTCGGGCAAGGGTGCCGAAGGTAGGCAAGAGGCACACAGAGACAGACCAACTGGCAGCCAGGCAGCTCCAGAGGAAAGAACATTGACAGAACAAAGTCTCCCTGTCCCCCATTCCTTCTGAGATCAGAAAAACTTGCCACCCCCCCCACAACAATGCCAGAGAGGTAGGAGGAAGAAGTGGGAATTTTCCCTTTCCAGTACCCCAAGAATGTCTGAGCCTTCAATGTTGAATTTTTTCTTTATTAAAATGTACTTTTATCTTATAAAATCAACCAATCAAAATGATATAGACGACAGCATTGGCTCTGTGAAGGCGGCATCTCTGGTTTGGGGACAGGCAGGCCATAGGGCATGGAGGGGCACAAAGATGTGGATTGCTATCTTCTGTCCTCTAGCTCCGTGGAGGTGGGCAGAGGGCTTAGGGTGTGAGCTGGGGCACAGGGGACGGGGTTGGCAGGTGTCAGACCGACTTTGGACAATGAGACCCTGACCTTGCTGCATTCCTTTTGCCTCCACCACCACCACCACTAGTCTCTTTGGAATCTTGGGGTGGGGGGGGCATCTTTGGGGATCATGGCCACCACCCAGGATTTGATTGTAGGGAGTGGGAGCAGCCTCGGCAGATGGGGCACCCGTACCCTGCAGGTGTTGACAAGATCCGCCATCTGTAATGTCCTTGGCACAATAAAACCAAATGTCAGTTTCCCTGAGCAGCTCTGTTCTGTGTGGGGCAGGGGGTGGGCGGGGCTCTGGGCAGAGGAGGCAATGGCAACACAAGCCTTGGCTTGACCTCTGAGGTCTTAATGTTCTCTGGTAGGGTCTGTCTGGGGACCTGGAGTTCATGTTTCACTCACTGTTTATTAAACCTCCTTCTGGACCCATTATCACCAGAAAAGCTCTGTCTTTGCCTGCTGCTCCCGTCCCTGCCTACCGTATTTCCTGGAGGTGTGATGGGAGCAGAGGATATGAGCTTGAGGGCAGAGACTGAACTTCCTGCCTGAATTCCAGTTTCTCTGCCCGCCTCTCACTGTAAATGTTTGCTCTTTCCTTGTGATGATCTGATGAGGAAATACTTGGGAAAGGCACAAATGATGCCTTGTAGCAACATGAGTTTAGTGGAAGTAACCAGAGGGGCCTTCCCTACTGAGTTTTAGAAGGTGGGAAATGTCTAAATCATTTTTTGTTCATGTCCCCTGCCCTTCCTAGGGGGTAAAGCCAAGGCAGAGAAGGCTGGCTGCCCCCCAGGTTTCTCATGTCTTTTTTGCTGTGCCTCAGTAATGGAGTCCTTGTGGAAGGGTGTGTGTCTGGCTGTGCATTTGAGGGTGTGGTTGGCTGAGTGGCTCTGTCTGCCAGGTGTTTCTGGAATCCAGTGGTCAAGCATGTGTATGTTGACTTCATTTGAAACCTTTCCTGGAATTTTCTAGTTGTCGTGGCCTTGGTTAAATCATAAACTCTCAAGTTTCAAGTGTCCCATCTATACAGCAGAGGTGATTGATGTCTACTACTTCATGTTCTCTGCTTGTGGTCATTGACAAAGAATGTGTATGGTCAACATAATGTACTACTGGGCATAGTGCCTGGCAAGTTCTGAGAGTGCGAATGTTAGTGGGTATCATTAGCCTGTTGTGGAAGTTTCTGCACCGTTTGGCCCATGCCTACCTCTTACTCTGTCCAGTTTCCTTGGCGTTTGCCTGCACTTTGCCTTTCCCTCTTCTGAGTCACCAACCACCTTTGTCTTTCAAGACATGTAGAGGATCGCCTTCTGAGAAGTAACATTCTCACTTCTGTCTGCTAATATCCTCAATTACTGTATTGTAAATAAACTTCCTGGGCAGGGGCTTTGGTGCCTGATTTATTTGTGTATCTCTGATATCTGCATCCTCAACAAGGCCCGGCAGACTTACAGTTAACCCCTAATAAGATTGAATAAGGGAGAGTACATATATGCATTTGCTTTTGGGGTGTTGTCTGTATGTGTGACTGTTGAGTCCAAGTCTTCATATGTATCTCAAAGAGTGTCTCCAGTCGTGTGTGTGATGAGGTCTTGTTTCCAGGTGTGTCAGCTGGAGAAGAAGTGCGGGACTCTTATCTCTGACAGTTTGTGTCTGTATCCGAGATGCGTGCATGTCTGCGTCGGTCTGTCTGTGACAGTGCATCTGTGGTTTCTGTCTGATGGGGTGGATGTCCATTTGTGTTCCTGTGACAGATTCTGGGTAGCTATTTCTGGATGTTTTTTTTCATTGATAAGCTGCATGTCTGATGGTGTATGTGTGTCTGTGATCAGGTTTATCCATATTGTTTTTGTGACAGCCTATCCGTGTGGCTCACATCAGTACATGACTTGCCTTTAGAGCAGTGCATGTGTGTCTCTGGAGCATCTGTGTATCTTTCTGTGACAGACTCTATGTCTCATTTCTGGGACAGTGCAAGTCTTGCTGTGACAGTGCATGTCTAATGGTGCCAGTGTGTGTGACAGTTTCTGTCAGTGTGTCTGATGGGACGTTTCAGTGTCATCACAAGGCAATGGAGGTCTGTGTGAATCTGGAGTGCCTGTCTTTCTGTAACAGTGTGACAGTGTATGTCTGCATGTGTATCTAGGATGAGTTTCCGTGAATTTGTCTGACGGGATGTATTTGTGTATCTGTCTCATGGAGTTTCTGTGTGTCTTTGTTTTCCTGGGGCATGGGCCTTCTCTGGCTATTTTTCACAAATTTGTGTCTTGAGGTGGTTTTACCACTTCTCTGGGTAGCCTCTACCAGATCTCTCAGTCCCTATCTCTCTCAACCTGAAGTGCAGCCCCAGGCCACTATCACTCTGACTGACTCGCATCCCCCCCCCATAACCTCACCCCGTTGTTCTAGATTCTGGACCTAAGCTAGTCGGGTCTGTCTTGGTTAATGGCTCCAAACAACATTCCAAAGGCAGCTGCCTCCAGGCATGGGAAACACTGCCTTTCCACTAGTTACTAAGTGCATACCCCAAGGCAGTAGTCAGGAGGGTTACTAGGGCCCTGCTCAGGGTGAAGGCTGACGGTCGCCTGGAGGACTCCGGTGAAGGGTGAGAAGCACCTTTCTAGACAGGGTCCTGGATAGCCACAGACTCCAATTCTTAGAAGCCCCGCCTGGCGCTATCTTTGCTAATCTAGAGGTTGAGGCAGCGACGACTGCAGACCAACTTCTTAGGAAAGGAGGCTGCGCAGCTATTTTTTAACCATGTATATACATTATATATATATTATACACACGGACACACCTCACCACCACCACTACAAACAACAACCCCGCACAACAACAAAAACAAACGCGGTTGCTGCAAAGGGATTTCCAGAACCGGTTTCCTCTTGCAGTGCGCACCACCTCGAGCCCCTCATTTACATGTAGGCCCCGCCTCCTCGGAAGAACCGGGCGTGTATTTGCATAAGAGAGCACTCGAAACGATGAGGGTGGTATGCAAATAAGGTCTGACTCCGATTGGCTGGGGTACAGCAGGTGCCGCGTCCGGATTGATCAAAGCCAGGTGGGCGGGGCTGTCGCCCAGGGTGACTCCCGGGAGGCGCGTGCCCCAGCTCAGTAGCGTTGGGGCTGGCGCGCGCATCGAATCTTAACGCTGCGCCGTCTGCGGGCGCTTCCGGGCCACCAGTTTCCCTGCCTTCCATCCTGGCGCCCCCCAGCCCTGGCTCGCCGGCCGCGCTGCCCCGGGCGTCCACGCCCTGCGGGCTCAACGGGTTCAGCGCGTTCAATCTGCGCAGCGCCTCCTCCATGTTGACCAAGCCACTGCAGGGGCCTCCCGCGCCCCCCGTGACCCCCACGCAGCCGCCAGGTGAGCGCAGCCTCCCCTACTGCGACCAAGCGGGGGTGGGCTAGAATGATGGGTTGCGGAGCGTGGGGGGGGCGGGAGTCGCGGCCAGGCTCAGCATGCCGCCACCCTGACTTCCTCGCCTCCGCCTGCGTAGGAGGCAAGGATCGGAAAGCGTTCGAGGCCGAGTACCGACTCGGCCCCCTCCTGGGTAAAGGAGGCTTTGGCACCGTCTTCGCGGGACACCGCGTTACAGATCGACACCAGGTATTCATAACGAGGGTCTTGGGAGGGTCAGGTGTGGAGCGGGGGCCCTGGGACTGGGATGCTGGTTGACCAGGCAGCGAGCTTGCAATGTGTTTAAGTCGGGTCATGACCAGGATCCGTGTTGCTGGGTGTGTGTGTGGGGCAGGGGGGTATCCAGATGGGCATGCGGGAGTGTAAGCTGTTTCAGGCCGGGGATTCTGGAGATCCGGGGAGTTAAACTGAGTGCGGGCATCATAAGGACTCTAGACCTTAGCATCCAGGGAATGTGTATATGTGGGAAGGTGGGGATCTAGACCTGAGGTTTAAAGGATATTTGGAGGTAGATGTTCGTTGTGGAGTCGTGAGGACCCAGGACCCCGGTACAAAGTTGGGGGTGTCCTGGGTCTAAATGTAAGACTTAGGACTCGGGATGTCAGCAAACCTAGAACTCGACTTGAAATGAGGGATTCTGATGCCTGAGAAGAGAAAGCTTAGTGCTAAGGATGGTGGGACAGGTGAACTTGGCTTCTGGAGCCTTAATGGGCAGGGAAGGAGCCCTGGCTCATTATGGGTTTTGGGGTAGTGTGATTTGGTGTGATTAGGGTGCTGGCTGATGGAGGGGCACAGGAGGTGGACAGAAAGGTAGACTGGGAGGGGTCTGCGTGTTGTCTACTGGCTCGGCTCCCTTACCTCAGCCCTCTTCTCCACTTTGAAGGTGGCCATCAAAGTGATTCCCAGGAATCGTGTGCTAGGCTGGTCCACTTTGGTGAGTATCTTTGGAGTCCTTCTTGACCTGTCTACTCCATGACTGAAGAATTTACTCGCTTGGCTTTTCCAGGAGATCTCAATCCTCCTAGAGCCCTGGATTCTCCCCTCCAACTCTCCCTTTTCATCCTCCTTCCAAACACTACTCGGACACCCAGGGCATTGAAGGCATGCTGGTGGGAAAAGAGGGGCAGAGGTCACTGGTTGCCGGGGAGATGGTGGCTGCTTCTCTCTTGCCATTAGAGTTCTAACGGACATCAGGGCGGGTCTGGGCAAGTTGTACAGAGAGCTCCCTCTGGCGGCGTCTTGGGAAACTGCGCCTGCGCAGGCCGTGGGACCCAGAGGGAGAGGGTGCGCCTGCGCTGTATTAGAATTTTAACATCTCTGAGAAAACGTGTCTGTGGCTGTGCAAGTCGGGTTTGGTCCTGAGAGGGGCTCACCTCAGGCCGGGAAGACTGCTTCTGACAGTCACTTTGCCTGTACAGGTCTTCTGGAGTGGGGAGGGGGGCAGCATTTATGACTAACATTATGATAACAATTTATTGAGCTTATTTTGTGCCAGATTTTTTTGCAATTGTTACTCTGTTGCCCAGGCTGAAGTACAGTGACACAATCATGGTTCACGGCAGCCTCAACCTCCTGGGCTCAAGTGATCCTCCTGCCTCAGCCTCCCAAAGTGCTGGGATTAGAGGTGTGAGGCACCACACCTGCCCTCAGCTATTTAACATGTATATTAAGCACCTACTACATACCAGACACAGTTGTAAGCACTTAGCAGAACATATGATGTTTTGTAAGAGCTCATTTTGTGCTGGGTTCTTTTTTTTTTAAGTTTTTTTTTTTTTAAGTTGGGGTCTCACTCTGTCGCCCAGGCTGGAGTGCAGTGGCATGCTCCTGGCCACTGCAGCCTCGACGTGCTGGGCTCCGGCGATCCTTCCGCCTCAGCCTTCCAAGTAGCCAGAACTACAGGTGCACGCTACCACACCCAGCTCATTTTTTATTTAAAGTTTTTATTTTCTTTTAGGTTTTTTTATAGGGGTGAGGTCTGGTAATGTTTTTTTTTTTGTTTTTGTTTTTTTTTTTGAGTTGGAGTCTCACTCTGTCGCCCAGACTGGAGTGCAGTGGCCGCTCCCGGCCACCGCAGCCTCGACCTGCTGGGCTCCGGTGATCCTTCCGCCTCAGCCTTCCGAGTAGCTGGAATTACAGGCATGCACTACCATGCCCGGCTGATTTTTTGATTTATTGTAGAGATGAGGTCTCACTGCCCAGGCGGGTCTCGAACCCGCAGGCTCAGGCAATCCACTCACCTCAGCCTCCCAAAGGCGCGGGATTACAGGCTGAGCCACCGAGCCCGGCTGAGGTCTGGTAATGTTATCCAGCATGGTTTGAGTTAGAGCCTCACTCTGTCGCCCAGTCTGGAGTGCAGTGGCACACTGGCCACTGCAGCCTCGACCTGCTGGGCTCAGGCGATCTTTCTGCCTCAGCCTTCCAAATAGCTGAAATTACAGGTGTGTGCTGCCATGCCCTGCTTATTTTTTGATTTATTATAGAGACAAGATCTCACCAAGTTGCCCAGGCTGGTCTCGAACCTGTGGGCTCAGGCAATCCTCTCACCTTGGCCTCCCAAAATGCTGGGATTGCAGGCTTGAGCCACCGCGCCTGGCCACCCAGGCTAGTCTTGAACTCCTGGACTCAAGTAATCCTCCTGCCTCAACCTTCCAAAGTGCTGGGATTGAAGGCATGAGCCAGTGCACCTGGCCAAAAAAATGTTGTTGTCCATTTTTACTAATCGCTTTCTCCTGTTTAACACATTTATTGTGACCTACTCTGTTACCAGGCACTGTTCCAGAGCTTGAGATGTCAGATCCTGTACTGTAAAGTGCTTTCATCTACTTAACATTTACTGAGCACCTTCTGTGCATAAGGTGCTGTTCCAATCTCTTGGCATATGTCAGTGAACAAAACAGATAAGACGGTTATGTAATAGTGCTTCTGCTGAAGGCCTTTTGTTAAGAGCCATTTTAATTTATTCAAATGTTTATTGATCTACGTGCCAGATGTGTGTGGGCTCTTGGCTGGATTCACTCTTCCAATCGCTGAGTTTGAGTCCTTGAGACAAAACTGAGGACCAGGAAGGGGAAGTAAGTTGCTCAAGGCAACACAGTCAAGAGGCTAATGGGGCCAGGCATGGTGGCTCATGCCTATAATCCCAGCACTTTGAGAGGCCAAGGTGAGAGGATTGCCTGAGCCCACAGGTTCGAGACCAGCCTGGGCAACTTGGCGAAACCTCATCTCTACAATAAATCAAAAAATTAGCTGGGTGTGGTGGCACGTGCCTGTAGTTACAGCTACTTGGAAGGCAGGCGGAAGGGTTATCTGAGCCCAGCAGGTCAAGGCAGCAGTGGCCGTGAGTGCCACTGCACTCCAGCCTAGGCGACAGTGAGAGACTCCACTCAAAATAAATAAAAGCCAATGGGCTATGATTTGAGCTTAGGTGAAAAGTCAGCCTCAGAGCTGCTAGCCTTACATTTGTCTTCTTTCTCTCCCTACTTCCCACCCTACCTCTACCCCCAGTCAGACTCAGTCACATGCCCACTTGAAGTGGCACTGCTATGGAAGGTGGGTGCAGGTGGTGGACACCCTGGCGTGATCCGCCTGCTTGACTGGTTTGAAACACAAGAGGGCTTCATGCTGGTCCTCGAGCGGCCTTTGCCCGCCCAAGATCTTTTTGACTACATCACAGAGAAGGGCCCACTGGGTGAAGGTCGAAGCCGCTGCTTCTTTGGCCAGGTCGTGGCAGCCGTCCAGCACTGCCATGCCCGTGGAGTTGTCCATCGTGACATTAAGGATGAGAACATCCTGATAGACCTCTGCCCGGGGCTGTGTCAAACTCATTGATTTTGGTTCGGGTGCCCTGCTTCATGATGAACCCTACACTGACTTTGATGGTAAGGCTTCCCTAAGTCTCACTGGGCAGACTATTTTTACCTTTTGTCTTTATGACTTTGACCATTGACATCTAGTAGTGGGGTGTCCTGTAACCTTTGGCCCATATTGCATCTTTATATGGGTCTTGATTTCTAATACTGGGGATTCTTGGCCTTGCCCTCTGATAAAGTCCATCTTCTGAGAGTGCCCTATCTGTGTTCTGGGCTCTTATTCTGGTGAAGGGAACTCTGTTATTGTCCTGAGTGTTCTTTTTCTGGTAAGGGGATCTTAACTGTCGTAAGTGCTTTTATTGAGGGGGACTCTGCTATTATTAGGTGTTCTTTTTCTAGTGAGGGGATCCTGCTTTTATATTGAGTAGTCTTATAGGGAGGGAACCATACTTCCTGGGGGGTATGAGGTGGGGAAAAGGCATCATCAGAAAGTAGTCTAACCCCTGGCTTGCATGCAGGGACAAGGGTGTACAGTCCCCCGGAGTGGATCTCTCGACACCAGTATCATGCACTCCCAGCCACTGTCTGGTCACTGGGTATTCTCCTCTATGACATGGTGTGTGGGGACATTCCCTTCGAGAGGGACCAGGAGATTCTGGAAGCTGAGCTCCACTTCCCTGCCCATGTCTCCCCAGGTGAGGCCTTCACTGATCCTACCCCAAAAAACTCCATCCCTCCCAGGGATTGGTACCCCCTACTGACTGCTAATCTTCCCTGTGCTTCTTGGCCCACAGACTGCTGTGCCCTAATCCGTCGGTGCCTGGCCCCCAAACCCTCTTCCCGACCCTCACTGGAAGAGATCCTGCTGGACCCCTGGATGCAAACACCAACTGAGGATGTACCCCTCAACCCCCCCAAAGGAGGCCCCCACCCCTTTGGCCTGGTCCCTGCTGCCCTAGACACGGCCCCCACTGGTTGGAATAGCCGTCCCATAACCACATCACAGGGATAGATGGAAGTCTGTTGATCTGGTTTTACAGGTCATTATAGGTCATTAAAAATCCAGTATTACTAAGATGAGGGATCAGGGGTCAGAAGACAAAAGCCAAGTCTTCTCAGCCCCAATCCCAGTCCTGTGAAGGAGCCTTCCTCCAAGAACCTGTGGTCCCTTATTCTGGAGGGGAAAATTCCTTCTCGTTTTGCTAAGGATTATTTGGGTGAAGTTATTTCCATTCTCAGCCCCCAAACCCTTATTCTGATGAATAGTCACCCCTACACGTGCACCTCCTACTACCACCACACAAACTTAGTTCACATGCTCTCACTTGGGCAAGGGTGCTTTCCTTCCAATACCCCGTAGCTCTTATTTTAGCAAAGGAACCCTTTCCCCTAGTCTAGGGTCCCATATTGGATCAAGTTGCTTGCCTACCTCAGCCCAGGATTGCTTATTCTGGGGGAGGTGATGTCCTATTGTTATCCTAGGGCTCTTTTTCTTGGTGAGGGGACTCTACTTTGTTATCCCAAGTGCTCTTATTCTGGTGAGAAGAACCTTACCTCTATAATTTGGAAAGGAATGGGATATGGACACCACCGGTCACCACCAGAGACTAGGATGGGATGGATGGATGGTTTTTTTGGGGATGTGCTAGGGAAATAAGTCTTGCTATTTGTTCTGGATCCCCCCCACCTCCAACTTCTGCAGATTCTTGCTGCTTCCTCCTGAGCCGGGATTGTCCAATTGCTAAAATGTAAATGCTTGGTGTATTGGGGGGATGGGAGTTTCAAGTATGCCCTCCTCTCTCTCCCTTCTACCTGGATTATTTAAAAAGCCATGTGTGGAATCCCACTATTTAATAAAAGTGATAGAATCAAAAGCGACTGCCATTTGTAGATGTGACGCACTTGTGGATCTTCAACTGTATGCAAAGCCGAGAGAGGTGGACCGGACCCTCCCTTTGCCCTTGGTACACTTCAGTCTTACATTGCCCCTCTAAAGGACTTTTAATGGGCTCATTTAAGCTGGACCACAAAGAAAAACTTAATTCTCCGTCCCCCCCATGTGTAATGCCCAGTATGTGCAGAAGGGCTCTTTTGGAGACACTGTAGGAACTGAAGATGTTCAGGACACATCCCCAAAGATGGCCAGCTTAGAAGCAGGAAAAGCTTTCCCCCTAGCTCCAGGGGCAGGAATTCTCCCGTTTGAGAAGAAAAGCCCTTTCAGGGCATTGGTGAGGGCATGGCCAGGCTGGGGTTGGACACTGAATGGAATCTTATTTCTTGTTTTCTAGTAAAATCCTGGGTGTAGTCGCCCATCTTCCCTTTAAATACTCATCTGTCCTTCGGCTCCGGATTTACCTGTCCGACCCTATTCCATCTTGGTTTCACTTGCCCTAACTTCAGCTGTCTCCTCTGGTCCTGCTTTCAGATGTCTACCCCTTTTCCATCCTCGATGACTCATTTGTCCTCCCTTCTGTTTCAGCTTTCCTTCACACTTTCACTTGTTTATCCTCACCTGCTCTGCTTTTAGCTACCAACGAAATTGACCCTCACCTACTCCGCCCCTCAAAAGTCTTTTGTCCTCTAAGATGCCTGTAGGCTCCCCAAGCGCGGGACCCTTGTGGGAGGGAGGGAGGGAGGGGAAAAGAAACTTCAGTCCAACCAGAAAGAACTCGGGAATTTCTGATGCGGAAAGGGCGGTACGTTCAGAAGAAGGTGCCAATAAAGACCCGAGATAGAAGAGGGCTAGCTGGGCCAATGAGCCCAGGAGGCACGATGGGCGGGACGTGGCAAGCGCGGTGGATGAAGCGGGCGAACTGCAGGACCAGGGTGGGTCTAGTGACAAGGAAGGGCCAATGAAGCTCTAAAGACGACGGAGACCAAGTCCCCGGTTTCCCGGTCCCGTGGAATTTGGAAGTCCCAAGGCCACTGCTATAGGTTCGGATTTTAGGAGCAGACGAAAGCCACCACCGTGGGCAGCCCGGCTCTCGCCCCACCCCGCAGGCCCGGAAGCGGAAGTGACGGACACGGAAGTGGCCTACTGTTGCCGAGGGGACGGGCCGGGCAGATGCCAACATGGCAGCGGTCGGGGCTGGCGGTTCCACCGCGACGGCCGGGCCAGGGGCGGTCTCCGTGGGGGCGTTGGAGCCTGGGACCGCGAGTGCGGGTGAGACAGGCTGTGGGCAAGCAGTTGGCAGCGGGGTGGGGGTCGAGATCGTTGGGAGTCGGAGTTGTTCCTCACTGAAGTGAGAGGGAGCATCCCGTGTGGACGTGTGTGTGTGTGGACGTGTGTGTGTGTGTGTGTGTGTGTGTACACAAGGGGAGGGAGGACGGAGCGGACCATTGTGAGTGTGTTGGGGGGCGGGGAAGAGACCATTCTTGAGGAGATTGGGGCAGTCCTTCCGCATATGGAGAGTAGAGAGTATCGTGAGTGTGTAGTAGTTCCATTTGGGGAGGCCAAGACCACCGAGACCACTCTGTGTGTGTGGGGTCCTTCTTTATGGAAGGGATAGACTTCTGAGGGTGTGGGAGTTCTTGCTTATAGAAGGGAGAGGCTTTAATGAGGGTGGTGGTTCCTTCCTTATAAAGGGACAAGGTTTATTATGAGTTGGGGTGTGGCAGGTCCTTCCTTACATGACTAGAGAGGGTCCATTTTGAGGATGGGTGTCCTTAATTATATAGAAAGGAGACCGTTCTGGGAAGTCCCTAATGGAGGTAGAGTTCAGTTCATTGTATGTTGGGGTGGGAGGGCCTGTCTTTTTATGTTAGAGAAAGAACTTCTCAAGGTGCCAGGTCCTTTCTTAGAGTTCATTGTGAGTGTGGGTAGAACAAGGAATAATTCCTTGGCTGGAGAGGAGTTGGTGTGTGGTGATGGGAGAATAGACCATGTGGAGTACAGGGACCGAGGGAACAAGATCATTTTTGGTGGGGTAATCATTCATGATATAGGATTCAATCCCTGGGACAATGGGGGGATCATTTTTTATATTTGTTGGACCATTCTGGATCAGTAGGAATCAGTTGTCATAGGAGAGAGGAGTTGGAGAGACCATTCTTGAGTGCAGGGAGGATCATTCCATATGGGATGTAGGTCATTCTGAGTGTGAGGGAATTGAATAATTTCTCAGATAGGAGAAAGACCATTCTTTAGAGAGTGGACATATCTTATACAGTGGTCTCATTTCCTATATTGGCATATTGTTCTTTACATGTAACAGTCCCTCGTTAAATAGGAACATCTCAATTCTGTTTGCTCATGCATAAAATAGGAGTACTCATAGTTCTTTTGGAGATCAAAGTGATATGAGAGTCTGTTGGAGTAATTCATATAAATCCCTTAGCCCAGTGATAGGCACACAGTAAGCAATCGATAAATGTTGAGAATGTAGTTGTTGGAAGAATTGCTTCTCACCTGGGGAGAAAGAGAGTTGTGTGGCCAGGGCCTGCCCCAGCCATTTCCTGACACCTTGCCAAGGATTCCAGGTATAGGCTGGACGGGGTGGGGCCCTGTTCTCCTTTCTGGCTCTTCGCTCCTGTGACTGAGAGGGTGGAAGAAGGTTGGGGTCAGACCCTTATTGGGTCAGGGCCTCTAGGCAGAGGGAAGAAGTGTTGGTGGCTAGGAGGATCCTGCTTGAGAAAGGAGAAGGGGTAGGTGGGGGTATGGCAATGCCCCAGCAGCTTCTTACCACCTCGTTTCCCTTTGTTCCTTCTGTTCCCCACAGCTCACCGGCGCTTCAAGTACATATCCCTAGCTGTGCTGGTGGTCCAGAATGCTTCCCTCATCCTCAGCATCCGATACGCCCGTACACTGCCCGGGGACCGCTTCTTTGCCACCACTGCTGTGGTCATGGCCGAAGTGCTCAAAGGTCTCACCTGCCTGCTGCTGCTCTTCGCACAGAAGAGGGGTATGAGCCAGGGAGGGCACTGCACCACGAGCACTGGGTGGGACTTCACATGTATGTGTGTGTGTTCACAGGGAGGGTTTGCTGCTGGAATATCTCCATGTCCGAGAACTCACCTGGGGAGTATGTCAGTGCAGCTAAGCTTCCTCCTCCCTGCAGCTATAAGTAGCTGTGCCCACACCATTGTAGCCCTGACACCTGGGAGCTGGCCTCTGTGGACCGTAGGAGTGAGATTTTCTGTACCCAAAAAGTAGCAGGGGACTCCTACATGTTGACTTATTTATTTAGCTTTAACTTCATATGATGGAGAATTCCAAAGATATAGAAAATCAGATAGAAAAATAAAATAGTAAAATATCCAGATACCCTCTAGAGTCAGGATTTAGCAACTCCTGGCCACTCTGCTGTTAAATAGTGTTAGTGATTATCCACTCACTGCCAATTTGTATGTCTACCTACATCCTTCCCTCTCCCCTTATTATTACTGTTATTATTATTATTTGTTTTTTAATTTTTAATTTTGAAGATGTAGGGTACAGTTCAGGGTTAGGTATACAAATGTTCATTATGCAGGTACCCTTGTTGATGAGGTACTCCCTTATTATTTTGAAGTAAATCCCACCTTATTATCTTGAATAAATGTTTTGATGCTTTGTTTTGTTTTGTTTGAGGTGGAGTCACACTCCGTCGCCCAGGCTGGAGTGCAGTGGCACGCTCATGGCCACCCCAGCGTCGACCTACTGGGCTCTGGAGATCCTTCCACCTCAGGCTTCCAAGTAGCCGGAACTGCAGGCGCACGCTACCACGCCCAGCTAATTTTTTGGTTTATTGTAGAGACAAGGTCCTACCATGTTGCCCAGGCTGGTCTCGAACCCATGGAGTCAGGCAGTCCACTCGCCTTGGCCTCCCAAAGTGCTGGGATTATGGGCTAAACCACCAAACCTGGCCTTAATGCTTTTTTTACAAAATAAGTATAGTACCTAAATATCCTACATGAAAAAATTAACAATAATTCAAAAAATAATAATATAGTCAAATTCCCAGTCAGTGTGTACATTTATTAAGATTTCTTAATGTCATTAAAGTTTTTAAGTGTGTATGTGGTCAGTGTTTTGTAATCGGTGTCTTCTAAATATGTTAAAGAAAGTAGGTCATTTGCCTTGTAGACATTCGGTAGTCTGGATTTTGCTGACTGCCTCCCTGTGGTATCATTTAACATTCTCTGTCCTCTGCATTTCCTCTCAGTTGGGAGTTGGGGTTTTATCTACTAATTTAAACATCTCACTGAAGGCCTTTTCCTTTGAAGTGTTCATTTGTGGCCGGACTCAGTGGCTCAGCCTGTAATCCCAGCACTTTGGGAGGCCAAGGTGAGTGGATTGCCTGAGCCCACGGGTTCGAGACCAACCTGGGCAACTTGGCGACATCTCGCTTCTACAATAAATCAAAAATTATCCAGGCGTTGTAGCGCACACCTGTAGTTCCGGCTACTTGGAAGGCTGAGGCGGGAAGATTGCTGGAGCCCAGCAGGTCGAGGCTGTGGTGGCCAGGAGCATGCCACTGCACTCCAGTCTGGGCAACAGAGTGAGACTCCAACTCAAAAAAAAGAAAAAGAAAAAAAGAAATGTTGATTTGTTTCCCTACAAAGGACTTGTATATGCAATGAATTATATGCCTCTTCCCTAGGTGTATGTGTTGAAGAAAACATCTTTTCTTTTTTTGAGTTGGAGTCTCACTCTGTCGCCTAGGCTGGAGTGCAGTGGCACACTCACAGCCACCCCAGCATCAATCTGCTGGATTCCAGCAATCCTTCCACCTCAATCTTCCAAGTAACTGGAACTACGGGCACACGCTACCATGCCCGGCTAATTTTTAATTTATTGTAGAGAAGAGGTCTCACCAAGTTTCCCGGGCAGGTCTCGAACCCCTGGGCTCAGGCAATCCTCTTGCCTCTGTCTCCCCAAGTGCTGGGATTACAGGCATGAGCCACCGTGCCCAGCGAAGAAAACGTCTTTTACCCTTGGTAACTCCAGGTGCCTGGGAGGCAGCAGTTTAGGTTGACTCTATAGACAGTTTCGATGTGAACACTGTGCTTCAGGCCCTGGGCTATGGAGGCGGACTTGTGAGCAATGCAGACAGACTTGTGAGCAGTGCAGACATGCATCTTGTCCTCATAGGGCTGATGTTTAAAATGAGTAACATAACAGCTACAGATTTCATCACAGGCCTTCAAACCTCAGCCACAATTTCAAATACTCCTCCCCCCCGATTGTTTCTCCCCTGAATTAGTTGGTGGTGAAACCTGGCCTGACCTGATGTAGGACCCTCTGTATATTTGTGTTTTTCTCATGTGGTGTGAATATTCCCACAATTCACCACTGAAATAGGAATGGTACCTGGTTATGTGTAGTTCCTTTTATGTAGGGTTTGGTATATAATCTATGGTATATATACCATGTTACCTTACCTTGAAAATTACGGGGTAGACACTAGTAATGACTCCTGAGATTAGTACCATGAAGGGAAAGGACAGGGTTTTGTGAATGAGCAGCAGTAGGTGTTCCTGGGATAACCCTGTGCAGTGGTGGTGGAGGTTTCTTCCCCTGAGGAGCGGCACTCAGCTATAACTTAAAAGGTGAACTGCAGGCCAGATGTGGTGGCTCATGCCTATAATCCCAACACTTTGGGAGGCTGAGGCAGGAGGATTGCTTGAGCTCAGGCATTCGAGATGAGCCTAGGCAACATAGCAAGACCTCATCTCTACAAAAAGTTTTGTAAAAAAAATTTCCAGACATGGTGGCACATGCTTGTAGTCCCAGCTACTTGGGAAGCTGAGATGGAAGGATCGCCTGAGCCCAGGAAGTTGAGGCTATAGTGAGCCTCGATCTTGCCACTGTACTGTAGCCTGGGAGACAGAGTGAGACCTCAACTCAAAAAAAAGATGAACTGCAAAACAGTGCGAAGAGCTTTGCAGAGGCCTTATTACATAGGAAACGATTCTCATTTATATGTCACAGCAGGTCCCAACTGGACTTCTGCTTAATGGTCAAGCCTGCATTCATCCATGTGGCAAGGGCAACTCCCTGGCGTATCTAGAGCTGACAGAAAGATGCAGCTGAGGATGCAGCTGAGAGGGAGTTGGCCTCTGCCCTCAGATGCCACATGGGCCAGTAAGAAGCTAGGATAAGTTTTTAAAGTGTGGTCTAAATTTCCCCCCTCTGTGAGAGACAGCTTTCCAACCCCTCCTAGGACTTCTACTTCATAAGCTTCTAGTTAATGATGATTATTCCATTGTACAAACATGCATTGAGTACTTACCCTGAATGGGCCTCTATGCTAGGAAGGTAGGCCCTAAGATAAGGGAAATGTAGTCTGTGATTAGCAGACACAGTGTTATGGGTGATTGTTTTGCTGCCATTAAACCGAGAATCAGAAAGGCCTACTGGATACATGGTTGTATTCTAGGGCATGGGTCCCCAACCCCTAGGTCACGGACTGGTAGCAGTCCATGGCCTGTTAGGAACTGGGCCGCACAGCAGGAGATGAGTAGCCAGGGAGCTAGTGAAGCTTCATCTGTATTTATAGCCACTCCCCATCACTTGCATTACTGCCTAAGCTCCACCTCCTGCCATCATTAGATTTTCATAGGAGAATTAGATTCTCATAGGAGCACAAACCCTAATGTGAACTGCACATGTGAGGAATCTAGGTTGTGTGCTCCATATGAGAATCTAATGCCTGATAATCTGAGGTGGAGATACTAGCAGTGATACAAGGACATGGGAGCAGCTGCAAATACAGATTAACATTGGCAGAGAGGTTTGACTGTACAGAGACCATAATAAATTAATTGCTTGCAGACTCATATCAAAACCTTATCAGTGAGTGGCAAGTATACTTCAATTGTACAGCTGCATCTGGTGGCATGCCTTAAGTCAGAACCTGACACTTACTTTAGTCCACACATGGCCCACCCATTATTTTATTTTATTTTTATTTTTATATTTTTGAGTTGGAATCTCACTCTGTCACCCAGACTGTAGTGCAGTGACACGCTCCTGGCCACCACAGCCTCAACCTGCTGGTTTCCGGTGATCCTTCTGCCTCAGCCTTCCAAGTAGCTGGAACTACAGGCGTGCACTACCACGCCCGGCTAATTTTTGACTTATTGTAGAGACGAGGTCTCACCAAGTTGCCCGGGTGGGTCTCGAACCCCTGGGCTCAGACAATCCACTCACCTCAGCCTCCCAAATATAGGCTGAGCCACCAAGCCCGGCCCCAGTATGTTATTAACTACTTCCGTCCATGCCTCTTTTTTATGGTGAGTTGCATAATTATTTCCTGATATATTACAATGTAATAGCAATAGAAATAAAGTACGCAATAAATGTTATGTGGTTGAATCATCCTGAAACTATTCCCGATCCTTGGAAAAGTTGTATTCCTCGAAACCAGTCCTTGATGTTAAAAAGGTTGAGGACCACTGCTCTAGGGAAAACATAGCACAGACTTAGTTCCAGTCCCAGGGGGGCAAGAGTGGGCTGCGTGGGGGGAGACAAAGGAGCCAGACCTAGTTCCAGCCTTCAGGGGGATTCCCCATTTTTGGCTGTCAGTGCTAAAAAAGGGCTGTCCTCCCACCTAGGTAACGTGAAACACCTGGTCCTTTTCCTCCACGAGGCTGTCCTGGTGCAGTATGTGGACACGCTCAAGCTTGCCGTGCCCTCTCTCATCTACACCTTGCAGAATAACCTCCAGTATGTTGCCATCTCCAACCTGCCTGCTGCCACTTTCCAGGTGAGCTCCAAGCCCAGCATGGCCCCAGAGGAACTGGCTGGCTTGGGGGATAGA
Organism: Cephalopachus bancanus; assembly: GCA_027257055.1. Taxonomy (NCBI): domain Eukaryota; kingdom Metazoa; phylum Chordata; class Mammalia; order Primates; family Tarsiidae; genus Cephalopachus; species Cephalopachus bancanus. The sequence goes on from JAPVLO010001200.1 coordinate 92,148, forward strand.
GTATAGAGTCGGGGGCGGAGGCGGCAGAGAGCAGGGACTATTACATTCAGAATGTCTCTGGAACTTCCCCAACCTTGGTTTCCTCATCTGTGAGAATTGGGGTTGGAGCTAGTAATACCTGTTCATTGTAATGCTAGGATAACTGAAAGAATACCTGTAAAGAGCCTTTGGTTGGCCTTAGATAAGCTATAGGCTATTCCTGGGCAGCCTTGTGAAATAGTTAAAGATCCCAGGCTGCCTGGGTTCAGATCTCAGCTCTGCTACTTTCTAGTTGTGTAATTTTGGGGCAAGTCATCTAACCTTTCTGTGCCTTAGTTTTCTCATCTTTAAATTGGGGGTTACAGTGGTACCCACTTCAGTATGGTGGTGTGAGGATTAAATGCACTAATTCACATAAAGTGCCTACCACCAGCACATAGTAAGAAACACTCTGTAAATGTTTGCAAACATTATTGTTGTGGCTATTGATACATGTGTATCCAGACCTCCCCCATGACAAAAATGACCTACTTCTAGGCATTTTACATACATCAGCCATATTTTATAGATGATGATACCAGGACTCAGACAGGGTGAGTGTTTTGTCCCTGGTCACACAGCCAGAAAATAGGATTGGGATGTGGACTTCTGGCACAGCCATCCTCCTGTACACTTTCTGGGAGGGACTTCAGAACTGTTGAGCCACAACTCAGCCAGTGGCCAGTGGCTGGCTACTTTTGCTGCTTTTATTGTCATCTACCCCACCCTATCCCTCCATTGTGCCTGAGAACCCATAGCAGGTACTATTTCCCTCATGTACCTGTTGGGGGTCGGGGGCAACCTTCAGTGCCTTCTGCATGCCACTCGCAGGTGACGTACCAGCTGAAGATCCTGACCACAGCACTGTTCTCCGTGCTCATGCTGAACCGCAGCCTTTCCCGGCTGCAGTGGGCCTCCCTGCTGCTCCTCTTCACTGGTGTCGCCATTGTCCAGGCACAGCAAGCTGGTGGGGGAGGCCCACGGCCACTGGATCAGAATCCTGGGGCGGGCCTGGCAGCTGTTGTGGCCTCCTGTCTCTCCTCTGGCTTCGCAGGTGTCTACTTTGAGAAGATCCTCAAAGGCAGCTCAGGCTCTGTGTGGCTGCGCAACCTGCAGCTGGGCCTCTTTGGCACAGCGCTAGGCCTGGTGGGGCTCTGGTGGGCTGAGGGCACTGCCGTGGCCCACCGTGGCTTCTTTTTTGGGTACACGCCTGCCGTCTGGGGTGTGGTGCTCAACCAGGCCTTTGGTGGGCTACTGGTGGCTGTTGTTGTCAAGTATGCTGACAACATCCTCAAGGGCTTTGCCACCTCCCTGTCCATTGTACTGTCCACCGCTGCCTCCATTCGCCTCTTTGGCTTCCATGTGGACCCATTATTTGCCCTTGGCGCTGGGCTCGTCATTGGTGCCGTCTACCTCTACAGCCTTCCCCGAGGTGCAGCCAAAGCCATAGCTTCCACCTCTGCCTCCACCTCTGGGCCCTGCATTCACCAGCAGCCTCCGGGGCAGCCACCACCATCGCAGCTGTCTTCCCACCGTGGCGACCTCATCACGGAGCCCTTTCTGCCAAAGTCAGTTCTGGTGAAGTGAGGGCTGGCAGCGGTGGGGGGAGACAGGGAGGAGGGAGACTCGAGTGGAGGGTGTTGGGCATCTGCAGGACCTAAGTCACCGCCCGCCAGGGCCTGGCTCCTCCAGGGTTGGAAGACAGTCTTCTAGGTTATAGAAACTTCTAGAGGGGTCTGGGACTAGGACTTAGTGGCACACAAGCCCTTCCTGGTAGGTTGACCAGCCCTCTCCCCTGGAGGGGGTTTTTAGAGCTGCCTCCTTTGCCCCAGTCTAACCTCTCTGGGGTGAGGGTTGGGGTAGTCATTCAAGGCCTTTTTTTGTCTGCACCCTCCCCCTCCTCCCACCGTCTCCTGTGTCATGCCTGGGAGAGTCCCTCCCAGCAGTTCCTCCACCTTTGAAAGGACAAACTGGACAAAAATCCTGCAGCTCTTCTGTAATGATAAATGCCTACCTGTGGGGTTCAGCTTCCTATAGTTTGAGGCCTTCTCTCCTCCCTCACCACCACGCTGGATCATGTTAGCAGCCCCGGTCTTTGTGTGGCCTTGGGGCAGCTTCTCTGACACCGAGACCTTTGAAGATGGGCCTCTTGTGAGTGCCCAGGGAGAGAGAAAGGGGCAAAGCTGAGATTTTTGCATCAGCCAGTCCAGGGGAATGTGCAGTAGGGGCCATTTATTTTTTTAGTGGATTTGGGATTCGTGGTGTAATCAGATCATTAATGATCAAGGGTGCGGGAAGAGTGGGGAGGGGAGGTCCTTAAAGTGGCTGAATCTCATTAAACTTAAGACACTGTCAGTTGCTGGATGCAGGGTTATTTTCTGAGACATCCAGAGAGGAAAAATAAAGCTGCCAATCACACTCTTGATACCCAATTGGCTATGTGAAGCCTCCTTTTTGGGGAGAGTGTCTTAGAATTGATGAAATGTAGAACCTGCCCCCTGCGCTCCCCAAAGCTTATTAACCCCTTAACTGTATCCCGGGGCGGGGTGTGTGTGTGTGTGCATGGAAGATGCCTGGGCTGTCTTTGCTATATGTAAATAGGGCCATTGGATCTTTATTTTTGATTAGTTTTGATTTTTTGGTTTGTTTTCTAAGGAACTGTAATGAACAAATGTCAGGATACCCAATGCCAAATAAAGATGTTGTATTTATTTAGTCCACGTGTAGCTTTCTGACCCAGGGGATCTGCTGTCACCATGTAGACACTGTTACTAACCACAGGACTACCAGCCTCACTACTGCTGCCCCTGCTTGCTCAGGAAGTCCATCTGCCAGCCCACCCCAGCTTTCTGTTTTTCTTTCCTCCCCATTCCCACCACAGGTTGCTCACCAAGGTGAAGGGTTCGTAGCTGCTGGGATTGAAGACGTTGGCCTGGCCTCATTCTCCCTTCTTGCCCTGGCCCAGCTGGGACCAAACTCTGATCAGTATTAGGGGCAGGGCGAGGTAGACACTGAATTCCCTGTCCTTACTACCGCAGCCCCTGCTACCCCCACACTATTTCTTAGACAAGTTTTTACAAATAAAATGTGTTTTGCATGTTGCAGCTTGGGTTGGGAAGCCTCGAAAGAGCAAGGAAAGGAAGCACTCAGGCCTCATGGTCATGATCACAGAAAAGCTTTTATTAAAAACCCCAGGGCTGGGGAGGGCGAAGCTTCAGTCCTGCTGCTTGATTTGAAGGTTCAGTCCTGCTGCTTGGTTCGGGAGGCCTCGGCGTTGGCCCGGAGTACAGCCCCTGGGGATGGGTATGGACGTTGCTGGAAAAGGGGCCCAGCTGCTGTGGTGTCAGCACCAGTCTTAGCCTCGTTCCGCTTGGGGAGTCCTGTTGACCATGTGCCCCTGAAGGTGACAGACAGTCAGGGGATGGGAATGGGGGATGTGGCAGGCATCACCCACCAGCCTCATTAAGGAATGGGGGAAGGAGACGGTGAGGAAGAGAGGGAATTCAATAAGTCATGGGAAAAAAGGACTCATGAGGGATTATCACTTACCGGGGCGCGTCTGAGTATGAGCTGGGGTCCATGGGGTCTAACTCTTCATCCTTTCGACTTGCCACTGTAAAGGTAAGTGGCAAGGTGAGGTCTTCAACTGAGGCACAAAAAGCTCCTGATCACCAAACCCCACATTCCAAGAAGAAATGGATCCTGTGACTGCCATGGACTGCAGCATCCTCCTCCCAGGCCCCCACCTGAGGGAGGGCCTCCTTACATACACCCTGGCCCATCACTTGCCTCACCTGATGCCCATCACTTGCCTCACCAGCCTGTTCAGCTTACCCTTCTTGGTTTTGGGGTAGGGAGCCAGTTCCTCACGGCGATGGTGGCGCCGTTCTTTGCTTTCTTCCCGTTCTGCCTTGTCATATCCACGCTCCCGATCTCGTTCCCTGTCCCGCTCTCTCTCTCTCTCCACCTTGTCATAGCCACGCTCTCGATCTCTGTCAGACTTGTCGTGGCTCCGGTCTGACTTGTCATGGCTCCGCTCTGACTTGTCGTGGCCCCGGTCCGGCTTGTCGTGGCCCCGGTCTGGCTTCTCGTGGCCCCGATCCAACTTCTCCTCAGCATCTGGGGACATGAGTCTTGAAGTGACCTTCTTCTCCCACCCCAGGACCCAGCAGCCCCTGCCTTCAACAGCCTCCCTTGTCTGGGGCTGTCTAGTCTCACCTGCTTCTTTCTGATTTTCTATAATTTACTTAACTCCTTGTTGAGAACTCTGGAAATACTCAAGACACCCTTGCATCTGCTAACTCACCTGCATTACTGCTCCTGAGCTTCTTGGCAGATTTGGTAACGACGGAGTTGGGGTCATGTGGGGAGAGCCAGGATACAAGGTCTGTGTCCACATTCCAGTAGTAAGGGAGCCCACTGTGGGGCAGTGGGAGGGAAGGAGTGTGTCAGCACAGATGCCCTCTTCTTGTATCCTCAACTCATCTCCCCAATCACTGCCCATACCTACCCCATGTCAGGACCCCACAGGAAGGATCCTCAGATCTCTGCCTGTTTCCCATATACGCTCCACAGCCAGGGTCAGCACAGAAAGGGTGAAACAGAAGTCAGCTCCCCTACTCCACCAGGTTCCCAGACTCACCAGGAAGGGTCGAACACCTTGTACCAGCTTGGCGGCAGGCCCTCCAACCGGGTGGCCTCGTAGTCCACAGGATCATCATCATAATCTTCAGCAATGATCTCTTCCTCTGGTTCTGGTAGGGTAAGGGGTGAGGGAGGAGGAAAGCAGTTAAGGACCAGGGAAGTTTCCATCCTACAGGGCCTGGAGAGAGACACACATTCATACAAACTACACGTGGAAGACGTGTGTGTGTGTGTGTGTGTGTATCAAGTATCTCTTGCATTCTAAATCCAATTATCTGTATTAGGGAATTTATGAAAAAAAATTTACCTAAATCTGTTCAGTTTTGGGTCCAGACGATGCATTACACTGTTATCTAAGCCTATCTAGTTTAAAAGTTGACAGGGATTTCATCAAAAAATTTATCCATCACTATTCACTTCCTGAGTTCAGATAGCATGTAACACTGTTATCCCATCTATTTAGATAAAATGAATTTGAATGACAAAGGTTTTACGTGAAAATATGTCCAATCAATTTAGCTTCCAAGCTTGGTGATTACAGGATTTGAGTCCTGTAAATTGAGTTTCAAGAGTTTAGATGGCAAGGGATTTATGCAGCTAGTACTCTGAATCCATTTAGTTGGTGAAGCCTGACACATAGTAAGTCAGCAACAGATATATCAGTATCAGGAGATTTTTCACCAAACTGATGCTTTAAAAAAAAATCAGTAGAATAAAAAAGATGTCTATTATCAGCTCAGTGCCTAGCCCTCAGCCTACAACAGAGTTCAGCTATGAATATAATTACCAATGAAATGTATATGCCAGCAACAGCATAGTGCCTGTTACACAGTAGGCCAAAATAAATGTCAGCTACAATCAGTATTGTTAATAAGATACACACCATCAGCACAGGGCCTGGTACTCAGTAGGATTAAAAAAGGAAGTGATCATTATCAGTATTATTAACTACAAAGTCTATGCCTGGCATAAAGTAAGCGTGTAATATGTTAGTTATCAATAAGGGAGACAAGAAGATGCATTTTTCAGTGTCTGGCACTGTCGCCCCATATAGATGCCAGCTTTTAGTATTATTATTATTTTGAGTTGGAGTCTCACTCTGTTGCCCAGACTGGAGTGCAGTGGCCGCTCCCGGCCACCGCAACCTCGACCTGCTGGGCTCCAGCGATCCTTCTGCCTTAGCCTTCCAAGTAGCTGGAACTACAGGCGCACGCTACCACGCCTGGCTAATTTTTTGATTTATTGTAGAGATGCGGTCTCGTCAAGTTGCCCAGGTGGATCTCGAACCCGCGGGCTCAGGCAATTCACTCACCTCAGCCTCCCAAGGCGTGGGATTACAGGCTGAGCCACCGAGCCTGGCTTTTTAGTATTATTGACATTAAGGTGTAATTAGTAGTCAGCAACACAGACAGCCTAAATGACAGATCCTGATAGTATAAAATGGCTATCATTTTAATATATTTTGAGTCGGAGTCTCACTCCATTGCCCAGGCTGGAGTGCAGTGGCACATTCATGGCCATGCCAGCGTTGACCTGCTGGGCTCCAGTGATCCTTCCGCCTCAGCCTTCCAAGCAGCCGGAATTACAGGCACACGCTATTACACCCAGCTAATTTTGGATTTATTGTAGAGATGAGGTCTCACCAAGCTGCCAGGGCTGGTCTCGAACCCACGGGCTCAGGCAATCCACTCACCTTGGTCTGCCAGAGTGCTGGGATTACAGGTTGAGCCACCGAGCCCAGTCAAAATGGCTATCATTTCATACCGTTAACTATAACATGTATGGTAGGCACTTAGGGAGGCCCAAAATACACATCAGGTATTGGTAAGGTAAACAATAAGTTGTCTGTCACCATTAAAGTGCCCATCACCCCGGTACCTCTGAAATACATAGTGTCTATTAGTATGATTAACAACATAAAATATCAACATACTGCTACTGTACCTGGCACACAGGAGACAGATGTCAGCAATCCTTCCTATTAAATACTCTGTAATCATACTCATGGATTGATTGATCCATGGATTGACCCTAGCATACAGTAGGCCCAAAACTACTGTAAAAGGATAAAATATCTAGCCCAACCCCCTTCCACCCCACATACAGTGTGCTGCACACGGTAGGGATGGATGTCAGGAATCCATATTGTTAACAATGAAATGCCTGCCACCCGCCCGAGCAACTTGGCGAGACCTCTTCTCTACAATAAATCAAAAATTAGCCGGGCGTGGTTGCGCACGCCTGTAGTTCTGGCTACTTGGAAGGCTGAGGCGGAAGGATCGCCAGAGCCCAGCAGGGCAAGGCTGCAGTGGCCAGGAGTGTGCCACTGCACTCCAGTCTGGAGTGAGAATTCAACTCAAAAAAGAAAAAAAGAAGAAATGCCTGCCACCCCATTGCTTGGTGTTCAGTAGGTCCACGCTAGGTACCAGGCGTCAATATCAACAACAAAGTGCCTGTCAAGCCTGGCATGTGGTACACCCATTAGCTCTTGCTGTCTCACCAGGTTCCAGATGTTTGAGGATGCCTCTCTTGGCCAGGCGGGTCTGCAGTGCAACGGGCAGCGGCATAACTGGTAGCAGACAGACCTAGGGACAAACAGATTGAAATCGAGCTCATATGAGGATTCAAATCTGGATTCTGTAGCCAAGCGCCTCCCCTCAGCGTGCACACATCTGATCTCTACCTACCCAAATGCATCAATAGCTGGACGGACGGAACATACGCACTAAAAGACGGAAGAGACAGGAAGTAATAACACCAAAACGCTCACTAACCCTCCTCTTCAGACCTGGTGCCCGGGCCCAGGCTCTCTGAGGCCCAGGGTCCGCCCACCGCCGAAGGGTCAAGCACAGCTCCCCTACGCCTTAGAGATGGGCTCACCCAATATCCCCCAAAGACTGCCGGGTGGGAGGAACCAAAGCGCCGGGATGGGGGAGTACAGTGTAGCACTTCCTTCAGCTCCAAAGAAATGCACCCACCCCGGCGTTACCAATACAGTCGTGCGGGTAATGGAAGACTGTCAGACCGGCTGCCTCTCTTATGGACGCTATGGTCACCAGGACCACACGACTCTCTTCTCCCAAAGCACAGAACGAGGTCTTCTCTCCCCCAAGCCTACAGGAAACTGGGCTACGCTCTGGCTGCAGGGAACAAACGACGCAAGCCTAGGTGGCCAATGAGAGTGCGTTCTAAGCCTGACGTAGGACGTAGCGACCCAATCATTATCCTGGAAACGGTGGACCGCTCGGGCGCCTGTGTGCGTTTACGCTGGGGGCGTGGTCAACCTGAGGTACTGCCTGAGACTGCGCGGCAAGACGCCGGCGCCATGGAGGAATACGCTCGGGAGCCTTGGTACGGGGATGGGCTTAGGCATTCGGGCTGTTGCTGTGGCGCCAAAGCCAGCCGTGGGAGGCGGGCGGGAGAGGCACCGGCCACACAGTGCCATGTCCCAGACTCGGGGGTCTCTTAGAAATGTATCTCCTTCCGCTCCTCCTCACTTGGTTCCTCCCACTCGGGCTCCGTTAAGAGGGGAGGCCACAACTTTGTGCCTGGAGAAGGTGCGATGCAGGACGAACCACGCCACGTTTCCTCTGACTTCGTAATCGTAGTCCCTCTTCGTTAACAAGAGACACGTTGGTCGAATCCATTCTGCCCGGGGGGGGTGCGGTGTTGAGCGGATTTCCCCGGAGTTACCACGCGTGGTTGGGCCCACGTCGCGTTCGTTAGTGGGGGCGGGGCACGGTTGAGCCTACTGAGGGCAGGGGGCGGTGATGGGTCCTCCCCACGGTCTGCTCTTGGTTCTTCCCACTTGTGCTGGGTTGAAAGAGGGCGGGGCTTGGTTGGACGTACTCATTGTCGAAGAAGGGGTGCAACTGGTCTTTAATAGCAATACTAGCTAGTTAAAGCTTGTATAGCGCTTATTGAAACGTGTCAACTCTTTGCATTTATCAGTCCATTTAATCTTTGATAGCAAAACTGTTGGTTTTGAAGAGGAGGGATGGACAGGGCAAAGACTAATATTTCACCGCTTCGTCCCATTTCTCACTTTAACGAGGTGGGGAAAGCCCGACAGGACTAGCTCATTATCTGAAGTGTTTCTTCCCACTCATGGACTTCCCATTCAGGTGACTTGGTTTCTCCCAGTTAGAAAGAGTCCCTGTGACTGGGCCTGGGGGAGGGCTCCCAGTAACCCCATCCTTTCCTTCCATTCCCACTTGCAGCCCGTGGCGAATTGTGGATGATTGCGGTGGAGCCTTCACTATGGGTGTCATCGGTGGTGGAGTCTTCCAGGCCATCAAGGGCTTCCGCAATGCCCCTGTTGTGAGTCCTGGCCTTCCCTGATTGGTGTAGGGGTCAGCTACCTTGCCCATAAGGGTTACTGCTCTGAGAACTGCTTGGAGCTGCCAGTTACGTGCACTTACCCATACTGGTGCCTGCTCACCTACTATGTGCTAGGCCTGGCTCCTGGACCTGGAGTTTTGGGGGAATTGCAAATGGAGTTCCCCATTCCACCCAACGGGAGTTTCTCGATGGAAATTCTGTGTTGTCAAAACAGTCATCGTTCTTGACCCGCCCGAGCAACTTGGTGAGGCCTCATCTCTACAATAAATCAAAAATTAGCCAGGCGAGGTAGCGCGTGCCTGTAGTTCCAGCTACTTGGAAGGCTGAGGTGGAAGGATCCCCAGAGCCCAGCAGGTCGAGGCTGCGGTGGTCGGGAGCGGCCACTGCACTCCAGTCTGGGCGACAGTGTGAGACTCCAACTCAAAAAAAAAAAAAACAGCCATCACCAAATCTTAAATATGTGTGCAAAACCAGACAGATTTTACCAAGAGGCAGATTCTGGCTCAGAAACCTGGATAGACCGCATGGTAGCTCACTCCTGAAACAGCAGCACTTTGAGAGTATGAGGCAGGACGCATGGTGGCACGTGCCCATAGTCCCAGGTACTCAGGAGGCTGAGGTGGGAGGATCACCAGAGCCCAGAAGGTCAAGGCTGTGGTGAGTCGTGATCATGCCACTGCACTCCAGCCTGGGTGACAGAGTGAGACCCCGACTTAAAAATAAAAAGAAAGAAACTTGGATAGATTGAAATGACAGGAGTTTAATTGGCAGAGGGAGGACAGCCTTAAAGTTGAGAAAATTTGTTTAATATGATAAATCCTGTCTCTCTGACCCACCCATCAGCCCCAGAAGATCTCATCAAATGTCATGGCTTTAAATTCCATTCATTTGCTGGGTCTTCATTTGCTAGCCCTGTCCCTTCCCTTTACTCCTTGGAACTCTTTTTCTTGGATCTTTGCCCTAGTTTCTCATCTTCGAGGTCTCAGCACAATTGACCCTTCCTTCAAGAGGGCTCTCCTGACCCCTCAGCCACCATCACTTTTCTTTTCTTTTTTTTTTTTTGAGTTGGAGTCTCACTGTTGCCCAGGCTTGGAGTGCAGAGGCACGCTCACGGCCACCACAGCCTCGACCTGCTGGGCTCAGGTGATCCTTCCATCTCATCCACTTTAGCCTTCCAAGTAGTTGGGACCACAGACATGCGCTACCATGCCTGACTATTTTTTTTTTTTTATTGTAGAGATGAGGGCTCACCAAGTTGCCCAGGTTGGTCTCAAACCTCTGGACTCAGGCAGTCGTCTCACCACCACACCTGGCTACCATCACATTTCTTTATTCTATATCCTCTAGAGTACATATTGCTGTTTGAAGCTACCTTGTTTACCTATACCCTTGCTCAGGATGTATATCTCCCACTATAATGTGAGCTCTGAGAAGGCAGGGACCAGATGTACCTTGTTCATTGCTGTATCCCTGCATGTAACATGGTTTCTGGCATATAGTTGATGCTCGCTAATCATTTATTGAATGAATGAACGATCAAACAAATGAGTGAATTGGAACTTCTCAAACCAGCTCTGAGTACACCTATGTTCAGGTGTTCTCTAGCCCCCTAGTTCTCAGCTGCTTCTCTACCCCTGATACCCCTAACAGGTGTCCCATCTCCTTCCCTTTTAAAAGCTAGAAACCCTGTCTGCTAGTGGTTTCAACCCTGCCCTGACCCGCTTCCTTACTTTCCCCAGGGAATCCGTCACCGGTTGAGAGGTAGTGTCAACGCTGTGAGGATCCGAGCCCCGCAGATTGGAGGTGAGGTCCTTGGGGAGATATAGGAGATATGATGGCAAAGTTAGGAGTGGTTGATCCTTTGGGTCCAAACTGCAACTTGAGGGTCCAGATTCTAGCCCTAACTCTGCCTGGGACTTCTCAGGGGAGTGATATTTCCCAGCAATTTAATATAGAGGGGAAGAAGGTGGGCTCTGGAGTTTAAATCCAGGTCCTGACTCTTCCCTGCTGTGTGACCTTGAGAGGCTTTACCTCTCTGAATCTCATCTGTAACATGGGGTGATGATAATGACCACCTCACCAGTTTTCTAGTGTGTGTAATTTACATATCTTAAGTGCTGTTTGCTATGTTAAATACTTTAATAACATTAATTTAAAATTGCAGAAGTCAGCCGGGCTCGGTGGCTCAGCCTGTAATCCCGCGCCTTTGGGAGGCTGAGGTGAGTGGATTGCCTGAGCCCGCGGGTTCGAGACCCGCCTGGGCAGGCGAGACCTCATCTCTACAATAAAATCAAAAAATTAGTTGGGCGTGGTAGTACGCGCCTGTAATTCCTGCTACACGGAAGGCTGAGGCGGAAGGATCGCCGGAGCCCAGCAGGTCGAGGCTGCGGTGGCCGGGAGCGGCCACTGCACTCCAGTCTGGGCGACAGAGTGAAACTCCAACTCAAAAAAAAAATTGCTGAAGTCAAATAACACAGTACCTCAGGTCCTGACACACAGTAAGCCCTCAGTAAACATTTTAACGGTCATATTAACTGGCTTTCCTAGCTTATTTCCTTCTCACTCAAACCAAAATCAGAATTCCAACTCTTTGTGGTGATTATGAAGATCACAGTTGCTCTGCTAAAAGCCATGTAAAGCTAAATCTGCTTGCGAACATTTGCCAACTCCCTATAATGGTGAAGGGAATGTCAATAGTGATGATAGAAGGCTTGATGTGGGCACTACCCCAAGATGGGGACAGATGGGGAAGAGTCCCTGGAAGTTTTCTATCTGCCTTTGTGTCTGGGTTTTTCTCCCTATTCTTGGCCACAGCATTTGGGCCTTGGAAGTCTCCAGACCGCAGAGATGTGGATTCTTGGGATTTTCCAAGAATACTAATTAGGCCTTGGTCTCACTACAGGTAGCTTTGCCGTGTGGGGGGGCCTGTTCTCTACCATCGACTGTGGGCTGGTGCGTCTGCGGGGCAAGGAAGATCCCTGGAACTCCATCACCAGTGGGGCACTGACTGGGGCTGTGCTGGCTGCCCGCAGTGAGTGCCCCCACCCTTGGTCCCAGCCCTGGCCCTAGTTCCTTCCACCCTGTTCTGTCTGCCCTCACCTTTGTCTCTCTGCCCCAACTTTCCCAGGTGGCCCACTGGCCATGGTGGGCTCAGCAATGATGGGGGGCATCCTGTTGGCACTCATTGAGGGTGTTGGCATCCTCCTCACTCGCTACACGGCCCAGCAGTTCCGAAATGGTGAGTACCTGATGGACAATGGTCAGGGAGAGGTGGGAAATGCTCTGCCTAGCCTACTTCACTCATCCTTACCTGCTTCTCCCCTCTCTAGCACCCCCGTTCCTGGAGGACCCCAGTCAGCTGCCCCCCAAGGAGGGTACCCCAACCCCAGGCTATCCCAGCTATCAGCAATACCACTGAGCAAACGACGGACACCGCCACCATGGGAGCTGCTCCTCAGTTCCCTCCCCGATGATCTACCTCGAAGGGAGGGCTGGCTCCCAGTTCGCCCTGGGACTCCAAAGAGGGCTTCTACTCTGCTCCCTTCTCCCAGGGTGGGGGTGGGGCACCCCAGCTGCCCTGACAGATGGGTCCCCTTTTTCTCTCAGGGCACCCCAGCCCCATACTCAACATGTAACAAGCTCTCACCCCAGCTCCTTTGTGTGGCACCCTGATAAGTATTTAAAGCCAGTTTTGAAATGCCTGTGTATGTACTCCTTGAAGCACCTGGGGTCGGGGGGAATCTCTCCTCAGGCCAAGGGACACGGCCCTCTTCAAGGACCTGGAAGCCCTAGGACTTGGAGTCCCACAGCAAGTGGACAGCAGTAAATTTTTTTTTTTTGAGTCAGAGTCTCACTCTTGTCACCCAGTGGCATGTTCACGGCCATCTCAACCTCAACCTGCTGGGCTCAGGCAATCCTGCCTCAGCCTTACAAGTAGCTGGAACTACAGGCATGCACCACCACGCTTGGCTATTTTTTTTACATTAGAAAAGAGTTTATTTAGAAAGTAAACTAGAGAGAGAAGAGATTCACCTTTCCAAGGTAGGAGAGGGGGCCAAAACTTAGGAAACATGGTGGCGGCCATAGCTCAAATTGCACATAGCCACACCAGAGTTTAGTAAAGCAATGGACGGCTAATTTTTCTTGATTTATTGTAGAGACGAGGTCGTGCCGAGTTGCCCAGGCTGGTCTCATACCTCTGGGCTCAGGCAGCGCTCTCGCCTTGGCCTCCCAAAGTGCTGGGATTACAGGCGTGAACCACACCTGGCTAACTTGTAAATGTTTTTGGAATGAATGAGCAGTAACGGAGAATGAGTGAAAGTGTGTACGGGCAAAGTGATGAGTTATAAGCAGACAGAGAAACAGGAATAAGAAGTGAGTGAGCGAAAGGATTGCTAGGGGTTGGGGGTAGTTCTGCACATTGCACCCCAGACCCCCATGCACACCAAGACTGGGAAACCTGACCTCACAAGGAGCCCCTTCTAGGGTCTACCACAAAATAACCTGAAATGAGTTTTCATTTTGAGGTGGAGGAGTTATGAAAAGTTTTTACACAGGGCATGGTGGCTTATACCTGTAATCCCATCACTTTGGGAGGTGGAGGCAAGAGGATTACCTGAGCCCATGGGTTTGAGACCAGCCTGGGTTGCTTGGTGAGACCTCATCTCTACAATAAATCAAATAATTAGCTCGTTGTGGTGGCATGCACCTGTGTTTCCAGCTACTTGGAAGGCTGAGGCGGAAGGATCACCTGAGCTCAGCAGGTCGAGGCTGCGGTAGCTGTCAGCATGCCACTGCACTCTAGGCTGGGCAACAGATTGAGACTCCTACTAAAACAAAGAAAAAGGTTTTTATGGGTGGACATTGGCCCCAAACACTGTCACCTGTGTGCAAACCTCTATATAAGTGGGGCTAACATCATCTTCACTGGGGTGCAAGTGCCACAGGAAAAGCAAAAGCTTCCTGAAGAGCCAACTGTTTGCACACACTACTCCAGTGACAAATGACCTCATGGGAGACATAAAAACTCCCTTTCCTGCAAGCCATTGCAAAGAGATGGAAACGCCCTTTCTCCAGTACATAACTGTTATGGCAAAGGCCATAACAGACCTGGTGGTCCTCAGTGGTGACAGCTGCGACACCTGTGTGGCCGATTCAGAGCAAAGTGGTCTGAGTGGTCACTTGAGGAAGGGCCCTGGGGAGGGCAGAGTGGCGGCAGGGTCCCAGCCTCGAACCCGTGGCTCAACAGGCAGTCCAGCAGCAGCAGCAGGTAAGCTCTGTGAGACCGGGGTGCCAATCAAACTCAGAGTATCCCAGGCTGCGACCCTTCTTGTATTTTGGTGCCACCACCTCCTTCAGGTCCATCCCCCTAGGCCTCATACCGCCTGTATTTCCAGGTCCCACACTGCCCCTGTCAAGTACCGCCCCCGTAGCTCCTCCATTCCCCCCCCTTCCCTGAGTCCGCAGGCTCCACCTTGAGGACTTAGGTTCCACATACGCAGGTGGTTCCCAGCCCCACCCTCTTGCTATAGCTCACGCTGCCCACTTAAGGTTCCTCAGGCCCTGCCTCTTTTTTTGTTTTTTTGAGTTGGAGTCTGTCATCCAGACTGGAGGGCAGTGGCATGCTCCCGGCTGCCGCAGCACCGCAGCCTCGACCCGCTGGGTTCCGGCGATCCTTCTGCCTCAGCCTTCCAAGTAGCTGGAACTACAGGCGCGCGCTAGGACGCCCGGCTAATTTTTAAAATTTATTTATTGTAGAGATGAGGGCTCGCCAAGTTGCCCAGGCGGGTCTCGAACCCGCGGGCTCAGGCAATCCACTCACCTCAACCTCCCAAAGGCACCGGATTACAGGCTGAGCCACTGAGCCGGCTTGCTTGATTGATTGATTGATTGAGATGAGGTCTCGCCAAGTTGCCCAAACTGGTCTCGAACCCCGCGGGCTAAGGCAGTCCTCTCACCTCGACCTCCCAAAGTGCTGGAATTATAGACAGGAGCCACCTCGCCTGGCCGACCCTGCTTTTTTTTTTTTTTTTTTTTGGTCAGAGTCTAAGTCGCCCAGGCTGGAGCATGCTCGTGGCCACCGCAGGCTCTACCTGCTGGGCTCCAGCGATCCTTCTGCCTCAGCCTTCCAAGTAGCTGGAACCACAGGCGTGGGCCACCACACCCGGCAAGTTTTTTGGTTTATTGTAGAGATGAGGTCTTGCCAAGTTGCCCAGTCTGGTCTCGAGCCCGTGGGCTCAGGCAATCCTCAGCCTCCCAAAGTGCTGAGATTACAGGTGTGAGCCACCGCGCCCGGCTGTCCTGCATCCTTTATACAGCCACTCAGGGTCCTCGGAGGCCCGGTCCCTACGGTCTCTCCAGGTCCCTTCCAAATGGGCTCTGCTTCTACAGGCCCCTTAATATCTGCAGGTTCTCCTGCCCTCAGCAACTTCTGGATACCTCTTCCAATGTTCATGCTCCGCCCTCCCCGCTCCTAAAGGTCCCGCCCCCTGTGGTTCCCCACGGTTCCCAGGTGCTCCGACTTCCGTCCCGCCCCATCTGGTTCCTCCAGGCACCCGGGCGCTCCGCCCTCCTTCCTGCCCCTGAATGCCCCGTCCCCTCCTTTTCTTCCAGGCACCCGGGCGCTGCGTCCTGTTCCCCGCCCCCTGGGACCCAGTTCGCTGTCCCCGACCGGAGAGGTTATCCCTGTGGGTCCTTGGGGCGGTTCTACTGCGCGCCATTCACCCAGGTGGCTTGACTGCTTGTGGTGACGTTCATGGCCTCCTCCTGCTCTGGCTCCTCCGGCCTCTGGCTGGGGCGGGGCTCGGGCTGGAAAAAAGTCTCAGGGAGAGGGGCGGATCCAAGTTTAGAAGCCAAAGACTAGGCCGGGCTTGGTAGCTCAGCCTGTAATCCCGCGCTTTGGGAGGTCGAGGTGAGTGGATTGCGTGAGCCCGCGGGTTCGAGACCCGCCTGGGCAACTTGGCGAGACCTCGTCTCTACAATAAATCAAAAAATCAGCCGGGCGTGGTAGCGCGCGCCTGTAGTTCCAGCTACTTGGACGGCTGAGGCGGAAGGATCGCTGGAGCCCAGCAGGTCAAGGCTGCGGTGACCGGGAGCGGCCACTGCACTCCAGTCTGGGTGACAGAGTGAGACTCCAACTCAAAAAAAAAAAAGAAGCCGAAGACTAGTCTTGGAAAACGAGGTTCCACGACTCGACTCGGTGAGAATTACAGGACGTCTTCGAACAGTGCCCGGGATCGGAAGGAGGCTCTGTGGAGGCCTGGCATCCGCGGTATCACCCGCCATCCTCCGGCTTCAAGGTGAAGCAGGGGCGCCCTAGGTTGTGTCTCCGGAGCTGGGACCCGGGGAGGGGCCCTCAGGTCCCGTCCTCTGTCCTGACCTAGGCCCTGCGCCGCCCGCTTTTGTTCTTACAAGGGAATATGGGGCCAGACCCAGGGTTTTTTCGACTGGGAAGGACTACAGAGACGAGAGAAGACGAAAATGAGACAGAAACGGAGGTGGAGAGATAGAGAAATAAGAACTGAGAGATAGCCGGGCTCGGTGGCTCAGCCTGAAATCCCGCGCCTTTGGGAGGCTGAGGTGAGTGGATTGCCTGAGCCCGCGGGTTCGAGACCCATCTGGGCAACTTGATGAGACCTCATCTCTACAATAAATCAAAAATTTGCTGGACGTGGCAGCGCGCGCCTGTAATTCCGGCTACTCGGAAGGCTGAGGCGGAAGGATCGCCGGAGCCCAGCGGGTCGAGGCTGCGGTGGCCGGGAGCGGCCACTGCACTCCGGTCTGGGCGACAGAGTGAGACTCCATCTCAAAAAAAAAAAAAAAAGAACTGAGAGACATGCACATACATAGATAGAGGCAGTGATAGAGGTAGAAAGGCAGATGAAGGCAGAGACGTGCAAGAGATGACGAGAAGAGAGACAAAGAGAAAGGGCAGAGACGGTTAGCGAAATAACAAGAAGCCTCGTGAGGGTAAGAAATGCAGGCCGGGAGAGGGGAAGACACTCAGGGCCAGATGCAGGCAAACGCAGGAGAGAAAGCAAGGAAAGGTTTGATCCGTGAGCTGGGTTTAAGGGCTAGACCCACACACAGAGAACTATCAGGCCAGGCCTCAGGCCGCCTTCCAGTTTACCCTCTAACTGAGGGGGCTCAGGGAGGCAGAGGCCTGATCTCCTGTTGTATCTCCATTGGTCTCTCATCTCTTTTTTTTTTTTTTCGAGTCAGAGTCTCTGTTGCCCAGGCTGGAGTGCAGTGGCACACTCACAGCCACTGCAGCCTTGACCTGCTGGTCTCAGGCGATCCTTCCAATTAGCTGGAACTACAGGCGCACGCCACCACGCCCAGGTTATTTTTTGATTTATGTTAGAAAGGAGCACTCACCAAGTTGCCCAGGCTGGTCTCGAACCCCTGGACTCAGGCAATCCTCTCACCTTGGCCTCCAAAGTGCTAGGCTTATAGGCGTTAGCCACTGCGCCAGCTGTCTCTCATCTCTAATTTAATTCCACCTCCTTTCAACAAGAATTTCAGCACCTCTCGCTCAGGTTCTTCCTCTTGTCTTCTTCCCCCACTTCCTCCTTGCCTTAGCACCATCTCTGCCTCTGTCTGTTTTGATCTGTCTCTCATCTTTTCTCCCCCATTTTTCTACTTTGGTCTTCCTGGAGGGAAGGCTCTCACACTGTGACCCCTGTAGCCCTGGATTTGCCGCTCACCTGTCTGCATAGGGAGAGGAGGGGAATATTTGGAGAAGGGAAGTGGGTTAAGGAGGTGAACAGAATTAGGGAAGAGCAAGTGGGTCCATTCATGACAGCAGAGTGGGGGAATCGCCTTACCCGCTTCCTCAGAAAGATACCATGCCTGAGAGGCCAGGGAGAGACAGATATGGGGAAATCAAAGACAGACAGAGAAGGAAGGATAAGGAGAAAGACACAGCAGGAGGAAGAGGAGCCAGAGTTTACAGAGAGACCAAAGGAAAAACAGAGTTGCAGAGAAAGATACCAAGAAAGAGGGAAAGCAGTACAACAAGTAAAAGTGACAGGAAAGAAGATAAACAGAGAATTAAAGTGAGGAGATGAAGAGTAGTCAAAGCAGAGAGAAGGAGAGAAAGAAAAGAGTTGGATGTACACACCTTACCTTGAGTCTGGGGGTTGCTGGTGTGAGTGTCCCTATTTCCTCTGTTCTCTCAGTGGCAGTTGGAAGGACTGGGTCAGACAGAAGGGGCAGCTCTGACCTCCCCCTCTGGAAACAGAGAGCTATGCTCTGACGTTGAGAACTGGGAACCATCTCAATGTATCCATTTAGGGCCAACCTCTGGAGCTGATAAGTGAGGACCATCTCTGGGAAACGTACAGTGTCATCAAATCACCTGCAAGCCTCAAGAGGCTGGGCACGGTGGCTCAAGCCTGTAATCCCAGCACTTTGGGAGGCCGAGGTGAGGGGATTGCCTGAGTCCAGCAGGTTGAGGCTGGGCTGGGAGTGGCCACTGCGGTGGCCACTGCGGTGGCCACTGCGGTGACTGGGCTGGGAGTGGCCACTGCACTCCAGTCTGGGTGACAGAGTGAGACTACAACTCAGGAAGAAAAAAAAAAGAGAGAATGTGCTTTCCTGGAAATTAAGTTGTAAATGACATCTCAGAAATGCTAAGCACTATGAATAAGGATTTAAATCCTAGCCTGCCACTTTCAGGCAGTATAACCATGGGCAAGTTGCTTAACCTCTTTGTGATTCAGTTTCCTCAAATGCAAATGAGGACAACAAAAGGTAGATTTTTCTGTCACCTCAGATGTGATCAGTGGCACATCCCTCCTCTTCCACCTACATGAAGGCAATTTTTTTTATTTTAGAAATCAGGATTTATTTGAGAGGACAGAGAAGCTCCCACAGTGGGAGGGGACCCAAGGTGTTGTCCCCCTCCCCCTCTTTTTGGAGTTGGAGTCTCTGTCACACAGGCTGGAGTGCAGTGGCACACTCACGGCCACCCCAGCGCCTACCTGCTGGGCTCCAGCGATCCTTCCGCCTCAGCCTTCCAAGTAGCTGGAACTACAGGCGTGCGCTACCACGCCCGGCTAATTTTTTGATTTATTGTAGAGATGAAGTCTCGCCAAGTTGCCCAGGCGGGTCTCAAACCCGCGGGCTCAGGCAATCCATTCACCTCAGCCTCCAAAAGCGTGGGATTACAGGCTGAGCCACCGAGCCCAGCTGAAAGCACATTCTCAATAGTAATTATGGGTGTCATTTGACGGTTTTCATAGGCCATAACAATTTCTGAACTCCCTTGGTTAATGTAATAATTTCAAAGATAAACTTAACTCTTTTTTTGGTTTTATTATTATTATTTATTTATTTGTTTTTGAGTTGGAGTCTCACTCGGTCACCCAGACTGGAGTGCAGCTGCCGCTCCGGCCACCGCAGCCTCGACCACGGGGGGCCCCGGCGACCCTTCTGCCTCACCCTTTTCCGAGTAGCCGGAATTACAGGCACACACTACCACGCCCGGCTGATTTTTTGATTTATTGTAGAGATGAGGTCTCGCTGCCCAGGCGGGTCTTGAACCCGCGGGCTCAGGCAGTCCACTCACCTCAGCCTCCCAAAGGTGCGGGATTACAGGCTGAGCCACCGAGCCCGGCTTTATTATTATTTTAATTGACATACTAATTGTACATAGTTATGAGGTGCAATGTGATATTTTGATCCATGTATACAACATATAATGATCAAATCAGAGTAATTACCATATCTATCACCTCAAACATTTATCATCCTTTGTGTTAGGAATATTCAAAATTCACTCTTCTATCTATTTGAAAATATACAACAGCAAAGTGCAATGGATCATGCCTGTAATCCCAACACTTTGGGAGGCTGAGGTGGAAGGATTGCTTGACCCCAGGAGTTTAAGACCAGTCTGGGAAGCATAGTGAGACTCCCTCTCAAAAAAAAAGAAAGAAAAAGAACGGCTATGCACGGTGACTCACATCTATAATCCCAGCACTTTGGGAGGCTGAGCCCACGGGTGTGAGACAAGCCTGAGCAATTTGGCAAGACCTCATCTCTACAATAAATCAAAAAAGTTAGCTGGGCATGGTGGTACGTGCCTGTATTTCCAGCTACTTGGAAGACTGGACAGGCGGAAGAATCACCTGAGCCCAGCAGGTCGAGGCTGTGGTGGCTGTGAGCGTGTCACTGCACTCTAGCCTGGGCGACAGAGTGAGACTCCCAACTCAAAAAGAAAAAAAATACATAAATTGTTAATTATAGTCACCCTACAGTGCTACAGAACAGTAGAACTTATTCCTCCTATCTGGCTGTACTTTTGTATTTGTTAACCAGCCTTTGACGCTCCCTGGTTGGAAAGACTTGACTTAATGGAGATTGAGTTGGCAACAATCCTGGGCATTCACATGGGACTCTGTATTTGTACAGGAACTCAAGCCAGACATTCTTGTCAAAGTTTCTCAGTTGAGTATCTTACAAAATCAAATGGTAAGCAAATTGTAAGCAATGATCCCAGCCGTTTAGTCCATCCCTAAAGAACTGAGGGTTCTGGGAACTTAACCGTGTCAATGTATTAATATATATATATTTTGTTTGTTTGTTTGTTTGTTTTGAGTAGGAGCCTCACTTTCATTGCCCAGGCTAGAGTGCAGTGGCACGCTCACGGCCACCGCAGCCTCCACCTGCTGTGCTCTGGGGATCCTTCCCCCTCAGCCTTCCAAGTAGCTGGAACTACAGGTGCGTGCCACCACGCCCAGCTAATATTTTTATTTATTGTAGAGATGAGGTCTTGCCAAGTTGCCCAGGCTGGTCTTGAACCCCTGCTATTGACTTAGCTGTTCCTCTTTTTTTTTTTAGACAGGGTATCACTCTCTGTTACCCAGGTTGATGGAATGGAGTGGTACAGTCAGTTCACTGTAGCCTCAACCTTCTGGACTTAAGTTATCCTTCTGCCTTAGCCTCCCAAGTGGCTGGAACTACAGGAGCACTCCACCATATGGGACTAATTCTTCAATCTTTTTTTGTAGAGATAGGGTCTCACTATGTTGCCCAGGTTGGTCTCAAACTCCTGACCTCAAGCAGTCCTCCCATCTTGGCCTCCAAAGTGCTGGGATTACAAGCATGAGTCACTGCTGTCAGCCTCATAGATCCTCTTCGATTAGGGTATGAACAAGATTGTGTTTTCATTGCAAATTGATATGGTTGGTTTGCTGCTTCAGGCTTCATCTTTAATGTTGACTTATCCTTTTTTAATACAAGTTATCTTTTTTTAAACTGCTGCTTTCTTTGGGGGCATTGTCCCCATAAACTTTTTGTAAAACATCAATGATTTCACCATTCTTCCACCCAAGCTTTACCATGAATTTGATGCTTGTTCTTGCTTAAGTTTTAGCAGAATTTATGTTGCTCTGATAGAGGCTCTTTTTTCCCCGTCTATTAAGAAATCACAAAACAATTAAATTAAATTTTAAAAATACAAAATAAAAAGAAATCACAATTTCCTGAGCCTGAGGGTTCTAGACCCGCCTGGGCAACTTGGCAAGACCTCATCTCTACAATAAATCAAAAAATTAGCCGGGTGTGGTAGCATGCGCCTGTAGTTCCAGCTACTTGGGAAAGGGTGAGGCGGAAAGGGTCGCCGGAGCCCAGCAGGTCGAGGTTGCGGTGGCCAGGAGTGGCCACTGCACTCCAGTCTGGGCGACAGAGTGAGACTCCAACTCAAAAAAAAAAAGCAGGCAAAGGACATGAAAAAAGTTTTTTTCAAAAGAGGAAACTCAAATAGTCAGTAAATATATAAAAATAAGCCGGGCTCAGTGGCTCAGCCTGTAATCCCGCGCCTTTGGGAGGCTGAGGTGAGTGGATTGCCTGAGCCCGCGGGTTTGAGACCCGCCTGGGCAGCGAGGCCTCATTTTCTACAATAAATCAAAAAATCAGCCGGGCGTGGTAGCGCATGCCTGTAATTCCCGGGTACTTGGAAGGTGAGGCGGAAGGATCTCCCGAGCCCCGCAGGTCGAGGCTGCGGTGGCCGGGAAACGGCCACTGCACTCCAGTCTGGGCGACAGAGTGAGACTCCAACTCAAAAAAAAAAAAATATATATATATATATATATATATAAATAGGCTCACAGTAAATCAGAGAGCTGCATATCAAAACAACAAAATTTTAATTCCTCATCAACCAAACGGGTAAAATTTTTTTTTAAGTTTTAATTTTTTATTTTAAAGATGTGGGATACAACTCAGGGTTAGGTATACAAATATTCATTATGCAGGTACCCTTGTTGATGAGGTGTGCCCCCACTTCCCCGGGCAGATTCCCACTACTGCCAATCCCACCTCCCTGTCCCCTTCCACAGTTTCCCACTACTGCCAATCCTTTTCTCATAGTATTAAGATAGTTGTTCAAGGTTCACTTATGAGTGAGAACATGTGATACTCAGTTATTTGTTTCTGTGATAGATCACTCAGTATCATAGACTCTAAGTCCATCCAGGTTGCTGCGAAGTTAATGGTTTTGTTCTTCTTTATGACTGCGTAATATTCCATTGTGTATATGTACCACATTTTTTTTATCCAGTCCAGTTTCGATGGGCAGCACGGTTGATTCTCTCTTCTTGCTATTGTAAGCAATTCTGCAATAAACAGCAAAATTTTTAAAATCTGATAATACCAAGTGTCGGTAAGGATTTCAAGAAATAGGGTGTCTCATTTATAACTGATGGGTACAACAATTATTTTGGAAAACTGTTTTGCAGTATCTACTAGAACCGTGCATATGCACACCCACCACTCAGCGATGCCACTTCTAAGTATACACTAAACAAAAATGTGTACAAATGTTAACCAAAGACACAAAAGAGTGTTTGTGTCTTTGGTTTCTTCATAATAGCCCCAAACTAAAAACTACCCAAATGCACATTGGCCAAAGGATGAATAAATGAATTGTGGCGTATGTGCACAAGGAAGCCCTACAGAGCAGTGCTTTGGGAGGCAGATCTGTATGGGTTGCTCCTATTCCTGCATGGACCAGGCCTTCTGAGCAAAGGGTGTGTTTGAACAGCAGCCTTGACAATTAGAAATAGTGCATCCTTCTGGAGATAGTTAGACACAGCTCAGGGTAATGAACATAGAAATGCCAACCCAACAACCAGGAAATTGTTGACATTCTAGGGTAATGAATAATCTCTGGCTATGGGGGCAGGGGAGGACAGGCAGATGTGTCAGCAGGTTCAGAACAGCTGAGTGTCTCCTACTTTCAGGTCCCTCTCCCATAGTGCAACCACTGGTCACACAGGAAACTTCTGGTCTTGTGCAAACTGGGGCGGAAGGAATCAAAGCAAGATACCCTTCTAGCCGCTGACTTTTGCTGTGAGTAATAAAAGGTCTATTTTTCTGATTCAGGGGTCTTGTGTTTTATGTGTGTTATGTGTGTGTGTGCACATGTAAAACTGGCAGGCCAATGTGTTAACTTGCAAGTAGGGTAAAGTCTCAAAACCTTCACGGTTCTGACTTATAATGAAATGAGTAAACTACAATTCCGTGTGCAGAACATGGATGGATCTCACCATATTGGGCAAAAGAAGCTGCTGGGCACAAAATAATACATATTAGTTTCATGCAAAAGTAATTTTGATTTTTGCATTGTTGATATTTGCCATTTGATATTGGAATACATTCTTAAATAAATGTGGTCATGTTATACATCTTTTTCTTTTTTTTGAGTTGGAGTCTCACTCTGTCGCCCAGATTGGAGTGCAGTGGCACGCTCCTGGCCACCGCAGCCTCGACCTGCTGGGCTCCAGCGATCCTTCCGCCTCAGCCTTCCAAGTAGCCGGAATTACAGGTGCGCACTACCACGCCCGGTTGATTTTTTGATTTATTGTAGAGATGAGGTCTCGCTGCCCAGGTGGGTCTCGAACCCGCGGGCTCAGGCAATCCACTCACCTCAGTCTCCCAAAGGCGCGGGTTTACAGGCTAAATTGCCTGGGTTGGTCTCGAACCCGTTGGCGCAGGCAATCCACTCGCCTCAGCCTCACAGAGTGCTGAGATTACAGTCTGAGCCATCAAGCCCGGACATATTTTGTTTCTTAACGGAAAAAAAAAAAATCGAGGCAAATGACAAAATGTTGAGATTTGTTAGGAGGAGAGTTCACATTAAATTTAATTTGTAAATTAATTAGGAAACATTTATCCAGTGTTGATTCTTCATGCCTGGAACATGATGTCTCACCATTTATTCAGGTCATTTTGTCCTTTTTTGTAAAGATGGCGACAGCTCATACTTTCCTTTTTCACCAGAAGTTAATGGATTTTTTTTTTTACCATGATGAGAAGTATCCTGTTCCATTACATTTTATAATTTAAAATGTCTGTAAAGAAAGACTATTCATCTTTGTATTTATTATCTTCAGCCCTGTTTCTGGTTATCCCGCTCAATTCTCTTATTAAGTTTCAAGGTTTTTCAATGATTCTCTTGGATTTTCTAAGTAAATACATCAATACCCTCCAGCCAAGACCACCAGGAACATACTGGTAGCTTACATAGTTGGATTTATTAACTCGTGCCAATGAGGGGGAATCCACATCATGGGGAACCATGGGGCAGCTTGTGCAAAGGGTGTTGGAAAAGATATTACAGGACCGGGCACAGTGGCTCACACCTGTAATCCCAGCACTTTGGGAGGTCAAGGTGAGAGGACTGCCTGAGCCCACAGGTTCGAGACCAGTTTGGGCAACTTGGTGAGACCTCATCTCTACAAAAAATCAGCCGGGCGTGGTAGCGCATGCCTGTAATTCCAGCTACTCGGAAAGGCTGAGGCCCGAAGGATCACTGGAGCCCAGCAGGTCGAGGCTGCGGTGGCCGGGAGCAGCCACTGCACTCCAGTCTGGGCAACAGAGTGAGACTCCCAAAAAAAAAAAAAAAAAGAAAATGTCATGTACCTTGCTGTTGCTTGAGATGGCTAAAATGTTCAGCAAAATTGCTTCTTGATGTTAACCACAATAGCAGAGCTAAACTGGCCTTGAAAACAACAACAACAACAACAAAAAGATCCTCCATCATAAAATGACCTCACTTTCTAACAGCATCCAATCCAGAACAAAGGCCTACTTTTTTTTTTTTTTTTGAGTCTACGTCTCATTCTGTTGCCCAGGTTAAAATGCAGTGGCATGCTCATGGCCACCCCAGCCTTCTGGACCTGCTGGCCTCAGGTGATCCTTTCACTTCAGTCCTTCAAGTAGCTGGAACCACAGGCCACCATGCCCAGCTAATATTTTTATTTATTGTAGAGATGAGGTCTTGCCATGTTGCCCAGGCTGATCTCAAATCTGTAGGCTGTCCTCTTGCCTCTACCTTCCAAAGTGCTGGGATTACAGGTGTGAGCCACTATTCCCTGGTACAGGCCTACTTCTTCTTCTTCTTTTTTTTTTTTGAGTTGGAGTCTCACTCTGTTGCCCAGGCTGGAGTGCAGTGGCCGCTCCCGGCCACCGCAGCCTCGACCTGCTGGGCTCCAGCGATCAGCCTTCCAAGTAGCTGGAACTACAGGTGTGCGCTACCATGCCCGGCTCTTTTATTTTATTGTAGAGATGAGGTCTCACCAAGCTGTCCAGGCGGGTCTCGAACCTGCGGGCTCAGGCAATCCACTTACCTTTTTTTTTTTTTTTTTTTTTGAGTTGGAGTCTATGTCACCCAGGCTGGAGTGCAATGGCACGTTCACAGCCTCTGCAGCCTCAACCTGCTGGGCACAGGTGATCCTTCCACCTCAGTCTTCCAAGTATCTGGAACTACAGGTGTATGCCACCACACCTGGCTAATTTTTCTTGATTTATTGTAGAGACAAAGTCCCTCCAAGTTGTCCAGGCTGGTCTCGAACCCCTGGGCTCAGGCAATACTCTCGCCTCCATCTCCCAAAGTGCTGGGATTACAGGTGTGAGCCACTGCATCTGGCTATGCCTACTTCTTTAACCCTCTCTGAAATCACTGAACACAACCCCCAATCTTTTCTTCCTTTCTTCCTTCATTTTTTTTTTTTGAGTTGGAGTCTCACTCCGTCACCCAGACTGGAGTGTAGTGGCCGCTCCCAGCCACCGCAGCCTCGACCTGCTGGGCTCCAGTGATCCTTCCACCTCAGCCTGCCTAGTAGCTGGAACTACAGGCGCGCACTACCACGCCCGACTAATTTTTTGATTTATTGTAGAGATGAGGTCTCGCCAAGTTGCCCAAATTGGTCTCGAACCTGTGGGCTCAGGCAGTCCTCTCACCTTGACCTCCCAAAGTGCTGGGATTACAGGTGTGAGCCACTGTGCCCGGTCCTGTAATATCTTTTCCAACACCCTTTGCACAAGCTGCCCCATGGTTCCCCATGATGTGGATTCCCCTCATTGGCACGAGTTAATAAATCCAACTTGTAAGCTACCAGTATGTTCTGGTGGTCTTGGCTGGAGGGTTTTGATGTATTTACTTAGAAAATCCAGAGAATCATTGAAAAACCTTGAAACTTAATAAGAGAATTGAGGGGGAAAACCCAAAAAACAGGGCTGAAGATAAAAAATACAAAGATGAATAGTCTTTCTTTACAGACATTTTAAATTAAAAAATGTAAGGGAACAGGATACTTTCTCTGGAAAAAAAAAAAATCCATTAACTTCTGGTGAAAAAGGAAAGTATGAGCTGTCGCCATCTTTAAAAAAAAGGACAAAATGACCTGAATAAATGGTGAGAATCATGTTCCAGGCATGAAGAATCAACACTGGATAAATGTTTCCTAATTAATTTACAAATTAAATTTAACACCAGTAGGATTATTTTTAGTCTCCTAAACTATGAAATATTTCACACAATAACCTGTAGAAGAGAATAACATAATGAAGAGCTGTGAACTTTCCTCCTAACAAATCTCAACATTTTGTCATTTGCCTCGATTTTTTTTTTTCCGTTAAGAAACAAAATATGTCCGGCGCAGGCGGGTCTCGAACCCATGGGCTCAGGCAATCCACTCACCTCAGCCTCCCAAAGGCGCGGAATTATAGGCTGAGCCACCGAGCCCGGCTCCATGACATTTTCTTAATCTGTTGTCCATTTTTTTTTTTTTGAGTTGGAGTCTCACTCTGTCACCCAGACTGGAGTACAGTGGCCGCTCCCGGCCACTGCAGCCTCGACCTGCTGGGCTCCAGCGATCCTTCCACGTCAGCCTTCCATTAGCTGGAACTACAGGCATGCACTACCACGCCCGGCTAATTTTTTTTTTTATTTATTGTAGAGATGAGGTCTCGCCAAGTTGCCCAGGCAGGTCTCAAACCCACGGGCTCAGGCAATCCATGTTGTCCATTTTTATAAGTTATAAAACATTTCAAAGCCACCGATTGACCTAAAATCATGTTTCCTTGTATCAGTATGCATATGTGTACCATCCGTCTTCTGTCTGTTGGCAGATCTGGGCAAAAGCAATTTAGCCATGTGAACTGACTTATTTTCTGGGAAAAACTTATATGTTAAGAGTAAATGCAAATGTATCATAGCATAGCCTCTTTGACAATTTTTTTCATATTTAAAAATTATTTGGCTGGGCATGGTGGCTCATGCCTATAATCACAGCACTTTAAGAAGCGGAGGTAAGAGGATTGCCTGACCCCACGATTTGAAGCCAGCCTGGGCAACTTGGTGAGACCTCATCTCTACAATAAATCAAAAAATTAGCCGGGCATGGTGGCATGGGCCTGTCGTTCCAGCTAATTGGAAGACTGAGGGGGAAGGATTGCCGGAGCCCAGCAGGTTGAGGCTGCAGTGACTGTGAGAGTGCCACTCCACTCCAGCCTGGGTGACAGAGTGAGACTATGACTCAAACAAAATATTATTCATTTAGAAATTATAAAATGGGCCCGGGCTCAGTGG
This sequence comes from Cephalopachus bancanus, assembly GCA_027257055.1. Classification (NCBI taxonomy): domain Eukaryota; kingdom Metazoa; phylum Chordata; class Mammalia; order Primates; family Tarsiidae; genus Cephalopachus; species Cephalopachus bancanus. The sequence goes on from JAPVLO010001200.1 coordinate 120,028, forward strand.
CTCAGCCTATAATCCCAGCACTTTGGGAGGCTGAGGCGAGTGAGTTGCCTGAGCCCGCGGGTTCGAGACCAGCCCAGGCAACTTGGCGAGACCTTGTCTCTTTGATAAAATAAAAATAGCCGGGCATGGTAGCGCACATCTCTAGTTCCAGCTATTTGGAAGGCTGAGGCAGAAGGATCGCTGGAGCCCAGAAGGTCGACGCTGGGGTGGCCGTAAGTGTGTGTGCCACTGCAATCTAGCCTGGGCGAAGGAGTGAGACTCTAACTCAAAAAAAAAAGGCCAGACTTGGTGGCTCAGCCAGTAATCCCAGCACTTTGGGAGGTGGAGGTGAGAGGATTACCTGAGCCCACGGTTCGAGAACAGCCTGGGCAACTTGGTGAGATCTCGGCTCTATAATAATCAAATTAAAAGATTAACCGAGTGTGGTAGCGTGCGTAGTTCTGGCTACCTGGAAGGCTGAGGAGGAAGGATATTATATATATATATATATATATATATTTTTTTTTTTTTTTTTTTTTTTTAGTTGGAGTCTCACTCTGTCACCCAGACTGAAGTACAGTGGCCGCTCCCGGCCACCGCAGCCTCGACCTGCTGGGCTCCGGCGATCCTTCTGCCTCAGTCTTTTGAGTAGCCGGAACGACAGGTGCGCGCTACCATGCCTGGCTAATTTTTTGATTTATTGTAGAGATGAGGTCTCACCAATTTGCCCAGGCAAGTCTCGAACCCGCAGGCTCAGGCTTTCATGCTTTTTAATGGAGTTTTAGCCCTTTTATTTAAGTTGGAGTCTCACTCTGTCGCCCAAGCTGGAGTACAGTGGCATGCTCCCGGCCACCGCAGCCTTCACCTGCTGGGCTCAGGTGATCCTTCTGCCTCAGCCTTCCTAGTAGCTGGAACTGCAAGCAATGCCACCATGCCCGGCTAAGTTTTTGATTTATTGTAGAGATGAAGTCTTGCCAAGTTGCCCAGACTGGTCTCGAACCCATGGACTCAGGCAATTCTCTCACCTCGGCTTTCCAAAGTGCTGGGATTACAGGCCAGGTGTGGTAGCACACATCTATCTGTAGTTCAGACTCCTTGGAAGGCTGATGCAGAAGGATCGCCAGAGCCCAGCAGGTCAAGGCTGTGGTGGCTGGGAGGGTGCCACTGCACTCCAGTCTGGGCGACCAAGTGAGACTCCAACTCAAAAAAAAAAAAAAAAAAAAATCAAGGCTTGATTTAGCTGGATTTTCTCCTGAGACTATTAGTTACCGCCCCACTCAGAAGTAACCACTGTTAACATTCCTTTCCCAACTTTTTTTTTTTTTTTTTTTGAGTCAGAGTCTCAGGCTGTTGCTTAGGCTGGAGTTCAGTGGCATGCTCACAGCCACCGCAGCCTCAATCTGCTGGGCTCAAGTAATCCTTCCACCTCAGCCTTCCAAGTAGCTGGAACCAGAGGCATACACCACCATGTCTGGCTTTTTTGCTGCTGTTGTTGTTATTGTTGTTGTAGAGACGAGACTCGCCAAGTTGCCCAGCTGGTCTTGAACCCCTGGGCTCAAACAATTCTCTCACCTCTGCCTCCCAAAGTGCTGGAATTACAGGCATGAGCCACCACACCCTGCTCCCTTCCCAACATTTTTTTTTGAGTTGGAGTCTCACTCTGTCCTCCAGGCTGGAGTGCAGTGGCACACTCACAGCCACTGCAGCCTTGACCTGCTGAGCTCAGGTAATCCTTCCTTCTCAGCCTTCCAAGTAGCTGGAGCCACAGGCACACACGACCACACCCAGCTAATTTTTTTTTGGGGGGGGGATTGGAGTCTCACTCTGTCGCTCAGACTGGAGTGCAGTGGCCGCTCCCAGCCACCGCAGCCTCGACCTGCTGGGCTCCAGCGATCCTTCCGCCTCAGCCTTTCAAGTAGCTGAAACTACAGGCGCGCGCTACCACGACGCCTGGCTCATTTTGATTTTATTGTAGAGATGAGGTTTCACCAAGTTGCCCAGGCGGGTCTCAAACCCGTGGGCTCAGGCAATCCACTCATCTCAGCCTCCCAAAGGCGCGGGATTACCAGGCTGAGCCACCAAGCCCAGCTAAACCACTATTCTTATTTCTCACCTATGTATGGCTCTCACCTGAATATGGCAAATTAAACAAACCAGCCCCTTGTGTTGGGAACAAAAAAAAACACTCAAGGCAGCATCTTTTGAATACAACCTGACACATGGGCTGGGTCCCTTTAGAACAATGCCAAGACAAAACATCAATAAGTACCTGATCTCAAACTAGGCAGAGTGGGGACCAAAGGGAGGCCCAAACTTTACCTGTACAATGTTTGCTTGTATACCTAACTGTGATGTGTAGTTTTTTGTGTTTTTTTTTTGAGTTGGAGTCTCACTCTGTCGCCCAGACTGGAGTGCAGTGGCCGCTTCCGGCCACCGCGCCCCGACCGCTGGGCTCCGGCGATCCTTCCCCCTCAGCCTTCCGAGTAGCCGGAATTACAGGGATGCGCTACCCGCCCGGCTGATTTTTTTGATTTATTGTAGAGATGAGGTCTCGCTGCCCAGGCGGGTCTCGAACCCGCGGGCTCAGGCAATCCACTCACCTCAGCCTCCCAAAGGTGCGGGATTACAGGCTGAGCCACCGAGCCCGGCGATGTGTGGTATTTTAAAGATACTACATATCTTTAAAATAAAATAAATTTTGTTAGCAAAAGAACAATGCCAAAACCTTATTGTCCTTAAGGACAGTGATTTATTTGCCACCAATTGGACTCAAAGCCCAGGGGTATACTCGTGAGCTCTCAGTGAGACTCGGTGGTTCTATGGTACTAATTTATGGCCTTGACTTCCCCCCAGATGGATTGGTAGATGCACTCTGGGCTTTCCATGGGCCCAAGGACACAAATATAGTACTCTACAAAAAGCAAACATAGCTAACGTGCCCTATCTGCACACTTGATGAACTAGATCTGTTTTTTTTGTTTGTTTGGTTTTTGGTTTTTTTTTTGAGTTGGAGCCTCACTCTGTTGCCCAGACTGGAGTGCAGTGGCCGCTCCCGGCCACCACAGCCTCGACCTGCTGGGCTCTAGCGATCCCTTTCCCCCTCAGCCTTTTGAGTAGTGGAACTACAGGTGCGTGCTACCACGCCCGGCTGATTTTTTTTGATTTATTGTAAAGATGACGTCTCGCCAAGTTGCCCAGGTGGGTCTCGAACCCACGGGCTCAGGCAATTTACTCACCCCGGCCCCCAAAGCGCAGGATTACAGGCTGAGCCATTGAGCCCGGCCAATTTTTTAATTTATTACAGAGACGAGGTCTCGTCATGTTGCCCAGGCTGATCTCGAACCTGTGGGCTCAGGCAGTCCTCTCACCTCTGCCTCCCAAAGTGTTGGGTTTACAGGCGTGAGCCACCGTGCCCGGCCCTTCCCAACACTTTTTTCTGTATGATTACACATGCATTTTATTCAAAATATTGATTCCTTTGATGTATCAGTTTAAGTGTCTTGAAATTATTCCTGAAACAATGTAGGGGTAAAATCTAAGTATGAATGTATGTATGTATGTTTGTATCTATCAGGAAAAACAAGTAGATACAGACAGTGAAATAAAGACAGAGACAGGAGGGCGTTGGAGGGATGAAAGGAGACAAAGTCAGAGACAAGGAGAGACCAATGGGGGAGGAAGACACACACAGAGAGAGCTATGGACACAGAAGGAGAAACGCAGAGAGCGATGGAGAGATAAAGGCACTGGCAAGGAGACAAGGAGAGGATGGAAGCAGCCTTTATTGAGTTCCCACTGAATGTCATTCTTATTCATCTTTAGCGCTCCGAGAAGACAGTTACCAGTAACCCTTTTATGCAAGCGAGGAGCTGAGCCTTAGGGTGGTGAACTGAGCTGTCCACGGTCACATCACCTGGACTGAACCTATCTCCGTGTAAATGAGTCTCCGGCAGGCAATCAGTAACTGTGTATCCAGTGAACAGAGTAGACTTTCTCCTCCGCAAGGAGGGAGAGCGGGGAACCGGACCCATTCCACGCCACTGAGTCTTTTTTCCTGCCCGTCTGTTGCCCCAGCAACTGCCCTCCGCCTGCCATGGCAACCGCCAGCGCGGGCTCAGCTCTCCACCTTGCCTCTTGGGCATCTCCTTGCCGACGGGCGGGTTGGAGGGGTTGCCAGAGCCCGAGGCTGCGCCTGCGCAGAGTGGCGGGAGGAGGTGGGCAGGAGGGGGCCCGGTTCCGGGTGTGCGCAGCCGCAGAGCATTGCAGCCCTGCCAGCTTGCCGGCACTGCGCACTTGCCAGCCAGTCCCCCCGTCCGGAGCCCGGCTCGCTTGGGCGCATGGCGGGGTCGCCGCTGCTCTGCGGCCCCGGGCCGGGGGGGTCGGCCCTTTTGGTGCTGCTTGCTGGCCCCTTTTTCGGCCGCCCGCCGCGCTCTGTGCGCGGCCGGTAAAGGTGCGACCCCAGTTGGGCGCGGGGAAGGGGCTGGGGGAAGGATGCTGCAGGCGAGGGTTGGGGCCGCGCTGCCTCGCCCTTGCTGGGACATCCGGAGAGACCAGCAAGGGTAGCCAGGGAGCTCTGGCCGCCTGTCTGCGCCCAGGCCATGCCCGCGCGCCAGAGATCGGGCTGGGTCTCTGCTCGTGAGGGTGACGCTGTCGGGGCTCAGCGGGTAGCAGCGTCCTGCCCACCCCGCCGCACCCCGGGCCTGTGGCGCTGTCCATGGCACTAGGAAGGGTGTGCGCACATCGGTTTGCGTGCGTGTGGTTTGATGACAACGGTGTGCAGGTGTCATGTTCTTGCGTGTGTCCTTTAATTTGATCGCTTCCAAGCATCCTACAAAGGTGCCCTTTCGTGTCCAGGTGTGTATTGTGTGTGACACTGTAGGTCCTTTGTGTGTGACTTTTCTGTGGGCCTGATTCTCAGTGACATCGTGTGTGTATTTGTGATTCCTTAGGTGTGACGGCGTAGCCCATGGGCGTGTCTTTCTCTCTCTGTGTGTGTGTGTGTGTGTGTGTGTGTGTGTGTGTGTGATTTCGATTTTGTTTGGGAGGGAATGTCTGCATCTCCATGTGCACATTCTGTGTTGGACTGAGTCCCTGAGATTTTGTATGTGTGTTCATGAGGATGTCTCTCTGTTTCTTTGTGGAGCTGTGTCATCGTGGAGAGAGGAGCCATGATGTCTCGGTGCTGCATTTAAGAATGGTGTGTGTCCTTGCTCGCGGGTGGCTTGGCGAGTGTAACCGCATGAGCAGCCGCGATGTGAATGTGTGCAGTTCCTCGCATATGAATGTGGGTGTTGTGCTGTGTATGTGGCATCTGAAGGTCTGTCAGTCTGCATTAGTGTGTGCGAGGCTGTGATTGCTGGTGACGGTGATTCCCGGGCTGTGGGATGTGGGCACCAAGCAAGGGCCCTTGGAGCAGTATTCTCCTCTAGCTCTCCAGAGCTGTCTGCATCAAGGATGGGAGATTTTTTAAATGGTTAGTTTATATACATATACACCAATATATTTAATATAGATGTGCAATGTAAAGAGTAAAATAACCCCCTGTGTACTCCCCACTCAGCTTAAGAAATACAGCATGACCAAGAGTTAGAAACCCCTGGGTTGCCCTCCACAGACGGCTTCTTTCCCCCATAGTCATTATCCCAGATGTTCTGTCCGTGGACCCCTTACTTTTGTTTGTAGCTTATCACATATGTCTCTCTCTCTCTCTCTCTCTCTCTCTCTCTCTCTCTCTGGAGTCAGAGTCTCTGTCTCCCAGGCTGCAGTGCAGTGGCGTGTTCATGGCTCACCACAGCCTCGACCTGCTGGGCTCAGGTGATCCTTCTGCCTCAGCCTTCCAAGAAGCTGGGACTACAGGCCCATACCACCACGCCCGGCTAATTTTTTGATTTATTGTAGAGATGAAGTCTCACCAAGTTACCCAGGCTGGTCTTGAACCCCTGGGCTCAGGCAATCCTCTCACCTCTACCTCTCAAAGTGCTGGGATTATAAGCATGAACCACCATACCCGGCCTCATATGTACCTATATATCTCAAAATAATCTGTTGTTTAGTTTTTCTTGCTATTGAACATCATAGAAATGTAATCATACCAGATGAATGACTCCTTGCAGTCACTAGAGGTCACTAGGAAGTCCTCAGGGTGTTTGATAGTTTCGGGCAGTTTGCAGTGGGATTCTGGAACTTTTTTTTTTTTTTTGGTTCTACTTTGTTCATGAGATTCATCCGTATTGAAGTGTATGGCTAGAATTCATTTATTTCATTGCTGCATAATATTATAGTCTATGAATATATCATGGTTTATAGATGCATTCTCAATGTCTCAGTGGACATTGGGTTGTTTGCAGGCTTTTCTCTCCCCCCTCCCTCTGTTACAATATTACAAATAGTGCTTCTGTAATCTTTCATGAACTTGTGTTTGGTAGTACATATGCAAAAGCTATTCTGGGGTGTAACATCCCAGGAGTGGGTCATAGGATATGTGTATCTTTTTTTTTCCCTCTATCTCACTCTGTCACCCAGGCTGGAGTGCAGTGACCAGCTCATGTACTACCGAACACAAGTTCATGAAAGATTACAGAAGCACTATTTGTAATATTGCAGTCTTAACCCGCTGGGCTCAGGTGTTCTTGCCACTGCAGCCTTCCAAGCAGCTGGACCTACTAGCCTACACCATCACGCCCAGCTATTTTAAAAAATTATCTATGTTTTGTAGAGACAAGGGCTTGCCATGTTGCCCAGGCTGGTCTGGAACTCCTGGGCTCAAGCAATCCTCCCTCCTCTGCCTCCCAGTGCTGGGATTATAGGTGTGACCAACCACAACTGGCATTTTAATTTGCTTTTCCCTGATTACTAAGAGGTTGGCTATTTTTCACATGTTTGATAACCATTTTTGTGAGATACATGATTATGTATTTTGTCCATTTTTGTACGTGGTTGCTTTTCTCTGATTGCTTTTTAAGAATTCTTTGTACATTCTGTATAGTCATCTTTTATTGACTATTTGAGTCACAGGCATCATTCCTCTTAAATATATTTCTATATGTTCTGTATGTTTCTTTTTCAAATCTTCATGGTCATTTTTTTATGGTGTTTTGGTCCTTGCATCTACTTTTGTTTCTTTAAACTTGCAGAAATTATTTCAAAGTTGCCAGAACTGGAAATTTGTCAATGGGTGATTTAGTCTACAGATACACTTGCACGCATGCCAAATAATATATGAACAGGATTATTCATATAGGTTCCTGTTGTCCACGATATTAATTTAGAAAAATCTACAGCTGTGATGTTTACCAGTGCCACTCCTATAAAGGAACCTGGTCTTCACTGGTTCAGGGGAAACATTCTGAGAGTCACTAAGTGATCACTGGGAGAGGGGGGATGTCTGGGGGTCTTTGGTGGTCTTGTGTGTCTGGAGATATTTGAGGGTTTCCAGTGGCCTTAGGGATGGCTGGTATATTGGGGGGTACAATGCCTTTGGTGGCATCTGGGATGTTTGAGGCTCACAGAGCCTCCCAGGTTGGGGTCCGTGGCCTGACAGACGCTGGCATCTTTTCCCCTACCTCATTTTCCCGCAGGAGCCCCGCAGCCTGAGCGCAGCGTCGCCGCCCTTGGTTGAGACTGGCCCTCCCCGCCGCTTCCGGCGGGCAGTGCCCCGAGGAGAGGCGGCGGGTGCGGTGCAGGAGCTGGCGCGGGCGCTGGCGCACCTGCTGGAGGCCGAGCGGCAGGAGCGGGCGAGGGCCGAGGCGCAGGAGGCCGAGGATCAGCAGGCGCGCGTCCTGGCGCAGCTGCTGCGCGTCTGGGGCTCCCCCCGCGCCTCCGACCCGGCTCTGGGCTGGACGACGACCCCGACGCGCCCGCCGCGCAGCTCGCCCGCGCCCTGCTCCGCGCCCGCCTTGACCCCGCCGCCCTCGCACCCCAGCTTGTTCCCGCGCCCGGCCCCGCCGGTGCGCTCCGACCCCGGCCCCCAGTCTACGACGACGGCCCCGCGGGCTCAGATGCCGAGGACGCCGGCGACGAGACACCCGACGTGGACCCCGAATTGCTGAGGTGCCGGGCAAGGAGCGGGCGCCTGCGCCAGGGGAGGACCAGGGCGAGGGACGGTGGGGGCGGCGGGGAGAGGGTCGCTGCCTCCTGGTGCAGGCGCAAACACCTAAGTCCGGGGGCCCTAGGACGGAGCGAGGTCCTGGATCCAGACGGTGAGGCCGAGATGCCTGGCTGGGGCACAGTAGGGAAGCAGACTTCTGATCCTGGGGAGGGGGTCCCCATCCCCTGTTTCTGGGGATGAGGGAGGCGGGGAAAGCCAGTTTCTGGGACGGGAGGCGGGAACTTCCGTCTGCGGAGAGCGGTTGGGCTGGGGACGCCTGAGTGGGGAGGGAGCTGGACACAGGCAGTATGGGGTTTCGGGTCCATGCAGTTCAGGTCCCCCGGCCGGCGGGGTGGTGACCCGCGCGCACATCTTCGCTGCATTGCTCTGGACCTTGCAGGTACTTGCTGGGGCGGATCCTCGCAGGAAGCGCGGACCCCGAGGCAGTGGCCGCCCCGCGCCGCCTCCGCCGCTCTGCCGACCAGGATGTGGGCCCCGAGGTCCCCCCTGAGGGCGTGTTGGGGGCGCTGCTGCGCGTGAAACGCCTGGAGACCCCCGCGCCCCAGGTGCCCGCACGTCGCTTCCTGCCACCCTGAGCACCGCTGGGATACTGCACGCCCTGGGACCCAGGAGCATCCCCGCCACCCTGCCACCTGGACTGCTCCCCGGCCAGACCTCCCAAAGATCCCTAACCCCGGCCCCACAATAAACACCATCTGAAGCAGCTCTGTGCCTGTCTGTGTGAGTGGCAGTTTCTAGGGGCTGTGGGCTGGGCAGTGGTGGCTGTCCTTACAGGACAGAGGGGGTCCCTGCTCTGGATCCTGCACTTCTGGGGGAGGAGACGCCCACCTGGGCAATGGCAGTGCCCACCTGGGTCTGGTGTCCCCCTTTTAAGTCTCACGTGGGTATGGGGACCCCAGGAGGCTTTAAGGTTACTTGCGGAGCCTGCACCAACATCTTTCAGGGGTCCATCCTTCTGAGGGCCAAGGGGTGGCTGTTCGAGGGGCACGTGAGCAGAGCTCCACGTGCCAACAGGGATATCCACAGGCAAACTCGAACACTTCCTGATGTGAGGGGTAGGGTAGGAAGACAAAGGGAGTGGGCTGCAACCTGGGGGTCAGTCCTCCCACGTGGGCCCATAATGTTTAAGTCCTTAGTTATGCAGTCTAGAAACCCATCTAAACTCTTGCCTTAGATCCTGGAGAATAGAGTTGCTGTGGTGGCAGCTGGGTTGTGGCCAAGGACTTTGCACTGGTTATTCCCTCCACTGCCCCCAGATATCTGCAAGTTTTTGCCCAAATGTTGCCTATTCAATAAAGCTTTGCTTGACCGCCCCGTCACTCTATTCCTTCACCTGCCTTTAACACATAGCTTTTATCACTGTCTAGCCCGATGCCATGTCTACAACAGCAGGGATTTTTAAGTGTCTTGTTTGCCTCTACATCCCATGTACCCAAAGCAGAGCCTGGCACACAGTGGGCTCCTCCTGAGTTTTTTGAATGAAAGGATTCTCACAATTCAAGTAACAGTCTACTCAGTCTCGCTCCCACCCACATAACACTTGGCATGGAGACAGCTTTGAAACTCAAGAACACCATTTAATTTTGCACAAAATCTCAACTTGACGTAAGAAAACCAACATTAGACATTCCCGGGTAACCAAAAAAGCCCCTCACCAAGTGAAAACAAGACAAGTGTCCACCTATTCCCAGTTTACTGACAGTGACAGTGTCCCAAACAGCTAGTTGATCAGGATCTGACGTCAAGAGAACCATCACCCCGGCATGGGGGAGGGTTCACTTTTCTTAATCAGATTTTCAGGCTACAGAGCAGCCACAACGGCAGGTGGCCTTCTGGTGGCGGCCCCTCACCCCACCTTGCCTGGCCACAGCATCCTTTGCCATGGCCTCCTGGGCCCTCTGGATCTCATGGACAAGCAGTGAAAAGGCCTCCTCCACACCTTGCCGTGTCTTGGCTGAGGTCTCCACAAAGGGGGCCCCCCAGCTCTGGGCAAGGGCTGCAGCAGCAGCATGAGCATCTCCGGCAGTGGTCACAAGGTCACACTTGTTGCCCACAAGGACGAGGGGCTGGGTGGGGTGAGGACCCCAGGTGGCCCGCATCTGCTGCAGCTGGGTCAGAGTTGAGAGGTCATCGAGAGCGAAGACGCCCAGCACCCCATCGCCAACAGCCAAGCACTGGTCACGCAGGGCCTTATGAGTGGCCTGCCCTGCAGTATCCAGCACATTCAGAATGCAGTCTCCTTCACTCAGGGACAGCTCCTTCCAGTAGGAATCCTGGATCGTGGGGTCGTGGTCCTCCACAAAGCACTGGTGGTTCAGCTGGATGGTCAGTGCGCTCTTGCCCACACCACTTGCGCCCACCACCACCGCCTTGTACTCTGGCAGCTTCTTGCCAACACCCCTGCAGTGTGCTGGAGCCCGGAAGCTCTCCTCCTGGGAGCCAGGGCTCCATGTGCCCAGGCCCAGGTCGAAGTTGCTAGGCTTTGTTGGCCGCGCCATGCCCTCAGCAGGTAGCTCAGGGAAGAGCAGTGGGTGGCAAGCCCTGCAAGTGGGAAGAGCAGCAAGACAATAGGAGAGAGGTTAGGAGAAACCATTTGGGGGCAAGGAGATAGAGATGACGGGGTGTCACTGGAGCAACACTTATCGAGTGCCTATCGTGTGCTGATCACCTTCTAATTTGCATGCTATATATTCAACTTATCTTTTTTCTTTCTCTCTCCCTTGCTTTTCTCTCCCCCCACGCCCTGCCCCCACTTCCTTCTACACTTAAACTCTGAGAAAGGCGTTTCCAAATAGCTTTATTGAGATGTAATTTACATCCCATAAAGTTCAGCCAGTTAATATATTCAATTCAATGGACTGGAATATATTCACAGAGTTGTGCAACCATCACCATAATCAAACTTTAGAACGTTTTCATCACCCTGGAAAATAATCCCTTTGTCCAGGAAGGAGGGCAGGATTTTTCCTGTTTTGGTCACCATCAAAACAGGAGGTGGGTTTTCCCCTCACCTCAGCCCACCGCAGCCCCTGCCTGACAGTATGGTTCAGAATATTCCCACCCATAGAGGGCTTATGTTCTAAAAGATGGAGGCAGGCCGGGTGCAGCGGCTCAAGCCTGTAATCCCAGCACTTTGGGTGGCTGAGGTGAGGGTATTGCCTGAGCCCATGGGTTGGAGAACAGCCTGGGCAACTTGGCGAGACCTCATCTCTACAATAAATAAAAAAATTAGCTGGGCGCAGTAGAGCGCGCCTGTAGTTCCAGCTACTTGGAAGGTTGAGGCGGAAAGATCGCCGGAGCCCACCAGGTTGACGCCGGGGTGGCCACGAGTGTGCCACTGCATTCCAGCCTGGGTGACGGAGTGAGACTCCAACTCAAAAGAAATTAGTCTTTAGTTAGTTAATTACTCGACATGTGTTTATTGAGTATCTACTGTGTGGCAAAGACATAGAGGTGGACAAAAAATAGACAACAAACACTGGCCCCTGTAACCATCACATTCTAGTCAGGACGACAGATAACAAGCAAGACAAATAAGTAAAATATATTTCAGTAGTAGGTAGGTGATAAGCACGCAGAAGGTGTTCAGTTAATGTTAGGCTTTTTTATTGTAATTCAACCTTCATTCATTAATTCAAGAATCTTCCTGCATGCCAGACATTGTGCTACCACAGTTAACAAAACAGATCCAAGTCCCAGCTCACAGAGGATTAGATTCTAGCAGTGAGAAACAGACAATAACAAATTAAGGAACAAGGAAGTTGCAGGTTAGAAGAGGATGGGCACACAGCAGGTGCTCAATTAGTGTTAGCTATTAATAGTACATCCCCATTGACTCATTGAATGCACCTCCATGTCCTTGGGCTCAGGAAATGCTCCCGCTTAGTGCACCTTAATGGCTGTAACCACAATTCCCCTCCGACACCCTGGAGCTGTTGCAGTTTGGGGGCAGATGGCGGCTTTGCAGTGTCCATGGGAGGTTTAGTTGAGTTTCGCATCCGGAGGTCAGGGTTGGGGTGGGGGAGAGCAAGGTCCCAGATGGGGATCCAGCCTGAGGTCCTCAGTTCCGAGGGGCCCCTGAAAAGGGCCACCTGGAAGTGCTCGCCCAGAAGGAGGGGAGCAAGGATGAGGAGAAAAGGAGAGGACAGAGTTTCGGGGGGTCCCCAGTGTTTGGCGGCAGAAAGAGGGAGAAGACCGAGATGTGAGGGCAGACTGAGGGGAGGGCTGAGGCGGCAGTGCACGTGGAGTGGAGAGGTTGGATTCTGCTAAATTCTGAAAGGGAACCTGCCCGGCCATCTTTTGGGGAGATTAAGGGCCGGGGAGGGAGCAAGGCCGGCTCCCAAGTTAGAGGGGAGAGGCTGGGAATCGCGTGGTGCCCTCGGTGAGGGAGAGCGGCCGTGCGAGGTGACCGGGACTCTGCGGGGAGCAGCAGAACCGAAGCTCCGATCCCAGGGGAGCGGCCTGCGAGTCACACTCGCTCAGTCCTCCCATCACCCCGAGAGGCCGCGCTTCTCGTCCCCGCACCCGCTTTCCCGAGGAGGAACAGCGGGCCCAGGGGAGCGGGATGACCGGCGCTAGCCCGAGATCGCACAGCCCGTGAGAGACGCCACGGAATGGGGGTCTCGGCCCCCTTCTCAAGCAACACAGGGCCGCTTGCGGTGGCGAGGGCGACTGCAGGGTCCGCAGTGACTCCCGGGGGCCCTGCGACCGTCCCCCCAGAGCCCCCTGGACCCGCCCGGCGCGTGTCGCCCGGGTCCCCTGGACGGCGAGTTGAGGGCAGGCCCCTTTCAGGGCAGCTTTGCCAGGCAGCTTTCCTTGACGAAGCTGGATGAAGTGTGAAGCTCGGGGTGGGGGATCCCTAAAACTGTGACCCCGCTTCGGACTGAGCGTGAACAGTGTCGCCCAGTTCGTCCCTTCTGCACCCATCCCGCCTCGGCGAAGCATCCCCGCTCCCCGCCCGCCGCGAACACCCCATCGAGGCCGGGCCAGTGAGGGGCTCGCTCGCCCGAGAGAAGGGGAGGCGCTCGGAGAAGGGTCCCCTTACAGCCGGCGCGGAAAGAGCCCCCCGGGCTGGGGTGGGACCGGGAACACGGACGCCCCGCTCACCAGTGGCTGGGACAGGCGAGTGCGCTGGGGCAGGTGGGAGCGCTGGGACGCGGCCGGCGGCTCTGACAGGACTGACGGGGCCTGGGGTGGGGGCAAAGCTGCTCCCCCAGCCCCCGGTGGCGGGTGGGGCGGAGCAGTGGGCATGCGCAGCCGTCCTCCTTCGCGCCCTCCGGCCACCCCCACCCCGCCCCCGCCCGGAGGGAGCGCGGGGTCAAGCCCCGGGCGGCAGCTCGCCCTACGGGCACGTGCACGCCACTGGGGGCCTCAGGGTGCGCGGCGGGCGGCCGGACCTCTAGTCGCCTCTGCTTGGGATGGGATTTTCTGCCGGTTTTGTGTGTGTGTGTGTGTGTGTGTGTGTGTGTGTCCGACTTTGACCTGGATGGTCAGGCTCTGGGAGCCTTTTGTGAGGATGTCTTGCAGGCCTTGCTGCCTGTACCGCCTCAGCCGGCGTTTTGGCCGCTCCAGAGAGGCTCGCGTCTGCTCCTGGAGGGAGAGTTGCGGGGAGGGGTGATTCTGTGCAGCAGAAAGAACTTGAATGTCTGCCGATCTAACAATTTCCCAGACTCCCTTGCAGCTATGACAGCCACATGACACAGCTCTGACCGATGAGCTATAAGCAGGGACAGTTGGGTGGGGGCATCCAGAGGGCTTTTAAAAAAAATTTTATGGCCAGCTCCTAGACAACTGAAGGCTCTTAAAAGAGGGCTGGCTGAAGCCCTGCAGACCCTCAGCAGTCCTCTTCTTGACCGGGTGGGTTCTGGTGGTCAGCTTGGGAGAACTCGGCCTTGACTCCTGTGAGAACTTCGAAACTGTCCTCCGATTTCCCACCTTCCTCCCCGCCAGGAAGCTACCCATGACCACATCCAAGTTAAACCTGGACCCTCTCCCCATACACCCCCATCAGGCCAATGAGATAGATGGGGAAACTGAAGCCCGCTAGGGATATTTCCTGCTACTTGTCTTCTCAGCCTAAGGTATGGCTGGGACTGGCTGTGAGGCCCCTAATTCTAAGACAAGCACCTGTTTTCTCATGGATTCTGCCATTTAATTCCAGTGGAGCCAGTTAAGCTGCCTGCTCTATTTTCAGTTAGTTTTTTTGGGCAATGGATGGGCAGAGAGTTGACCTGATGAAGATCCACTCCCTCACTCCATTATTCATCGGCCTTGCTGGCCAGGGATGTGGAGTCCCCACCTAATTCAAAGTCAAAAGGCTTTCTCCAGGTTGTGTAACAGCTTATACTTTATTACATATGCAACCCTGCCGTATCTGCCAGTTGACCCCGCCTCCCTCCAATATTACCCTTATGGTATCAGCTCCCTCTTGGGGCCACTGAGCTGCTTTCCCTTCCTTCTGGGTGGGTGGAGGAGTGCTGTTCCTCAAGTACGCAGTTGGGAGGGAGAGATTCGCAACTGATCATCGTAGTCCTCTTAGACATATTTACACTTAAATAAGCACCCTTGGGAAGTTGCAAAGGATATTCATGATGGGCTGGAGTGAGAGGCTACCCCTCATCCAAGGTACAGGTTGGAATGAACTACAGCTGGTCTATCTTAGGCCTCAGAAGGTAGAGAAGGGAGAGTGCATTCTGGGGTTTAGTGTGGGTGGGGCATGGCCTCCCCAAACTTGTTCTGGTGGGCGACGTTCTTCACATCTAGAAGAGCCTGAGGAAGAGGCAAGAACAGGGTCGGTGAGAGAGAGCGAGGACTCTACCTCAGCCAGGAGGCTGTCCCCACTCCAGCCCTCAACCACTCTGTCTCCTGGACTGTCCCGCAACCACTGCACCGCGCAATATAATCATGCAGAAGGATCTGCGTTCTCCCCTAACCCAGTCACAGAAAGGGTGTCTGTGTGGGGGTGAGTGTGTGCACACGTTAAAGGGTCTACCCGGGGCCCACCTGGTGGTGGACATAGGCCTGACAGTGGTAACACCAGGCGGACAGGTCGACGTAGCTGAGAACCAGTGGGTGTCCAGAGTCTTGGTGGTGTTGGAGCATATGGGCATTGATGTAACGACCGCAGTAGACCTGAGGTTGGGGTGTGAGTATCAGGTGGGGGTCTACCCCCAGCTGTGGCTTTCTCCCAGGCCAACATCCACCCCATGCCCTTCCTCTGCTCCGTACCTGATAGCAAGACAGACACACCCAATTCTCCTGAAGTGTTCCACAGTCCCCACAAGGTTGGGTCACGTCCAGGCCTGCTGCAGGTATGGGGCATACTGCCACCAAATGGGGACACCAGGGAAGTGGTGTCACAGCATAAAACATGGCCTGGGGTGGGTAGGCGAAACTGAGTAAGTTGGGGACCTCATATCCCCATTACATGTTCCTACAAACGTGCTCCTCCCTGGAGACACAAATGGGCAAAAGCAGGAAGCTATGGTCTCAGCCTCTCCTTGAGCTCACCTGATCAGTGTCAGCAAGGTCCCCAAATCCCTGTATCCGCATAGAACCATCCATGTCCTGACCTCCAGCTGCCTCTCCTAGTGGGCTCTTCTCTTTTGGGGCCTCCTGGACACACAGAAGCAAAAGATGTATCAGGGAGGCTCAACTCTTGCTTGCTCTTCCCCACTACCTGGGTGTGGTGGGCCTTACCTGAGATTTGCTGCGTTGTTCCAAGATCCTGAGAGTCCCAATCAGCTTACTGGGGGATATCTGGGGTGTGGCCCCTTGCATAGGTGAGGTTGAGGAGGTCTGGTTTTCTGTGCACGAGGCTAGAGGAGTTTGGATCAGCTTGGTGCCCCCCATAGCCTTCTCTGAGGTGGTCTGGTCCAGTGTGGCTTCCTCCATGGCTGCCTCTGAGGTGGTCTGGGCCAATGTAGCTCCTCCTACAGCTTCCTCTGAAGTAGTCTGGTCCAGCGTGGCTCCCCCAACAGCATCCGCTGAGGTGGTCTGGCCCAGTGTGGCTCCTCCCACAGTCTCCACTGAGGTGGTCTGATCCAGACTGGCTCCCCCCATAGCCTCCTCCGAGGTGGTCTGGCCCAGCATGGCTCCCCCCGTGGATGCCTCCAAAGTGGTCTGGGCCAGCATGGCTCCTCCACTGGCTGGCTCTGAGGACTGGTCCTGAGTGAGTGCCACCACAGCTGTCTCTGACTTAGTCTGGTCTGGAGTAGACTCTTCCCCAGATAATGCTGAGATGGCCTTCCCTATGCCTGCTTCCACGCCATTCTTTTCTGGTGCAGTCATCCTCTCAGCTGACCCAGGACTGAATGGCTGGGATGCCTTTTTGGTGACTAACTTAGAACTGGAGGGTCCCTCCTTGTCTTCTACCTCTGGAATCAAGGAGGGAGATCCTTTAATGTGGGTGCTATCCCCTTTCCTGCCTTAATCCCTGCCCCCAGTTCCCTGTTTCACTGAGTCTCCCCATTACCCCAATTTCCCACGTCCACTCACTTATGACCCGCAAGCTGCGCCAGTATCTGCGATGGACTTGAATGGTCTCAGTGATTGAGGACAGGGCCCCAGATAGTGGGGGCCGTGGCAGGGCCAGCAGGGGTGGCAGGTCTCCAAGAAGGGAGCGGGTGCAGGCAGCCATGGACTCTGAGATGGATGTCAGGTTATAGCCACCCTTTGTAAAGGAAAAGGGGAGCAAAAGGTATGATGGGTACTCATCAGGGAATTTGGAGGACAAGATACCCTGCCTTCCCAATCCCATCCCCCCAGCCCTGCAAGCCAGCAGTCTAGAGTGAGGAAGGGAATATTGGAAACTAGTGAACAGAACCCACATCTGTAAGATGGGCAGCACCCACTATGTGAGGTAGCGGTTGGGAGTTGGGAGAGGGATGTGAATTATGATATAAAGTGCAAGATAACAGTACTGATGATAGCAGACATTTATTAAGTGTTTGCTGTGTGCCAGACCCTATTTTAAGTACTTCATGCATAGTGACTCACTTAGTCCTCACAACCACAGGTGCTAAATGGTAAATCTATACAGAAATTTGCCTTCAAGTCATACAGAAATCCATCTTCACACTGTCTAGGAACCCCCTGGCCTCACACCATACAGTAACCATTGACCTGACCTGCACAAGACGCCCACTGTGAACCCATACAAAAGCCCCTGCCCTGACCTTAGTACAAGAACAACTGGCCTTTCTCTCTACATGAACCCCTGTCCTAACCTTCTTTGCCTCTATAGGAACCCCAGTGTGTATTCTTTTTACAGATAAAGAAACCGAGGCACAGAATAGTTAGATGACTTGTCTGAGGTCACAACAGCTGAAGAGTCAGCACTGGGGTTTGAAGCCCTGGCTATGTGACAAAATCATCCATGTTCCTAACTACCACATGCCCTGCCACAAGTAGTCCTGGGCACACTACAAATGGGACTTCTGGCAAGCCAATTAACTTCTCTGTGACTTACTTTCCTCATCTGTAAAGCAGTGAAAGTACCAGCACAGAAGGTTGCTGAGGGGTTAAAATAATGTCTGTACAATGCATAGTAGTAACATGATCCAGCATTTACACAGCGCTTACCATATGCCAGGCACTCCTCCGTGATTAGCCTGCCCCGTCTTATAGATGAGGAAACTGAGACACAGGGAGTAGGGACACTGAGTCATTTATGAAAGGTCAGTGAATTTCCTTTGTCCCAGGAACTTGTTAGAGGCAGTTCAGGTAGTAATAAAAGCACAGACCCTGGAGCCAGGCTGCATGGGTTCAAGCCCTGGCTCTGCCATTAGTAAATGTATGACCTCAGGCTAGTCAATACTGGTTTCCTTGATCTTCAGAGAGGAAAATAACAAGGTAAGCACCTACCTCAAAATGCTGCTTTGCCAAGTGAATGAATCAATAATACATATAAAGTGCTGAGAAGAGTGCTTTGCACACAGTGAGCACTCAGTTAAAGCTGTTAATATTGGTGTTATTGTTGTCATTAATACCCATTATGTGCTAACAATCCAACAATCCCAGGCAGGGACACTTAAAGGAGATTTTAGGAAAAGATTTTAGGAAACTGCCCCGAGTGATGCAGCCAACTCTTCCAGTCTACCTTCCCAGTGTAGGAAGAGGGACTGAGAGAGAGTTACCTCCAGGATAAGGATAATGCGGCCATTGGCAAGGCCCATCAGCAGGTGGGTGAGGTGGGCATAACCCTCAGGTGACACCTGGCAGCCCCCCAGCGGGTCCCCCCGTGCAGCGTCAAAGCCAGCTGAGACCAGCACCAGTTCTGGGTTAAACTGAGACAGGGAGAGAAGAGATGCATAGGCATGAGGGTGGGGGCTTCAGTAGGCAGTAGGTGATGGAGACAAGAACAAATGAAGACATAGAGATGCAAGTCAGAGAGACAGGGACACGAGACCAGTGATCTGAAAATAAGGAGGGGAAGACGGAAACACAAAAAGAAGAGACTTGGAGATAGTAGAAACAGAGATACCAACTTACATGGAGACAGAGAAATGGACACATGGGCACATGAGACAGAGTCGTGAGACAGGAGACATGGAGACTCAGATATCAGAAGACAGTGACAAAAGAAACAGAGACATGTCCTCATACACAGGCATCCCAGGGTCAAATGTGGGACACACATGCATAAGATACAGGGTTTTTATATACACAGTGACAAAGGGAGGCACAAGCACACTTCTACAACACAGGATGACAATGCAAGTGCCACACACAGAGAAGACAGTCACATATAGCCACACACACCTCCGCACAATCAGACAGTCCCATACAGACCAGGACTACACATCCACAATAGTCATGCACACATAAACAGTTTCTCAGAGGGGATAAGAATCCACAGCTACCCTGCACAGTCACAATCATATGCATGCCATCACCACAAAGTCCCAATGGTCACATGTGCTCTTGTGATCACAGGAGGTGGTCACTTGCACACACAGCTGTACACATACAGAAGGCTGTCCTGGTTGCCCATGCATATCAGACACACATGCAGATCTGAAGGCACACACCCGCACCCAGGGACAGAGTGGCGCTCACACTTCTACACCCTTACAGAGTCAACCATGTACACCACCAGCTTCCCTAGCTCACACACAGGGAACGTGGTCACATTCAGATCATTTTCCAGTCATATAGACACACACACACATAGCCAGGGCAGACAGCTAGACAGAGCTGTCCATGTCCATGTCCAGAGGGGTCCACACAGGCCCACACAGAGACGGCTGCATACAGTGACATACATTATCATATTCATCACAGAGAAAAGGTGGTGACAAGCAGCCATCTGCGTGGAAATGCACACATATACTCAAATCCCTCCCTTGCACATGCAGTTCCACAGGGATGGCATTACCTGTGACCACCCTCATATCCAGACAGGCACTCATGGGACACAGATTAAGCCAAGACACATACAGCTACCAGAGGTCATCACACACACAACCAAGACAGTGGCTCACACATACAACATCACGCAGAGAAGGCAGTCACATACAGCCACTTGTGCACAAATATGCAAAGCCATCACAGTCAACCCCTGCCCTGCCCCGAGAGCTGTCACTATAGTCAACCCAGCAGTCAGATGCACACATGCGGAGGAGGCAGGCACATGCTGCCACTCGCACAGGCATATTACATACTTCCTGGGCCATACCTCATAGGCAATAGGAAGCACCAGTCGATGCCAGGCAGTCAGGTAGTCAGCATCACCCATGCGGGGCCCATTCCAGGCCACGTTGACAGTGAAGCCCGTGCCCGCAGCCCGGCCCATCTGGCTGCTAGAGCCCTCATCCCCCATGGGGAAGAAGGTTCCATGGTCATAGCGGTGCAAGGACACGTATAGGACACTGCCAGGGATGGAGTGGAAAGCGGCCATGGCTGGTTAGGGGCCCTGGCACCCCTGAGACATACCTTGCCCACCTCCCTGACCACACCCTTGGTCCTGACCCCAGTCCCTTACCTGGGGTCATCCTCAAACATGTGCTGAGTTCCATTACCATGATGGATGTCCCAGTCCACAATTAGGATCCTGGGGAAGGCAGAGCTCCTCAGTAACCTAGAATACTCTCTCCCTGGAATAGGGCTGGGGCTAGACTCCTGGAGTCTGCGAGGGCATTTACAGCGGGGTAGCAGGACCCTGAGGCTTCTGGGAAAGTGCTGGGCATCAGGCTTCTAGGTCCTATTAGTTAAGGATAAAAGCCTGATCTTGGGTCCTGAGAGCTTCCCTATAGGCCTGAGCAAGTGCATGGGGCTGGACCCTGGGCTCTTCTGAGTAATTACTAGGGAAGTGGACCCTGAGTCCTAGGCAGCTACTGCCAGGGGATAGATCCTGGGTCTTTTGGACTGAGGGCTTGGACCTGGGTGCTGTTAGGACAGCTGTTAGAGGCCAGAAACGCTGGGTGGGAGCATTGGATCCTGTCTTATAAGTGCCCAGGTGCCACAATCCGGGGTTCCTATCTGGATAAGCACTGAGGCTCCATTCTTGGTACTTTTCTGGGGAAGTGCTGGGCTATTGGGCCCTTGCTTGTTTCTGGGGAAGTCCTGGGGGCTGTACTACTAGGCCTGCTGAGTAAGTACTGGGCTGGGAGGGAGCATCCAGGTTCAGGATTTGGGGGCCCCCAGGGTGCCCTTACCGCAGGGCACGCCCACTGATGGCCTGGGCATGGCGAGCAGCCACAGCCACAGAGTTGAAAAAGCAGAAACCGCAAGCTGCATCCAGCTCAGCATGGTGTCCTGGGGGGCGCACCACAGCAACACCATTCAAAACCTGGGGAGGAGCGGGGAGCTAAGACAGGACTGCCTGCTGTCATGCTGGCTCTCCCCTTTCTTCTTTTCTCACTTTCCCGTGCCCTCCAAGACTCCCCAGGCTGCTAGCTCCCCCGTGCCCCTCTCCATGGCCCCTTTCCTCAGGCTCTGCCTGACTCTCTCAGAGCCTCTATAAGCAGCAGGTAGCCATCTCTTCCCAGCCCCCCCGGGACCTCCCCTCCCCACCCCAATGCCCCATCCCAAAGAGGACGCACCTCTCCTGCAAGCACAGCCTCCACCAGGCGGCAGACAGCACCAGTAGCCAGCTGCGCACAGGCAAAGGTGCTGGGGCAGATGTAGATGGAGTCAAAGTTGGAGCTCTCACGGTGCAGCTCCCGGGTTTTCATCTTCTCCGTGGCCCGGAGGCGACCCAAGTACTCAGCACTGCAGGCACAGAGAGGAGTGCCCAGCGGACTCTGAAGAAGCTCCATCCTGTCCCTGGGCCCCACCCCTGAGATAGGAACTTGGGCCCCTCTCCAGTTCCACAGCAGCTCCACACACCAGGGATGGAAACCTCAGGCTTTAGCCCCCGAGGCTCCACCCACAGCCCGGGGAGCCCACCCACCCCAGGCATGGGGGGTCTGACCTGTGGCAGGTGAGCAGCTCGGAGTCTGTGGCAGGGCGCACAGGCAGGGTGAGGCAGCGCCTGGCAAGGCTCAGCTCCTCCAGACGGTACATGATCCGTGAGATGCGCTGGGGCATTTCGGGGTGGTGGCTAGCAGTGAGGGCAAAAGAGAGGTAGGGGCTTAGTGCCTGAGGGGAGGGGTCCCACACCCACTTATCCAGCCCTCTGACTGCATACCTGTCCCATAAGTTGCAGTGACTCATCATCCGTTGGTCATAGACCAGCCCTGTGCGAGCCTGCAGCACTGGCCATGTCAGGATTGGGAGCACAGGGGGCTCCCAAGGTCCTTCCTCTTCGTTTTCCTCTATGTTGTCCTCTTCCATGTTGTCTTCCTCTAGAGTTTCAGCTACAAAGGGAAGTCACGGTCATCCTACCCTTTCAATCTTGATCTCCATCATACTCTGGAACTCAGGTGACCCAAACAGAACAAGGAGTGTGAGGCCTGAAACCAGGGCCCAGGGAAACAGCGGGCCTGACCCTCCCTCACCAAGGCAACCCAGGAAAGTCAGAGGGGTTCTGGAACAGAATCTCCCCATCAGTAGGTTCCATGCCCAACCCCCACCAAGCTGGTTCCCCATTTCCTACCTGGTCTCACAAGGACCTCCCAGAAGGGCTCGAGGGCTTCCAGAGTACAGGAGAGTGAAGCCTGGGCACTAGAGGGCAGAAGAAAACGTGATGCAATAGCCCCTGGGTAGGCAGTGAGTCTCTCACTTTTCCCCTCTTCCACCTGGACTCACCTCAGGCAGGGGGCACCAGGGGACTCCAGCATTGGACAGGGGTCTCCCAGAAGAGTATGGAGTGAGGCACTGACACCCTCAGCCAGGGAGCGGAGATTGTAGCCACCCTGAGGGGAGGAATTGTTAGGGGGGGGTCAGAAAAGGACCGGATGTTACCAGGAAAGAATAATGACCACAATAATAATAACAGCAACGATACCAGGGTGCATACTATGTGTCAAGAAACAAGGAACTTAGAGGGTGCCCTCATTTAACTCACTGAACAATATGAGGTGATTACCGTTATTATTACGCCCATTTCAGAGAAAGAAAGCAAAGGCACAAAGTGAAGTGACCTATGCAAGATTGTCCAGCTAGTTAGTGATATGCTGGGCCAGGAACTCCTGGTGGACTTGCAAGCTGTGTCCTTAAGTCCTCCAGGATCCACAGGCTGAGACAAAGGTGAGTCACTCACCTCCAGAGACAGGATCAGCTTGCCTCCTGCCAGACCCATGAGCAGGTGGGTTAGCTGGGCGAACCCCGCCGGAGTGGCAGCCATCTCACCCTGGGGAAACATGGCAGGTCAGCCTGGCTCCATGCAGCCCCTTCTGTCCACCGGCCACCCCAAGGAGCCCGCCTTACCTTGGGGTCTCCTTGGAGGGCATCAAATCCAGCAGCCACTAGGACCAGCTGAGGCTGGAACTGAGGGGGGAACGGACTACATGAGGCTACTTGCCTTCACGGCCCATCAAGCAACATCACCCCTTCCCCAACACACCCCAGACCCTCAGGACCTCAAGAGCGACTGGCAGCAGGATGTGCAGGAAAGCGGCAATGTAGTCGGCATCCCGCATCCCCACCTGCAGACATAGAGGCATGATGGGGGATGTTCAGCCACCTGCCCCGAGGTGGCAGAAGAGTGGGGCTGGATTTCACGTGGGGGCAGAGGGTAAGCAGATGCTGACCTGGTTCCAAGGCACATTAATGGTATATCCTTGGCCTTGGCCAAAACCTGTGGTGGACCAGTTAGAGGCCTGAAGGTGGGGCCAGAACCGACCCTGCTCATAGCGGTGGATGGAGAAATAGAGGACACTGGGGGCAGAGAAAAGAGATGAGGGAGTTGGAAAAAAGTCAATCCTCCCAGATACCTGCAACCCACAGTTGCCAGTTTCCTCAATCACTTGTTTCCCCATTCAACTACTCATTCATTCTCTCACTCATTAATTTTCAAATTCACACCTCTATTTTTCATTAATTTGTCCTTCCATTCAGTCATTAATTTATGCATCTTCCAATCATTCATTCTTCCATTTATTTAGCTATTGCCTCACTCATTCATTTGGTTTCCCACCGGAACTTTTCCCTCAGCAAATATCACTGCCTGCTTGGTGCCCACCCAACTTCAGGCTCAGCTCTCAGGTCTATCTCAGCTCCCAGGGGCTTCTGACACTGTGCAGAACTCTAGATCATATCTGCCCACCACCTGTCCCTGCCACCAAGGTATTAACTGCAGGTCAAACCCTGTGACATTGGAGGCTCACAGGGGGTATGGGGCTCTTAGCTGGGGAAGGCCAACTAGGGCTGAAAAGAGTTTCAGGGGAGTTAAGTGATTCCTCTGAAGGAAGTGGGGAGACCCAGGGGCTAGGGGTGAGGAGGGGTGGCACTTGCTTCTGTGGGTGGAGCTAGAAAAGAGGTGCTGGCTTGGGCTGCTATGAGCCAGTGAAGGGGCAGGTCATTCTCCCTAACACCTTATAGGTCGCCCTTACTACGTCTTCTATTTTATTTTATTTATTTTTTTGTTTTGTTTTGTTTTTTGAGTTGGAGTCTCACTTTGTCGCCCAGACTGGAGTGCAGTGGCTGCTCCCGGCCACCGCAGCCTTGACCTGCTGGGCTCCAGCGATACTTCCGCCTCAGCCTTCCAAGTAGCCGGAATTCCAGGCGCGTGCTACCATGCCCGGCTGATTTTTTGATTTATTGTAGAGATGAGGTCTTGCCACCCAGGCGGGTCTCGAACCCACGGGCTCAGGCAATCCACTCACCTCAGCCTCCCAAAGGCGCGGGATTACAGGCTGAGCCACCGAGCCCGGCTCGTCTTCTATTTTATACATAGGTGAGAGAGCAAACACTCAGAAGGGTGGGAGGGACTGACATGCAAAGCAGATAATGGAAAGACCATGATGTACACGTTCTGACAGAAAGCCCAGCAGGGGACTGTGAGGAGAAAGCAAAATGAATTATCTATCATCCATCTATCTGCCCACTCACCCATTCATTCATTTATTTGTTAATTTACCCTCCACCTTGTTCCAGAAAGAATCTAAGGCAGCTTTTTTTCTTTTTAGGGGAAAGTAAGAAATAGTAGTAAGAAATGAATCTAGACCAAGTTAAGAGTTTGTTTTTTGTTTTTTTTAGTTGGAGTCTCACTCTGCCTCCCAGGCTGGAGTACAGTGGCATGCTCACAGCCACCACAGCCTCGAACTGCTGGGCTCAGGCAATTCTTCTGCTTTAGCCTTCCAAGTAGCTGGAACTACAGGCACGTGCCACCACACCTGGCTAATTTTTTGACTAACTGTAGAGAGGAGGTCTCGCCAAGTTGCCCAGGCTGGTGTCAAACCCCTGGGCTCAGGCAATCCTCTCGCCTCTGCCTCCCAAAGTGCTGGGATTACAGGTATGAGCCACAGCGCCAGGCAAGTCATATTTTAACAAGTGTTAATAATGTGGTTGCGAAATTTAATGCAATTGATATAAAATGATTCTTAAAATTGAGGAAATACATCTTAGAATTGGGGAACAAAACTCACACAAAACCTCTGGTCTTGAGTAGGTGAGGAGGATTTTTTTTTTTTTTTGAGTTGGAATTTCACTCTGTCACCCAGACTGGAGTGCAGTGGCCGCTTCCAGCCACCACAGCCTCGACTTGCTGGGCTCCAGCGATCCTTCCATCTCAGCCTTCCAAGTAGCTGGAACTACAGGCGCGCAGTACAATGCCCGGTTAATTTTTTGACTTATTGTAGAGATGAGGTCTCGCCAAGTTGCCCAGGCGGGTCTCGAACCCGCGGGCTCAGGCAATCCACTCACCTCGGTCTCTCAAAGAGCAGGATTACAGGCTGAGCCACCGAGTCCAGTGAGGATGATTGTTTTATTTTTGATGTTGATAGATAGTGGCTCTAAACTTTTAGTAAGTTAACCATTAGAGGAAGAGAAATATACAATAGGATATAAAAATTATCATCAGGGATAGAAAAGAATAAAGAAAAGATATGAAGAAAGCCAACTTCGCAGGAGAGTTACCAGAATCAACAAACAGAACTAGCACCCAAGGAAACTTAAGTTTATAAGCAAACAGAAAGGGATTTTAAAGTAAGTGTGACCAACTTCAAGTGGTGGACTGATAGCACAAGCTTATCCCCTTGCCCTTCTACGACTCCAGTGTAAATACAGTAAAGGAATTTTAAACAAGTATCAACCCAGAAAGACAGAGAATGGGATAAAAGATGTAAGACAGTAAGAGACAAATATACTTCTAGAAAAGTAGACTTTGCGGTTCCAGGGGCCCCAGGTAGCCCTGTCCCATGCTGAGCAGGGGGCAGGTACCTAAGATGACCTGAGGTTTCTCTTTTAGAGAATTCAAGCACAGATCCAGGTCAATGCACACAAAATCCATTCTGAAGAGCCAATTCACTGAGTCACCAATTCATCACATTTACTTGTTTCTTTTAACTACTTAGCTTTAGTTCACCTTCTTTCCTTGTCTTCATAACAGCATTTTAAGGAATGCCCAATTTGTCTCCCTGCTACTGGAGTTAAGAGACTGAGAGGCGGGGAGCTTGGAGATCCAAGGGCATGGATAGTTTTTCTTTCATGTATATATGATGTACTGAATATATTCATAATTATTCATGTTCACGCATGTAGTAAATATTGCATCCACAAAAGAACACAGTGATAGCCTCCAATGCATCTATCAAAACAAAAAGAAGCCGGGCTCGGTGGCTCAGCCTGTAATCCCACGTCTTTGGGAGGCTGAGGTGAGTGGATTGCCTGAGCCCGTGGGTTCGAGACCCGCCCAGGCAACTTGGCGAGACCTCATCTCTACAATAAATAAAAAATTAGTTGGGAGTGGTAGCACACGCCTGTAGTTTCACCTACTTGGAAGGCTGAGGCAGAAGGATTGCCAGAGCCCAGTAGGTCGAGGCTGCAGTGGCTGGGAGCGGCCACTGCACTCCAGTCTGGGTGACAGAGTGAGATTCCAACTCAAAAAAAAAAAAAAAAAAAGAATGATTAATGATATTAAAGAACTGTTTGGATGAAAGCCTAGGCAGAAGTAAACAAAAAGAATTTTTTTTTTGAGTTGGAGTCTCACTCTGTCACCCAGACTGGAGTGCAGTCCACTCATGGCCACCGCAGCCTCGACCTGCTGGGCTCCGGTGATCCTTCCGCCTCAGCCTTCCAAGTAGCTGAAACTACAGGCGTGTGCTACCACACCTGGCTAATTTTTGATTTATTGTAGAGATGAGGTCTCACCAAGTTGCCTGGGCGGGTCTCGAACCCGTGGGCTCAGGCAATCTACTCACCTCGGCCTCCCAAAGCGCTGGGATTGCAGGCTGAGTCACCGAGCCCGGACTAAAAAGAATTTTTGTTAATTTTTCTCAGGTATGATACTGAGGTAATACTTTTTAAAGAAGTGTGCTTATATTTGAGAGATGCATCCTAAAATATTTACAGAAGAAATTATATGGTGTATAGGATTAACTTCAAAACAAAACAGGAGAGGGTTATGAGTGCAGGTAGAGATGAAACAAGATTGGCCAGTGAGTTGATAAATGTTGAAGCATTCAACCCAAGAAGCCAGAAATGAACAAAATAAAGAACATAGGAGGAAATAAGAAGGATAAAAACAGAAACGATTGGAGTACAAAAACCTACAATAAAACAGTAGAGATGACCAAAAAAGCTGAAAGTTAGAGAGGAAAAGATAAGTAAAACAGACACACCTTTGACAAGGCTGAGGGAAAAAAGACATCACCCCAAAGAAAAGACCTCTTTTTTTTTTTTTTTTTTTTTAAGTTGGAGTCTCACTCTGCCACCCAGACTGGAGTGCAGTGGCCGCTCCCGGCCACCACAGCCTCGACCTGCTGGGCTCTGGTGATCCTTCCGCCTCAGCCTTCCAAGTAGCTGGAACTACAAGCACACGCTACCTCGCCTGGCTCATTTTGATTTATTGTAGAGATGAGGTCTCACCAAGTTGCCCAGGCGGGTCTCGAACCCGCGGGCTTAGGCAATCCACTCACCTCAGCCTCCCAAAGGGGCAGGATTACAGGCTGAGCCACCGAGCCCGGCTCGAAAAGACCTCTTTTTTCTGGCATTTAGCAGTATCCCATCTAATGTCCGGGTCCTTGCTCCCACTTCCTAAAATTGAGACCTGCCAGTGGACATTCCCTGTCCCCATACTGGGGAAATGCTTTTCAGGAAAACAGCCCCACACATACCACAGCAGAGTAGTCCCATGATACCCTCTACAGCAGTCCTTCATTCTTGGGTATAAATAGCTAAATAAGGAGCACTAAATATCTGAGGAAAACTACCAGCATGAAAGAGAAGGTCCAAGAAAAAATAATTCAACCAGTCCCACAATAGAGCAACATAATTCAGAGAACAGAAGAAACTTAATTCACTTCCAATTAGTACTCTATAAAAACAAGATCAGGGCCAGGCTTGGTGGCTCAGCCTGTAATCCCGCGCCTTGGGAGGCTGAGGTGAGTGGATTGCCAGAGCCCGCGGGTTCGAGACCCGCCTGGGCAACTTGGCGAGACCTCATCTCTACAATAAATCAAAAAAATTAGCCGGGTGTGGTAGCGTGCGCTTGTAATTCCAGCTACTTGGAAGGCTGAAGCAGAAGGATTGCCAGAGCCCAGCAGGTCGAGGCTGCGGTGGCCTGGAGTGGCCCCTGCACTCCAGTCTGGGCGACAGAGTAGGACTCCAACACAAAACAACAAAACAAAACAAAACAAAAAATAATAATAAATTAAAAAATAAAAATAAAAACAAGATCAGGAACGAGAATGCAAAGAAACAGAGGGGAAGAAAGTGCTTTTGGAGATTAGAAGAATGCCTAAATACACAATTCAACAGAAGGGCTTGAAGATAAAGTTGAGAAAATTTCCTAGGACACAGAGCAAAGGGGTAAAGAGATGAAAAACACGAGATAAAAAATAAAAGACATAAAGGAAAAAATCAGGAGGCCTAACATATGACTAACAAAAGTCCTAGAAAGAGAGAACAGAGAAAACAAAGAAGAAATTATAAGAGATATAATAGAAGAGAACTACCAAGGTTTTAAGAAAGGCACAAGCCAGGCTCGGTGGCTCAGACTGTAATCCCACACTTTGGGAGGCTGAGGTGAGTGAATTGCCTGAGCCCGCGGGTTCGAGACCCGCCTGGGCAACTTGGTGAGACCTCATCTCTATAATAAGTCAAAAAATTAGCTGGGTGTGGTAGTGCGTGCCTATAGTTCCAGCTACTTGGAAGGCTGAGGCGGAAGGATCGCCGGAGCCCAGCAGGTCAAGGCTGTGGTGGCCGGGAGCAGCCACTGCACTCCAGTCTGTGCAACAGAGTGAGACTCCAACTCAAAAAAAAAAAAAGAAAGGCACAAGTCTTCAGATGTAAAATGTCTACCCACTGCTAAGCAGAATGAGAGGGCCAAGGTGAAAGTTTAGAACACCAAGGATAAAGAGAAGAACCCAAAACCTTGCAGAGAGGAAAACAGATTACTTGGAAAGGAATGAAAAGCAGATACTTGTCAGCAACATTGAACACTACAACATAAAACAATGTCTAGGGAACAACCAACCTAGACTTGGTGAGGGGCCACAGGAACTCAGAATCTAAGCAGAAAAAGTGGATTCTATGTAGTCAGTTGGACAGAAGGTTGGATAAATAAATGCAGGTTGAGCATCCCTATTCCAGAAATCCAAATCCTGAAATGCTCTAAATAATGAAACTTTTTACCAACAGGATGTGCAAAGCAAATGCTCATTGGAGCATTTTAGATTTTGGATCTTCAGACTAGAAATACTCAACCACAACTGGGCGCAGTGGCTCACCCCTGTAATCCCAGCACTTTGGGAAGTAGAGGCAAGAAAATTGCCTGAGCCCACAGGACAGCCTGGGCAACATGGCAAGACCTCAAAAGATAAAAAGATAAATAAATCAAAAGATTAGCTGGGTGTGGTGGTGTACACCTGTAGTTCCAACTACTTGGAAGGCAGGCGGAAAGATCACCTGAGCCCATGAGTGTGCCACTGCACTCCAGTCAGGGTGACAGGGTGAGACACCAACTCAAAAGAAAAAAAAAGAAATGCTCAACCAGTAAGTATAATGGAAATATTTCAAAATTTGAAAAAATATGAAATCCGAAACACTTCTGGTCTCAAGCATCTCAGAAAAGGGACACTCAACCTGTACTTACTAATGTGCCCTATTGACAAGGACTTGCTCCATCACTTTCTGCAGGAAGGGTAAGCTGGTATTCCCCGTAGGGAGGTCTGGCAGTATACCAGATTATTTTTTAACTTCTTTTTTTTTTTGAGTCAGAGTCTCACTCTGTCGGTCAGGCTGGAGTGCACAGGCTGGAGTGCACTGGCAAGATCACAGCTACCACAGCCTCGACCTGCTAGGCTCAGGGGATACCTTCCGCCTTAGCCTCCTGAGTAGATGGGACTATAGGCATGTACCACTCTGCCCAGCTAATTTTTTTATTTTATTGTAGAGACGAGGTCTTGCCATGTTGCCCAGGCTGGTCTCGAGCTCCTGGGCTCAGGCAATCCTTTTGCCTCGGCCTCCCAAAGTGCTGGGATTATAAGCACAAGCCACCGAGCTTGGCCAATACCAGACTTTAAAACCTGCTGACCCTCTGACCCAGCAATTCACAATTAGAAATTCATTCTACAGATATACTCAGAGAAGTACAAAAGTATATATTTACAAGACTAATCATGGTAGAATTGCCTGTAATAGTAAAAACTGGGAAGCATCTTATATGTCCCAGGGTTAAATGACCAGAGGTACAGCCATAAAATGGCATACTACAAAGAACAAGATGGTTTTTTTTTTTCAGTTGGAGTCTCACTCTGTGCCCAGTCTGGAGTGCAGTAGCATGCTCACAGCCACCACAACCTTGACTTGCTGGGCTCGTGATCCTTCTGCCTCAGCCTTCCAAGTAGCTGGAACTACAGGCGCACCACCACCACACCTGGCTAATTTTTTTGATTTATTGTAGAGACGAGGTCTTGCCATGTTGCCCAGGCTGGTCTAGAACCCCTGAGTTCAGGCAATCCTCAGTTTCCCAGAGTACTAGGATTACAGGCATGAGCAACCATGCCCAGCACAAGATGTTTTTGGAGACGCCAACATGGAGTCCATAATATGCAATGAAAAAAGCAAGTTGCTGAAAAACATGTAGAGAAGTATTCCATTAGCAGTGTGCTATTGATAATAATAATGACAATAATAAATATTTATACATTTATAGAAAAAATCTGTAAGGATATAACCTGTCAACAGTTATTTTTGAGGTGATGGGAATTATAGGAGACTCAGATTAAACGTAAATTTATTTAATTTTTTAAAATAAATACTTTGCAGTATTGCCACAATTAGAAAAAATAAGGTAGTGATTTGAGGTTCACTCCGATTCAAGAGTAAATCAGTGTACACAATTTTCTTTTTTTTTTTTTTTTTTTTTTTGAGTTGGAGTCTCACTGTCACCCAGACTGGAATGCAGCGGCCGCTCCCAGCCACTGCAGCCTCGGCCTGCTGGGCTTCGGCGATCCTTCCACCTCAGTCTTCCAAGTAGCTAGAACTACAGGTGCGCGCTACCATGCCCGGCTAATTTTTTAATTTATTGTAGAGATGAGGTCTGGCCAGGTTGCCCAGGCGGGTCTAGAACCCGTGGGCTCAGGCAATCCACTCACCTCAGCCTCCCAAGGCACGGGATTACAGGCTGAGCCACCGAGCCCGGCTGTGAACACGATTTTCAAATGTTTGTGGGTCAAATCCTATCTCTCCCAATTCTTCTCTGTGACCTCTTAACCTGTAAGCCTCAGTTCTCCTCATCTGCAAAAAGGTGAACCCAACAGTCCCTGCCTCTGAGTAACATTAGGGGAGACAGTAGACACACAGAGAGCAGCACAGATCCTAGTCCCAGGACAGGCCCAATGAATGTGAATGCCTTCTCTTCCTCTGAACTCCTTCTGGCTGGGCCCATAAGAGTGGGAGGTGGCTGGGAGTCTAACACCTAATGTGGGACTTGAGCTGTACCTGGGGTCCTGGTCAAAGGTGAACTGTGTTCCTTGACCGTGGTGTACATCCCAATCCACGATAAGAACCCTGTAAGTGGGAGAGAGAGGGAACTCTGTGCAAGAAGAGTAAAGTGTATCTGGAGGAAGGGTCCAGACCAGGATATCCACCCAGTGCCACCCCCATCACACCTGCCCTCTGTTGCTGACCTCTGGATGCCGTGCTTCTGTTGAGCATAGCGGGCAGCCACAGCCACGTGGTTGAACATGCAATAAC
The DNA here is from genome assembly GCA_027257055.1 of Cephalopachus bancanus. Classification (NCBI taxonomy): domain Eukaryota; kingdom Metazoa; phylum Chordata; class Mammalia; order Primates; family Tarsiidae; genus Cephalopachus; species Cephalopachus bancanus. The sequence continues at coordinate 151,856 of JAPVLO010001200.1, forward strand.
CGTCCATCAAACTGTGCTGGGCATGATGTCCAGGAGGCCTAGGCAGGACAAGGAAGGCCAAAGATTGGGGGTCATCCTCTGCAGAGACAGACTCTCCCCTGGTCCCTAATCCTGGACTACCAATTCTTCTAATACTGATGCTTAAAAATCTTCCAGGAACTGAGTAACTGGGGCTCTTGAACCTTCACCTCTGCCCCAATCTGCTGATCTCTCTCTACAGGATGTTTGAAAATGTTCATTAAAAATGTCAGTGCATACATTCTCACACCCAGTCATTCTGCTGTGGGGACTTAGCCCACAACCTATATAACAAAAAGGGTGAAATAACATGTTTATAAATATACTATCATATTTGCTGTGACTTTTTTCGAAACAGCAAATGACTGGGGGGAACCAAAATGCCCATCAGTAGGGGACTAGTTAACTTAAAAGTGCATTTACACAATGGCTTTCTACCAGGGCCTAAGCTACATACTGTTAGAGAAAGCTTTCTAAGATAAGTAAGTGAAAGTGTATGGTATGGAAGGGAGGGTAGCAAGTGCTATAACCATTTGTGGTTAAAAAGAGGGAAGGGAGGAAAAAGGCTATATTTTCGGCCTCTCATCAATTCTGGGATGCCAATGATAAGATATACCATGATTTTACATGCCAACAACAAGGCAGAAAATGCTGCCAATGAAATTCTGACATGTCATTGTTTGTAGGATACATCTGGATTTTGAGATGTTATGGATATAAAAAAATGTACACTTTAGAATTAATGAAATCTGACATTTATTCCTTGAATAAGACTATTTTTGGGAGGACATGTGAATCACTGGTTCAATGACTACCTCCCACAAGAGGAAGCAGGTGTCTGGGTGACAAAGATGAAAGAGAGACTTTTTATTGTAGTCCCCTTTATATCCTTTGACTCTTGAACCTCTTGACTATATGACCCATGTTAATACATTTCACATTTAAAGGAAGGACTTTTAAAAAATTTAAAAAGTCAAATGCTGGAAGGTCCTACCTAATGATGGCCATGCCATTCCGGATCTCAGCCCCCAGGACCGCATCCACCAGTCTGAGAACAGAGCCTGAGGCCAGGCAGGCACAGGTGTATGAGTTCTGGAGAGACAGTGGGAAGTCACAGAGGGAGTGAGGGAGAGAGCAGCCTTATCACTCAGCTGCTTCCCCCAGGGTGAGCTGGACATGGGGGACTCAAGGATTGCCACCACTCCCTGCCCCCACAGTTCTCATCCATACCGGATGCAGATAAACTGAGTCATAGGTGTCTGCAAGGTTGTGGAGTTCCCCCTCATTCATGTACTGAGTCGTCTCCATCAGATCAATGTATTCTAGGCTAGACACAGATGGGGGACGAGATTCAGGGTCTTGACTCCTCCCCAGCCCTGAGTCAGCCCTATTCCTTCCCCAGCTGAGCTATCCACATGCTGGAGCCCTGGTCAAATCAGGCCTCCCCAACTGTTAACTTGGGGGAATGGCCGCGACATCGGATACATTCTGTTTCTTCCCTAGTCCACCTCAGTTCCAGTAATATTCTTTGCTCCTCTTCTCTAGCCATACCAAATCCTACTACCAGGCCTTTGGCTAGACTGTTCCAGCTGTCTGATCTTCCCTTCCCACAACCTCCTCATCTGACTCATTCTCTTTTTCCTCTTGAAGCTCAGCTCAGAAACCCGTTCTGCTAAGCTAGCTTTCCTTGAGCCACACTACACCAGGTCTTTTACGCTGGGTTTCTGCAGCCCCCTGAGAGAACCCCCTAATCACTCTGTCCACACATCCACCATCTGTTCACAGACAGAGGGTAAATTATAACAACAGTTCATCACGGGTGATGATACGTTAGGCCCCATTCTAAGCACCTGACACACACTGAACCCTCCTGAGGAACTTATGTTTACTAGCCCCCATGTTACAGGTGATGACACAGATTCAGAGAGGCTCAGCGACTTGCCCAAGGTTGGCCATAGAGTCCATGACATTCCTTCCCAAAGCATTCAGCCTGCCCTGGGCCAACCAGGAGAGGCTCCTTCCCATCCCTACAAGGCTCCGAAACCTTTACCTATGAACCAACACCAGCTCCTCCTTTTCGGCAAACCGGGCCTGGGGAGACATGAGGAATAAAGAGCTAAGGTACAAGCTGTGCCCAGGTCACACCAGCTCCTTGCCCTTCACCCAGAGTGTTGGCCATGGGACTTACCTGAAAGGACACACAGCGATCCAAGAGGCCCTCCTGGATCAGCTGCTCCTTGATGGCATGGAGCCGCTCAGGGCCTTCAGGGAAGCTGGGAGATGGAGATGCAGTGTCGCACACACGCGCACGCGCACACACACACATGCGCACACGCACACATACACAGGGACACTGGGAAGCACCACATCTGCTTTCACTACACCTCCCCATCCACCCGTCCACAGCTGCTCACAAAACTGTGGTGTCAGCCCTAGAGCTTGACCCTCTTTTCACCACCACCACTGCTACTGTCATAACCTTCCGCCTGGGTTGTCCTGTCATCTCCTCCTGGGCCTCCCTGCTTCTGCCCTCACTCCCCCAACAGTCCTTTCTGTATACAGCAGCCAGACATTGGTTAAAACCCTAATCAGATCATGTCCCTCTGAGGTCAAAGTCTACCCCTGCCCAGAAGGCCCTAAACACTTGTCCCCCATCACTTCTGACTCCCTCTCCTACCAGTCTCTCCCTTCCTCGCTTTGCTTCTATTGGTCTCCTCCCTGGTCCTCAATCAAACCAAGCACTCTTCCCAGTCTAGAACACTCTTCTCCCAGCTATCTCCATGGCTTACTCCCTTGCCTCTGTTAGACTCCCCTCTACTTCACTTTCTACTACTATCCTCTCCCTTTAGTGCTTCTCCATAGCACAGCTCTTTCTAGCACACCACATCTTTACTTTTGGTTTGTTTCTTTACTGTCTGTCTTTTCCCTTCTCCCTGAAGACAGAGGTTTTTGTTTTGTTTTCTGTTGTATACCTAGTTCCTCAATAGAGGGTAAATATGTATTCCATAAATGAAGTCTTTTGCAAACATGCATTAGTCTTAGGTTGGGATAGGGGAGACAGATATTAAACTGGCAAACACATAAGTATAGTAAAAAAATTAACAAACAATGTCATGGGCTAGGAAAATATCTAAGATCAGGTGTTGGGGTACAGTAGTGACTAGGCAAAGCCCTTTCTGAGAAAGTCACATTGGAATGTGAAAGTTATCTGGGAGAAAAGGTAGAAAGGAATCTCTGGAAAAGGAATAGGTCAAGGCACAAGCAAGAGGTGAGAGGGCTCCCGGCATGTTGGAAGAACAGCAAGCAGACTAGTGAGGGTGAAGTGAATGAGGGTGAGGATTGGCTGATGAGGTCACAAAAGTGATATGGAGCCAGATCACGTGGAACCTTCAAGGCTGGGATGAAGAATTTGGACTTTACCTTGAGGGCAGCAGTTTGCCCTTAAAGTATTTTAAGAAAGAGAACATTATCTCAAGCATATTTTTTTGGTCTGCTGTGTGAAGAAGAGACAACAGGGGTGAGGCTAGAAGCAGGAGACCAGAGAGGAGGCCTCTGCAAGTCTAGGAGAGCGATGGCAGTGGAGGTGGTGAGGAAGATCAGACACTGAATATATTTCAAACCAAAAGAATTTGCTGATTCTTTTGAAAAGTAGAACGAATGTGAGGTGTAATCCTTCCGCTTCAGCACAAACGTCCCTTCCCTGAAGAAGGCTTCTGGGAACCCTGGATGCTAGCTAGGGTCGTCTATTTAACACTTTTTTTTTTTGAGTTGGAGTCCCACTCTGTCACTCAGACTGGAGTGCAGTAGCCGCTCCCGGCCACTGCAGCCTCGACCTGCTGGGCTCCGGCAATCCTTCCGCCTCAGCCTTCCAAGTAGCTGGAACTACAGGCGCGCGCTACCACGCCCGGCTAATTTCTGATTTATTGTAGAGATGAGGTCTCGCCAAGTTGCCCAGGCAGGTCTTGAACCCGCGGGCTAAGGCAATCCACTCACCTCAGCCTCCCAAAGCGCTGGGATTACAGGCTGAGCCACCGAGCCCGGCTGTATTTAACACTTTTGAATCTCTTGGTCTTAAGTCCATTTTCATTAAACACCTCAAAATTCTGCTGGCTGTTTAATGATCTGCCTTCCTACTCACTGATCAAGTCCCTGAGAGGGGATCCTGTCTTGTTCAGCACATTTATATTATCAACTCTTCACACACAGTAGGCACTCAATAAATGCTTGGTGGCTATGTAAGAAGAACCCTTTCAAATGTGAATCTCACCTCCTAAATCATCTGCTTACAATCTCCAGGCTAGTGTAAGAAAGGATTAGTTTTTGCTAATGGGCTATAAGTGTGTGGATTTTTGTGGTTTGGGGGCAGCCTGGAGGACCCAGCCTCACCTGTCATCCCAGAGACAGTGGAATTCATTTAGCTGCTCATCCAGCACCAAGCCAGTGCCAGCCAATGCCTTGGCCTCAAGGTTCAGATCCTGCAAGGGAAAAAAGGGAGATAGATTTAGGACCTTAGTAAAACAGAACATCCTAAATTGTCCAGGGTGGGGGAACCTCTGGGTTTTGATTGTCACAGGAAGCTATCTCACGGCCAGGGTCCTCTCACCATCCCTTGCAGCGCCACGATGAGGTTTTCTTCAGTTGTTTGGCCGAGCTTCTTCATTTTGCCTTTCTTCTTTACCTCTGCTAGATTGGGGCTGGAGCGGGGCACGGCACCCTTTTTAATGCTTCGCTTCTGCCAATCAGAGAGAAGGGTCAGAGTCAAGGGCATGGCCGGCTTGTTTCCCCTCCTCCTCATCAGGACAGGTCCAGGGCCTCACCGAGGTGACACTGGAGACATGAGGGGGCGACTGGGGGTTGTTGTTCCTATTCCTTCGCTGTCTGGTTGTGATGGAATCCTGACCAGTGGAAGTCATAGTTGAGGAGACTTCGTCGCTGATGCGGTTCTGGGAGGGGTGGGGGTGGCTGTGAGGGGGCTGGTGTGCCCTGAGGACCCCACTTCCCTGCCCCTTTCCAGGCCCCGCCCCCTCTACTAGACGCTATCCTATTTCCCACTATTATACTCCGCCTCTCTCAAGGCCGTCTCCGAGACTCCACTCAGGTGTCCACTCCACCTGATCCCGCCCCGTCCGGCCCGCTGGACCCCACCCCTTTTCCATGATTCTTTCCCCCGTCTTGCCCCTTTCACTGAGCAATTAGCCCCAAGGCTCATTCAGTCCGTTCAGGGGCCTGCCCTTTCCAGCCAAGCAACGCCCCTTTCACTCTACCGAACCCCATCCCCATAGCCTTTCATTCCTCTAAGCCTCGCCCAGACCCCATCCCTTCACAAAACTGCCCTTTCCAGGCCATCGCTTAGGATAATCGCCCACCATTTCGCTCGGCCAGCCCCAGCCTAGCCTTAATTCCACCCCTTATCGGATCGGACCGGTACCTTCCACTCCGTCAGATCCCGCCCCTCACGTTTCAACAAGCCCGGCTCCTCAGGGGACTGCCCCTTTCCTTCCACCAGACCCCACCCCCTGCCCAGACCCGACCCCTAACGCTTCACCAAGTCCCTCAGCCAGTCGCGAGCCGCCTTCCGTCAGCCTCCGCCCCCTCCCCGCCTCCGCCGTCGACGCGGCCAATCCCCTTGGCTCCACTCACGGAGCGCAGTCTCTTTCTCAAACTCCGCCTTTGGCTCCCGCCGCCAAATTCCTGACGACCTGTGAGGCCGTGGGTGCCAGAACCTCTTTTTTCCATTGGGCCAGGTCTCTCTGCTGCCCGCCCAGATCCCGCCCACAGCGGGCGCGTCCCACCGCCGGCCGCACCTCTCGCGAGCTCACAGGCGGCGGGCCGGCGAATGCGGACGCGACGCGTGCCGCACTGCGCCTGCGTGAAGCGCTCGCCGGCGGTTCAAGTCCGGGCTCCGGCTCAAGATCCTTTGCCCCGGCTACCGCCGCTGGCGTCCTGGCTGCCATAGTCGCCGTCCTTCCGTCCCCGTCCAGTCACCTTAGGAACCCTCCGGACCTGCGCCAACTGTGCTGTGCGGTGTCTTGAGAACAAGCAAGGAAGCAAGGGAGCTAGGAAGGGTCGTCTTCTCTCCCCCGCGGCTTCCCGCGTGGCGCGCCGTGATGACGTAGAGCAGGCGGGCTGGTGGTTGGGCCCAGAGCAAGGTTGGCACTGGACGACGGCTGGTGGCAGCCAAAATGGGAGTGGTGATGTTGCTAAATACTGAGAAGGTTTTTGGAGTTCATATTCATTATGACTCTAGACAGGAAGCACTCGCTGAATGTTAGCTATTCTGCCGTGAAAATGAGTGATGAGGTAGAAGGAGTCTTAGTGCAAGCAAGTAGTGGTAATGATAGCAGATATTATTGTGACAGGCGTTGCTATAAGCCACAATTCTATGAGGTAGTTCCCGTTATTAAGTCTGCTCTAAAGATAAGGAAACTGAGTTTACGGGACTTAGCCATGTGACCTTGGGCAAGTTACTGAACAGCTCTGTGCTCAGTTTCCTCATCTGGAAAATTGTGATAATAATAGTACCTAGGGCCAGAATGGACTTGGGGAGGCGAGTTTCTTATGGGTGGCAGCTCTCCCTATCTGCCCCCTCCACAGGGTAACCACTGCTCCTTAGCTGTATAGAAAGTATGTGTGCCCCTGGGGGGTTGGGGGAGGTATCCCTGTTCCCACCCCCCTTGCAACTCCCACCCCGTGTCTAAATGTCTAAATATCAGCCCCGCAGGAGGCCGGTTTGTCCTCCTAATCTTCCTCTCTCATTCGCCACCATTTCCTACTGGGCTGTAGGCTGGGGCTAGAGAGATAAGGGGTCTAGGGTTCAGCATCGCAGACTGACAAACAGATTGACAGTCCCACTGCCTAGTAGCTGTGCCTTCTGATCGCCAGTTCCTACCTCTTTTTCCTTTCCGCTCTTCTACCTGAACATGTCTTTTGTCTCAGCGCAAGAGTATCACAGACCTAACACCTTTAAACCTTTACACTCTCCAAAGAAAATATACAATGATAAACACTGAAGAAAATTCTAAGATTGTGATGCCTGCAAAGTAATAGAGTAGGGAGTCTTATAAAGGGTCAAGGCCCATTTTTCTGTAGTCATGAGAGGTTCCTGTAGAGCAGGGGTCAGCAAATGTCCACTTTAAAGGGACAGATAGTAAATATTTAAGGCTTTACAGGACACACATATGATCTCTGTGGCATATTCTTTTTTCTTGTTTTTAAAAAACCGACCCTTTAAAAATGTAAAAACAGCCCGCAGTCTGGCTTTGGTCCAAAAGCCATAGTTTGCCAATCCCTGCTGTAGAGGGTAAGTCCTTGGTTTCCTTTATCTGCTTAGAATTTTTTTACAGGATGAGGACAGGGGTTCTCTTTTTCCTGAGAAGTATTCCTTTTGTGTGAGGTGTAAGAACAGGGTCAGGTACCTTCTGGTGTTCCTCTAAGATCAAGCAGATGTTCCTGGACAGAGTGAGAGCAGGGATTCCAGGAATTTCTATACTGTTGTTCTGAGTCAGGCAGAGGTATACAGGACAAGACAGTAGATTCTAGAGAGTTCCAGACTATGGGTTCCTGTACAAGCTCAGAATGGGGCTTCTTAGACTGCATTATGACAGTTTCCTACAAAGAGAGCAGGTGGTCCAGTACTGAGCTAACACAGATATATTTCTGTGTAAGTTCAGAGCTTGTGTTCATATCCATAGTAAAATCAGGTGTTTATGTCCAGATTCAGGCCAAGAGATTCTTTTTTTTTTTGAGTTGGAGTCTCACTCTGTCGCCCAGACTGGCGTGCAGTGGCCGCTCCCGGCCACCGCAGCCTCGAACTGCTGGGCTCCGGCGATCCTTCCGCCTTAGCCTTCTGAGTAGCTGGAACTACAGGCGTGCGCTACCATGCCCGGCTGATTTTTTGATTTATTGTAGAGATGAGGTCTCGCTGCCCAGGCGGGTCTTGAGCGCGGGATTACAGGCTGAGCCACTGAGCCCGGCTGGAGATTCTTATTAATGAGGCTATATTATGCTAGCTGCTATAATAAACCCGAGAATTTCAGGGGCTTAACAAATACATGTTTATTTCTTACTCATACAAAATCCAATCTGAATATTTACTGGTCATTCATGGACCCAGGCAACTTCCATTTTGTGACTGCTCTCCTCTAGGTCCTTGGAGTTATCACTCTTCAGTTGGTAGATGGAGAAAGAGAGAGAGTGAAGGATTGCATGAGAGGTTTTTATGGACCAGGCCAGGAAGTGGTGTATGTCTCCTTTGCCCATATTACATTGATCAAAACTCTGTTCACATGCCAACATCTAACTTCAAGGGAGGTTGAAAAAGAGAGTGAGCTCAAGAAGAAAGAACAGTTTTGATAAGCCTATAGCAGTGTCTGCTACAGGATTCTGTAGACTTCACAGAGCTATGCTGTCCAATCCACATGTGGCTACTGCCCTTGAAATGTAGCTAGTTCAACTTGAGATGTGCTGTAAATGTAAAATACACACCAGATCTCAAAAACTTAGTATAAAAAGTTTAAAATCATTGTTGTGCAGGGTGACATCAGGGGTCATTGTATGTATTAGGTAAAGTATTATATTAATATGTTAATCAAACTAATTTCATTGCTTTCTCTTTTTTAAGAGACAGGGACTTGCTTTGTCACCTAGACTGGAATACACTGGCATGATCATAGTTTACTGCAGCCTCAAACCCCTGGGATCAAGTGATCTTCATCCTCCTGCCTTAGCCTTCTAAATAGCTAGGATTATAGGTGTGTGCCACCACACATCTGGCTAATTTTTTAATTTTTTTGTAGAGAAGGTATTTCACTGTGTTGTCAAGGCTGGTCTTAAATTTCTGACCTCTAATTATTCTCCTGCCTCAGTCTTTGTCTCTTTTTAATGTGGCTACATGAAAGTTTTAAATTACACATGTGACTCTCATATTTCTGTTGGACAGCATTGCCATAGAACATTTTCTTTTTCTTTTTCTTTTACTTTTTTTTTTTTTGAGTTGGAGTCTCACTGTCACCCAGACTGGAGTGCAGTGGCTGCTCCTGCTGGGCTCCGGCGATCCTTCCGCCTCAGCCTTCCAAGTAGCTGGAACTACAGGTGCATGCTACCATGCCCGGTTGATTTTTTTAAAAATTTATTGTAAAGATGAGATCTCGCCTGCCCAGGTGGGTCTCGAACCCGCGGGCTCAGGCAATCCACTCACCTCAGCCTCTCAGAGGCGTGGGATTACAGGCTGAGCCACCAAGCCCGGCTCTTTTTTTTTTTTTTTTTTTGAGTTGGAGTCTCACTCTGTCACCCAGACTGGAGTGCAGTGGCACACTCAACAGCCACCACAGCCTTGACCTGCTGGCTCAAGCGGTCCTTCTGCCTCAGCCTTCCAAGTAGCTGGAACCACACCTGGCTAAGTTTTTTGACTTATTGTAGAGACAAGGTCTCATCAAGTTGCCCAGGCTGGTCTCGAACCCATGGGCTCAGGCAGTCCTCTCACCTCTGCCTCTCAAAGTGTTGGGGTTACAGGCATGAGCCACCATGCCAGGTGAAAATTTTCTTTAAAGCATAGAATAGGTATTCTTTTATTGTGTGGGGATAGGGGTTTCTCTGTAGAGTCAGGTTAGTGTTCCCGTTTGGGGTTAGGAGAATGAGGAAGCAGTTTTGTAGGAAAATACGAGGGCTGGAGACACTGTAAAGTGAAAGAGAAGGACGTGAACGCCTTTTTTCCTTGTACTGATTAAGGTTAGATATTCCTTTTGAGGCCAGAAAAGTGGTTTTCTGTAGATGGTCAGGCCAGAGGATCACAAGATACTCAGGCCAGGTATTTCTGCGTAAGATTATAGCTAGGTTCTTGGAGACAGGCAGATTGAGTGGTCCTATTGAGGATTAGGCCAGGGGTTCTTGTATAAGTTCTAGACAGGTGTTCTTGGTGATTAAGATTACAGATGGTTTAACAAATTCAGAACAGAAGTTCCTCTACAGTGTCAGTGTTTTTATATTAGTTCATTCCTTGGATTCCTCTAAGGAGGCAAATCAGAGGCCGGGCTCGGTGGCTCAGCCTGTAATCCCAGCACTTTGGGAGGTCGAGGCGATTGGATTGCCTGAGCCTGCAGGTTCGAGACCAGCCCGAGCAACTTAGCGATACCTTGTCTCTACAATAAATAAAAAATTAGCCAGACGTGGTAGCGCATGCCTGTAGTTCCAGCTACTTGGAAGACTGAGACAGAAGAATCACTGGAGCCCAGCAGGTCAATGCTGGGGTGGCTCTGAGTGTGCTACTGCACTCTAGCCTGGGTGACAGAGTGAGACTCCAACTCAAAAAAAAAAAAAAAACAACAAATTTCTGTACCAGCTCAGGGCACAGATTCCTGCTGGGAGTCATAGAGGGTAGTCCTGTGCAGGGTCAGAACAAAGATCCTGTGTAGAGTTAAGACATTGGTTCCTTCAGAGATTCAGGTTACTGTTTCGTCTGTTGGGTCAGGGCAGTTGTTCCTGTATAGAGTGAGTGTGGGGCCTCTAGGACAAGTCTAGGGCAAAGGCTATTTTATAGAATCACATTAAGCTTCCCTATTCAGGGTCAGCAGAGTGTTTCCAGAGAGTAAAGTTAGGATTTCCTATAAAGGACCAAATCAGAGGTTCTGGTAGGTGAGTAAATTGAAGGATTTCGATTCAGGTTCAGGAAAAAGGTTTATATAGAGTCTGGTTAGATGTTCTGGTACAATTGTAAGGCCAGGCTTTCTGTAGAGGGTCAGGACAGTGTAGCTCATGCAAGGTAAGGATGGGAGTCTTGTGCAGCATCAGCAAATGGCACCCATACAAATGGCACCCTCACCTATACCAGGTGAGGCTATAGATGCCTGTGTAGGATGAAATTGGGGGCTTAAAGTAAATGATCAGGACAGGTATCCTTGCCACAAGGTTAGGAAAAGGTTTTCTATACAAGTTCAAAGCTGAGGTTCATATTGAAAATTGGATCATGGGTTCCTGTGGACTCTACAGGATAGGGCGTGTAATCAGGGATTGTTGTGCAGGGTGATGTCAGGGGTCATCGTCAACAATGAAGGCAGGGGCTTCCACAAGCAGTCAAGATCCCTGAAGAGGTTGAGGACAGGGATTTCTGTAGAGGGAGAGAGCCAGGTCCATGGCTCACATCTCGGTTTATTGTGTATGAGGTGTTTTTAAAAATGCTACCCGGAGGACAGGGCTGCAGCACAGTGTGAGGACAGAGCTGTTCCTGTCTGAGGTCAAGACAGGATTTCTATAGGGAGATTGAGGCTCATGTGGAGGGTCAGGACAGATGTTCCCGGCAGGGTGGTGCAGGGGCTTCCTTACAATGTGAGTTCAGATATTCCTAACTGGGGTAAGGCAGCGGTACCTGTACAGGAGAGGACAGGGTTCCTCCTATCCCAGAGTTAGCCTCCTGTACCAGGCTGGGGCAGTTGTTCTTATAGGGGGTGAGGCCCAGGGCTCCTAAACAAGATAGGGTCAGGCACATGTCCAGCTTAGGTTCTGAGAGGGGTTTCTGGAGGACAGGGGCTCCTGTAGGGTGTGGGGGCTGGGATTCTGTGGGGAGGCCATGCAGGTGGCTTTTGTTTTTTTGTTTTTTTGGGTTTTTTTGAGTTGGAGTCTCACTCTGTCGCCCAGACTGGAGTGCAGTGGCCGCTCTCAGCCACCGCAGCCTCGACCTGCTGGGCTCCGGCGATCCTGCTGCCTCAGCCTTCCGAGTAGCTGGAACTACAGGCACACGCTACCATGCCTGGCTAATTTTTTATTTATTGTAGAGATGAGGTCTTGCCAAGTTGCCCGGGCGGGTCTCGAACCCACGGGCTCAGGCAATCCACTCACCTCAGCCTCCCAAAGGCGCGGGATTACAGGCTGAGCCACTGAGCCCGGCTCATGCAGGTGGCTTTTACAGGGTTAGAGCTGTTCTGGGTAATCCCTGCAATGAGCATAGACTACTGTGATTTTACAGTAGACTCCTCAGTAGTGCTGGTGTGGTGACTGGCTGACGGGGTATTGTTCTGTGGAGGACAGCTGCTTACCTATAATATGCTCAGGATCTACAGACCACCATAACCTCCATCTTTGGAGAACTAGGGGAGAAGCCATAAAGAGAATCAACTCAACCAGGCTCGGTGGCTCAGCCTGTAATCTCGTGCCTTGGGAGACTGAGGTGAGTGGATTGCCTGAACCCGCGGGTTCGTGACCCGCCTAGGCAACTTGACGAGACCTCATCTCTACAATAAATCAAAAAATTAGCCAGGTGTGGTAGCGCACACCTGTAGTTCCAGCTACTTGGAAGGCTGAGGCGAAAGGATCGCTGGAGCCCAGCAGGTCGAGGTTGCAGTGGCCGGGAGCGGCCACTGCACTCCAGTCTGGGCGACAGAGTGAGACTCCAACTCAAAAAAAAAGAGAGAATCAGCTCAATTAAGTGTGAGCGGCACTCATTTGCTAAGGCAGGGATGTCACCCCATCCAAGATCCACTCTAAACTCAGTGTGGTCAGGGAAAGTTATTCATCAGTTCTGGGCCTCAATTTTTCATTAGTAAAATGACTGAGTATATTTTCCTCAGAGGTTCTTTTTCAGATGTTAGTGAGCTAAAGCAACTAGAGTCTCCCAGCCTGTCTCCCAACCCGGGGTAGGTACTCAGTGAAGGGTGCTGCTTGCTGTGAGGAACAGCTGGTAGTACAGAGGCTGAGCATGCAGACTCTGGGCCCAGACTGCCTGGTTCAGCCCCTTGCTACCACCTGTGTGGGCTTCAGTGCACCTCTTAACTAGTCTGCCTTATGATGTCACCTGACTCAGGGTATGCTCCTCTGAAGTGTTTGTTAAATTGAAGAACAGATTCCACTTTCGGGGGGAGCAGCTCGCCCAGGTGAGTAGGAGTGCTGGGGAGAAAGTTGGTGTAGTGCGGAGCTCCCTACCTATCAGGGTCTAAATATCGCCTCCAGAGCCGATTTTGTCCTCCTAATCACCCCTTCTCATTCTCTACTATTTCCCACAGGGCTGCAGAGCAGAGCTGAGAGAGATAAGAGACAACTGACAGGAAGATCCATGGACAACCCCACACCCCAGCACTGGCTCTGACCTTGCTAGCTGCCATTCCAGCCCCACCCTTCCCCCTTTCCTTTCCAGAATGTGTCTTTTGTCCCTTGGAAGAGGGTCCCTAACTTACACCCACTGAAACTCTGCATGTTGAGCTCTCCACAAATAAATATACATAGAGCTGCTCACATTGTCAGCCACTCAGAGATACTGTGACATGGCACATGCCACATGAAATGCGCACACACATACACCCATACCCATGCACAGAGACTTGCAGAAAAGTATTGCTGTTAATGGACCCCACAGAGACATGATGACGCACACACCATCATGGTCACACTGTTATGCTATACACACCGTCATACACAGTTCTTGTTCAACATTTCAGAAATATTTATCAGTCAGATTCTGTGCCCAGTGCATATGCTGTCACACTGTTTCAAAGATTCCCCCCCAAAGTCGTGTCCATTGTCACAACTACAACCCTGCGTGCTTTCTCTCTCTCTCTGTGTCTCTCTCTCTCTCTCTTTTTTTTTTTTTTTTTGAGTTGCCCAGGCTGGAGTGCAGTGGCATGCTCATGACCACCGCAGCCTCGACCTGCTGGGCTCAGGTGATCTTTCCACCTCAGCCTTCCAACTAGCTGGAACTATGGGTGCATGTTACCACACCCAGCTAGATTTTGTGATTTATTGTAGAGATGAGGTCTCACCAAGTTGCCCTGGCTGGTCTCAACCCCCTGGGCTCAGGCAATCCTCTCTCCTCAGCCTCCCAAAGTGCTGGTATTACAGACTTGAGCCACCGCGCCCAGCCTCCCGCATGCTTTCTCATCACCTGTTCTGGCACATACACTTCCAGTGCCCCCAAACAGTCATCTGGTATCACCCCCACAGTCAGCAGGTCCCATGTTGTCTCTCACCATGACATATGGAACCACCCAGATGCTGTCATAAAAAGTTTCACATATACTGTTGCAATTGCACATCATAGCTCTCACTCACGAAGTGTCACATGTGCCACCTCACACAGTCTCACATATCATACATTGCAGCCATATGCTGTCATCAAAGAACCACAGACACTGCCGCACACCCCATCTAGCTTTGCTGTTTATTCAGTCACGCACAGACTCATACCTCCAATTTCAGGACTTTGGTGGCTTTATTTTACAAAAGCTTTGAAGGTCCAGGCCTGTGAGTGTCTGGGGCCCAGAGGGTTACATTGTACAGACTGCTGGCTACAGGAGAAGGGGGACACCACTGCTTCCCCCACGGCCATCCTCTGTGCCCTCATGAGCTGAGTGGGGCCACCACAGTCGTGCTGGTAGTTGGAGGCACTGGGCCTGTGGGGAAGGATCCTGTGGGTGAGCCTAGCAGGGGTCCAGGGAAAGGCATGAGGTGGCTAACAGGCCCTGACAGCACCACAGGGCCCAGGCCTTGATAGAGATGAGCAGTACCTGGGGGGCCCAATGTCAAGCCTGAGGACACTTCCCCACAATTCCCACTGCCACTGCCCCCAGCCACCACCATGAAGCCACCAGCTGGTCCTTCAGTTGCTCCTGTACCTCCCAGGCTGGACCCCCGTTTCTTTTTCCCTTTTCCAGATGCTTTGCGGTTTCGCGTCTGAATACCATCCTTCCGCATAGTCAGTGGTCGGTTCACCTGCCAAAAGGGAGGCCACAGATGTTTCCCAACTCCAGACCTTTGTCTCTCTGTCTCCACCAGAGGTGCCCTCTCCACCCCACTTCTTTGAGAATAGGACTAGGGGAGTGTGCCTGGGTATGGGACAGCAAGTCCCAAGGTTGTGAGGCCCTGAGCTTCTTGGGAAAGCCTCCAAGGCTGATAGCTGCCCAAAGTCTAGGGGAGAGAAGTGGAAGTTAGCTGATGACTAGAGGTGGGAGAAAGGAGAGGCGGAAGGAGATGAGAGGGAGGAAGTAATGGAGGAGGAAGCAGAATAACAGGAGAGGAGAAAGAAGAGGACGGAAAAGTGAGAGGGAAGGGTAAAGGAAAGGTTCTGAGGGGAAGAGAGGAGGCTCAGGATAGAACAGGAACAGAGTGAGGAGAGGAGGCTTGGTGTGAGGACAGAAAGTAGAGGTGTGGCTCTGAGGGGCAAGGCATCACCTGGTGTAGCTTGTAGTAGAGGCCACAGGCATTGCACACAGGGTCCCCACTGGCATTTCTCCTCCACAGTGTCGTGGTAGTTGTCTGGCAGTTGGTGCACTGAGTACCTGCCCGTTTGCTGACAATCTAGGGGACAAGAGGATGTGAGGTCAGTGCCCTGAGGGGTGGGGGGGCAGATAGAAATTGGGATAAGGGGCTCACAGGACCTGTCAGGAGGACCCAAGAGGTGAGAGTCAGGTTGAAGGCAGAGGTTCCTGTACAGAGTGAGGACAGGCATTTACAGAATGATGTTTGAGGATTCTGTGGGGGGCGAAGACAGGGTTCACTGTCTGGGATAGGAGTTTTAGGTTTTGTATTCTATGTAGGCCAACATCAGCGGTTCTCAAGTTTGGCCACATAATGGAATCACTTAGTTAAAACGTTTAAAAATCCTGATGCCCAGCTGGGCTCGGTGGCTCAGCCTGTAATCCTGCGCCTTGGGAGGCTGAGGTGAGTGGATTGCCTGAGCCCGCGGGTTCGAGACCCGCCTGGGCAACTTGGCGAGACCACATCTCTACAATAAATAAAAAAATTAGCCGGGCGTGGTAGCGCATGCCTGTAATTCTGGCTGCTCGGAAGGCTGAGGCGGAAGGATCGCCGGAGCCCAGCAGGTCGAGGCTGCGGTGGTGGGGAGCGGCTACTGCACCACAGTCTGGGCGACAGAGTGAGACTCCAACTCAAAAAAAAAAAAAAATCTTGATGCCCAGGCAGCATCCCAGTTCAATAAAATCAGCATATCTGGGGGGAGGGACCCAGGGTAATTCCAATGTGAAACCAAAGACAAAAAGACTTCTGTGCAGAGTGAGGACGATGGTTTTTGTGCGGTTTGAGGACAAGCGTTCCTGTTGGAAGCCTATGGGGTAGGTTGAGGACAGGAGTTCCTATACGGAGCTGGGTTCCTGTATAGGATAGGCAGAAGTTCCTACATGGGGGAAGAGTGGGAGCTACTGTACAGTATCAGGCAGGGGTTCCTCCGTAGGCTGAGGGAGGGCTTTCTATACAGGGAGAGGAGATTTTCCTGTATAGGATGAAGGCAAGGGCTTCCATATGGTATTAGGACAGAGGTTCCTGTACAAGTTGGCAGGCAGTAGTGTCCTATAAATATGGAGATGGGGTTCCTATCCAACGGGAGAATGTGGGTTCTTGTACAGGGTGAGAACAAGACTTCTGTATGATGTGAGGATAGGGCTACCTGCACAGTGTGAGGACAGTAGCTCCTGCATATAAGGTGAGGCAGGCCTGTGGGTCTTACCAGACGCTTCTTGGGCCGGATGAGGGGCCTGTTCTGCCCATTCATCTTGTGATAGAGGCCACAGGCATTGCACAGGTAGTGGCCTGTTCTGTCCCTCCGCCACAATGGAGTGGCTGTTGCTCCACAGTTCACACACTCCCTGGCCTCTGGTGAGGTGAACAGAGGGAAAGAGGGAACCAGGCTCAGCTCAGCCTTGCCTTGGGCCACCCCCCACCTCAACCTCCCTGTCCTGTTTTGAGTCCCTCACCACAGGGGGGCAGAGGCAGGGTTCCACGAAGCTTGGGAGAGGAATAGGCCGCTGAATTGAGGGGGCTCCCAGTGGGAGAAAAGAAGGTACTGGAAAAGTCAGGGCCTCCATAAGCACTGCTGGGGATGGGGAGTGATGACGGCAGTGCAGGCCCCAGGGTCAAGAGGTCTGGACTCAGGCGCTCTGTCTTCAAGGTCTCTAGGAAGCTGGTGCTGCCTTTTCCATCTGGATCTTCTGGGGCCTGGGGAGGAGAGTCCTCACGGGTGGGGCACACAGTTGAGGCAGGATAAAGCCCTGTTTTGCCATAGGCCCAGCTAGCATATGGTGAACCCCCTGGGATCCCCTCCATACAGTTGAGCAATGGATACACCTGAAAGACTGGGTGGGTTGGGGAAGGAAGAAGGAAAGAAGAGGCGAGATTAGTTTAGGGTCATTCCACTTCAGTGTGCAGTGGTGCCCAACAACCCCAACATGGTGGCCAAGTGGGTGCCTCTTGGATCCTAACCCCTACTGGTCACTATAGCATGTGCAGTAACCTCCAACTATTTCCAAGTGGGCTTTGAGGATGATTTTTGGGATTTGGAGCCCCAGGAATCACTTGACAATGAGGGCAACCACCACATCCAATATTGCTTCTCAATATGGCTGCCCCAATATTGTAGGTACGTGCACATTGGGATTCCCAGGTCTGCATTTAACTAGGGGAAGGAGTCAGTACACCCATGTGAAAAACTTCCAGCTATATCCAAGATGACCTCCCAGTGTGATTCTGACCTAGCTAGGGATCTCCATGGCACCCCAACAGCACCCAGCCAATGCCAAGACAGCCACCCAATGGAGTTACCTGGGGAGTGTCTGTAGGCCTCGGTGTCCCTATAGTAGGCCAGTGCAGCAGCTGCAGCAGTGGCTGTGCTTGGGGCAGTGGAGGAGGCTGCTGCATCCAAGCCCTCAGGCCCAGAGGGGAAGAAGACCCCTGACTCTGATGTAGAAGACACCAGGGCAGGATCCACAAACTGAGGCAGGGGCTCTGAGGTCCCCAGGGTCCCCAGGCCAGGGAACTCCATGGGACCTCTGGAGTTGAACCTGTGAGGACAAGAGGGGTCCTCAGACACAGAAATCTTCCTCCCCTCACCTCTTTCTGCCTCTCCTCTTCCCTTCTTTCTCCCTCTTCCCTCTCCATGCCCTTGATCTCCATGTTTTTCCTTCCTCCCTCCCTCTTCCCCTCCTCCTTCTCACTTCTCCCCCTTCTCTCCTCCTCTTCTTCACTCTCCTCCCTTCTCACTCCTGCATCTCTCCCTTGTTTTCCACTGCATCTTCACTTCCTGTCCCCCCTTTCATCTTCTTCCTCATTCTCCTCCTCTCACCTTATTTGTCTTTCCTCTCCCTTCTCTCCCCTTCCTCTACTCTCATCTGCTCCCTCCTCTTCCATCCTCTCTTCTTCCTCCCTCCCATTCGCTTTCCTTTTCCTCCTCTTCCCCTTCTCCTCCCTCTGTCTCATCTCGCCTCCTCCCATCTCTCCTTTTCCCCCTTGTCTCGCTCAACTCCTCTTTCTCTCTCTCTTCTCCTCTTCCTTCTCTTCCCACTCCTTCCTCATTGTCCCCTCTCTTCCCTTTCCACCTTCTTTCCTCCTTGCCTTCCTCTTTTTCCTCTCCCTTTTTTCTCTTCCTCCTCTTCTTCCCTCCTCTCTCTCTCTCTCTAGCTCTCTCTCTCTTTTTTTTGAGTCAGGGTCTCAATCTGTTACCCAGGCTGGAGTGCAGTGGCATGATCACAGCTCACCATAACCTTGACCTCCTGGGTTTAGGCAATCCTTCTGCCTCAGTCTTCCGAGTAGCTGGGGCTACAGGTGCGAGCTACCATGCCCAGCTAAGTTTTTGATTTTTTGTAAAGACGAAATCTCGCCATGTTGCCCAGGCTGGTTTTGAACTTCTGGGCTCAAGCAGTCCTCTCACCTCGGTCTCCCAAAGAGTTGGAATTACAAGTGTGAGCCACCACACCCGGCCTCTCTTCCTCTCTCATGCATCTTATCTCCTTCTTCCCCTTTCTACATCTACTGCTCCAGTCCTCTTTCTACTACTTTTCATTTTCTCCTTCTGCCCCATCCCCTTCTCTTTCCTCTCCCTCCCTCCTTTTTCTTCCTCCTTCTCTCACGTATCCTTTTCTGCTCATCTTTTTCTCTCTTTCCTCATCTTTCCTCTACTTCCTCTTCTTATCCTCCCCCTGCCCCCTTCCTCCCCTCCTCCTCTAGAACAGTCTGGGTGAGGGTGGTGTGGGGTGCAGAACCAGAGTTCCTTGAGCCCCTTGGTCACTTCCCCCAGAACCTTTGGGGTTCACCATCCTGTGCTCCCCAATTTCATCCCTATCTGTTGCATCTTGCCCTCTGACTTTCTCAGAAACCCCATGGTTTCCGGCTTGACTCCCCCTCCCCCATCTCCATTGGGTCTGCAGACAGAAGGCCCCCTCAGTTCCTCCCTCCTCCATGGAGGGAGGCAGTACCCTCCACTGCTTATCTCTGCCATCCCCGCCCAACTTTTGAAATCACCCCAAGGCTACTGGCTTCCTCTGAAGAGGGTGACAGGTGGGAGGTGTTCCCTCTACCCGTACCCTCTCCTCTGGGGAGGCCCACTATAGTTCTGCTTTCTGGCTCCTTCAATTCCCACCATTCCAGGGTCTCAGTTTCCCCATCTGCTATATTGGAGGTGGTTACAGGGGCTGAACCAAGACTTGTGAGATGGCCCCTTGCCTCTGTCTTGCCTGGCATCTGTCTCTGTCTCTCTACCTCTCTGTCTCCCTATTTCTCTCTCATCTTTCTATGCTTCTATAATATATCTATTTCTGTTTTTGTGAATGTCTGATTTTTTTTCCTCTCCTTCTCTGTTCTTCTTTCCTTGTCTCTCCCTCTCTCTCTCTCTCTGATTGTTCCTCTCCATCTTTATTTCTCTTTTTGTTTCTCTTTTTCTCAGCTCTCTCCCTATATATATCTTTCTGTTACTCTTGTTTTATCCCTCTTCATGCATGTCTCTCAGAACATCTCTGCATCTCTCTCATTCTGTCTCTTTCTGCTTGTCTGTCTCTTCCCTTTATTTCCATCTCTTTGGACTGTCTGACCCACAAGTCTCTTACTAGTCCCAAATCTCTGGTCATACCTCACTACACACAGCCCAGGACAAGGTATCAGGAGCCCCGCCCCTGGCTTTAACTGCCCAATTCCCTGTCTGTAGGGTGGGGTGATGGAGATGGAGTAGAAAGTCACCTCCAAACTGCCCCTCACCCCTGCCTACATGACCCACTGTGTAGATAGGCTAAGGAGTGGGTCAAGGCTTGGGGGTTGCACTGGGAAAGAGACAGGCCACAAATGTGCCCACCACCCACATCTCTCAACTCCAGGGTGCCTACTCTCCCTGGAGTGTCTTGCTTCTCCATCTTGGCCTCAATCTCATCCTCCATTTCTTTCCTCTGTCTTGCCACAATTCTGCCTGGGGTTTCTCTCTCTCTCTCTCTCTCTCTCTCTCTCTCTAGTTGTGCCTCTCTCTCCGATTCCATTTCACTCCCTCTTTCTGGTCCTGGATCTTCCATCTTCCTCTTTCTCTCTCCCTGGCTGTCTCTCTATTTCTGTCTCTCAGTCTGTCTTGGGGTAGCAGTCTCTGTTTCTCTTGTCTCTCTCTTCATGTCTCTTTTGTCTTTTGCTCTTTGTCTCTTTTTCTCCCCATTTCTCTCTTTGTCTCCTCCCTTCTCTCTCTGTCTCACTGTGTGTCTCTTGCTCTCTTTCTATCACCACTATTCCCTCATCCCCTCATCCTCACTTTACCCCTCACAATCTCCTTCCAGCCCCATTGTCCCCCACCCCTGCACCCACACCTTGGCGAGTCCGGGGCTGCCCACCCCTCCCGTGTCAGGGGCCCAGCCCTCCCTCCCCCAGTTATCACTCTCCGGACAGAGATAAAGTTTATCTCGAGGCTGGGGGATATGAAAGCTCCTTATCAGCTGCCCCACTAGAGTAAGTGCTGCCCCAACAGCAGCGGCAGCAGCGGCACCCTCCACTCTCCCTTGGCCCCAGCCCCTCACCCCAGGTAACATCCCAATCCCAGCCCTCAAGGGTGAGTTTCGTGGGAGCAGAGATAGGGCCTAGAGGGCAGATATGGGGCTTGGGTGGGGAAAGGTGGAGTTTGAGGGTCAGTTACGGTATTGAGGAGTCAGAGAGAGGCTCAGGGTGTAGCCATGGAGTTTAGGGGAAGCAGAAATGGGGTTTGAGAGGCAGAGACAAGCTGGGAAGTTTAGAGTCACATTCTGGGCTCAGGAATAGGAGAAACAAGTGAAGTTTGAGAGTCAGAGATACAGTTGAGAAGTTAGCTACAAGTGTAGTTTGAGAGTCAGAGACAGATTCTGAGGGTTACAGAAAAGTTTGGTGAGTTCAAGGGCTTTGCTGGAGCAGAATTTAGAAGTCAAAGCTCAGTTTGGCAGACAGAAATGTGGCTGATGATAGGAGTTGGGTTATGGGAGCACAGGAGGAGTTCGAGAAGCCAAGATAGAACTAGGATAGGAAAACGTTGGGGGCCAGAGGGGTTCAGGGAGACAGAGATGTGTGTTAGAGCCAAGATAGGGTTTAGGGAAGGCAGACATGAGGGTTCATGCAGCAGAACAGATTTTGGGGAATAGACTTGGTATTTGGAATAACATTTTAGCAAGCAGGCTGGGGGTTGGGAGAGAAACGGTTTGGGGAGATCAGAGAGAAGTCACGGGGAACAAATATAGGGTTTGAGAGGCAGACATGGGAGTAAGAGGATGGAGCTATGTTTGGAGGGTCAGAGACAGGTTTGGGGAGTCAGTATGAGGCAAAGACAAGGGTGTTGTGGAACAGATAAGGGGTTTGGGAGCAGAAATAGTCTTGGGGGAGCAAAAGTGAAGTTTGGGGGAGAATTTAGGGAGACAGACAAGTTTGGATGAGTGGAAATCAGATTTGGGACAGAAAAAAGATTTGGGGGAATGAAGGCATGTTTGGGGGGCAGAGTTAGTATTTATGGAATATAGACCTGGAGGTATGGAGAGCAAAGTTAAGGAATCGGCAAATGTAGATGTCTTGGAAGGAGTGGATGGGAGGCAGGGCAGAGAGGTGAGGTTTGGGGGGTAGATTTAGAGTGGAGATGGGGATTGGAAAGACAGAGGTGGGTCTGAGAAGCTGTGAAGGGATTCGGGGTGACCAACACTTTGGGGGACCAGCAGTGGGTTGGGGAGCCCAAAGCAGGCTTGGGGAGTAGCCATGAGGTTAGGGCAGCAGGCCTGGGTTTGCCTTGCTGGGGGCTCTTTGAGGGCTGAGACTGACCTGGGCTGGTTGGTGCAGAGGGTTCAGTCGCCTTGGGGATGTGGCGAGCTCAGTGTGATCCCAGGGGGTGTCCTGGCTGGCCTTGGCCTTTGAGGTTCCCTCCCTTCTGCCCTCCCTCCCTCCCCCCCTCCTTCCCCTCTCTCTCCTCCCTCCTCCCCAGGGACTGGCTGGTGCCCCAGTGGGTGGGGCGGTCCAGGGGAGGGGGCGGGCCCCCTGCTTGTGGGGCACCTCTTGGGCACTGGGGCCTTCTCCAGCCCTACCTGCCCACCCTGTGGATTTTTGGAGCCCACTTGGCTTGGGATCTCGTGGTCTTCAGTGTCTAGCCAAGTGAAATGGGCTGAAACCGAGATAAATGAAAATAGCAGATATAGTTTTATGTCTCCACTGGGCTTTTCAGTGAGTAAAGCCCCTACTATGTTCAGGGCCAGATCTAGGCTGGGGTCTTATGTTTGTGAGTCCTTCTGGCTGCAGGAGAGGAGGGATGTGGCTGTACCCATTTTGCAGGTGAGAAGAATGAGGCTTAGAGAGGTTCGGTGGAATTTAAACCAGAGCCTGTGGGATACCTTGACGACCCAAGCCCAGCCGGTGGGCCAGGCTGGGATTGGCGGGAGGCAGGGGCACACTCACTCAGCGCACCACTGGGGCTTACGCCAGCTCCGGCCTGCCCTGGGGCAGCAGATAAGTCTTATCAGATGGAGGCCACTGTGGCTGTTGGCGCCGCAGTAACAGGCTGTCTTGGGGTGGGGGGGGGCGGAGCATGGGGGGGCACCCAGGGACAGTGGCCTCAACTTCTTGTCTGCCATGCTTTCTTGGAGGCGGGAAACTGAAGTGGCACCCAGGGATGGTTCCTCTGTGGGTCCTTGAGGAGTGGGGAAGGGAAGAGATAGACTGGGAGAGACAGAGACACAAGCAGAGAAACAGAGATAGACGACAGAGATGGAAGTAGGGAGACAGAGAGAGTGACAGAATTACATACAGAAAAAACAGGAGGCAGAAAGAGGGCACAGAAAGAAAGGAGAGACAAAGAGAGGGTGAGAAACCCCGAGAGATCATTCAAGACGGATACATAGACACATAAAGAGGCAGAGAGAGACAGACAGAGATGGACAGAAAGTGACAACTAAAACTTGAAAGGGACAGAAGCCAAAGACACAAGTAGGGAAACTGAGAAGTGAGACAGAGGCGATGTTGTAGAGAGGGAAACAGAGACAGAGAGATATTCAGAGACAGAGTCTCAAAGGAAGTCCATGAGACCCCAGGCGACTGAAGCGACAGTGAAAGCCTTGGGCAGGTGGTGCTGGGTCAGGTGGGAAAGGGGTATGTAGGTTGATGTGGATCAATGTAGCCGTGGCTTTGCCCTCAGTTCACTGCAAGGGACCCCAGGGTCACTGGGCCTCTGTACCTCAACCCCCATACCCCTGCTCTTCCCTACCTCCCCCAAATATTACCAACTAACAATGACAATAGCCACAGTATTTCACACTGACATAGACCTGTGCCTGGCCTGTTCTGAGCACTTTTTCCACATGAAATAATCTGATACATATGCATACAGTAGGTGTCCAACTTGGGTCCCCATAGGGCAGAGAGTAAGGCTCCCTAATCGTGACCCCAAAACTCCATGGGACGGGAGCTCTCCTAACCACCCATTCTACAGATAGGGAGACTGAGACCCACCAAGGGCAGAGGGCAAGGATGGAGCACTGGGTCGGTGGGATCTGCTCACCTAGGAGCCCAACCCAGAGGGAGTTTACCATTCTCATCTTACCTCTCTGAGCCTTAGTGTCCTTATATGCAAAATGGGAGGTTTGAGGAGGAAAGAGTGCAAGCCCACGACTTCCCATTTACTGGGCTCCTGCAGTGTGCCACGCCCCATGCTGAGTCCTCATCAGTCAGAAGGAGAACAACTACAAAGACATCTCTCACTTAAGTGGCGATGGTTTCAAGACATGGAGTCTGGAGCCAAGCCCATCTAGTTCAAGACTACTCTAATCACCAATGGGCTGGGTGACCTTGGGGGAGTTACTGTCCCCTCTGGCCCTCAGGTCCTCATCTATAAAAGCAGGAAAATAATAGTGACCACTCTATCAGGTGGTGGGGGAGACTAAATGAGTTTTAACACGTTAGGTGATAATTTAACTCACTTGAATCTGTAATCTTGGTAAATGTTAAGTATTTTTATTTACTGAGGACACACTGTATACACAGTATGCAGCCTTTCCTAACTAACCCTACTACTACTTATAGTACTAATGCTAATAATATGTTGACAGCAAGAGTAATATCAATGTTAATTCTAATACTGATACTAGCACTTACACTAATTTTATTTTATTTCTTTAAATTTATGATTAACACATGATAATTTTACATATTGTGGGGTAAATATGATGTTTTGATACATGTATACATCGTGTAATGATCAAATCAGGGTAATTAGCATGTCCATGCCCTTTTAAAAATTTCTTTTGAGTAAGGATCTCATTTTGTTGCCCAGGCTGGAATGCAATGGCACACTCACAGTCACCGCAGTCTCAACCTGCTGAGCTCAGATGATCCTTCCACTTCAGCCTTTAAAGTAACTGGAACCACAGGCGTGCACCACTTCTCCTGGCTAATTTTTTGATTTACTGTAGACATGAGGTCTCGTCAAGTTGCCCAGGCTGGTCTCGAACCCCTGGACGCAGGCAATTCTCTAATCTCCGCCTCCCAAAGTGCTGGGATTACAGGCGTGAGCCACTGCGCCCAGTGTCCATCACTTTAAACACAATCATTTCTTTTCTTTTCTTTTTTCTTTTTAGTTGGAGTCTCCTCTGTCACCCAGACTGGAATGCAGTGGCATGCTCACAGCCATCGCAGCCTCGACCTGCTGGGCTCAGGTGACCCTTCCGCCTCAGCCTTCCAAGTAGCTGGAACTATAGGCACGCACCACCATGCCCAGCTAATTGTGTTCCTATTTCTTGTGAGGGAAGATGTGAAGTTAGCCAGGAATGGCACATTTGATTAAAAAAGAAAAGAAGCCGGGCTCGGTAGCTCAGCCTGTAATCCCGTGCCTTTGGGAGGCTGAAGTGAGTGGATTGCCTGAGCCCGCGGGTTCGAGACCTGCCCGGGCAGCGAGACCTCACCTCTACAGTAAATCAAAAAATCAGCCGGGTGTGGTAGCGCATGCCTGTAGTTCCAGCTTCTTGGAAGGCTGAGGCGGAAGGATCGCCGGAGCCCAGCAGGTCGAGGCTGCGGTGACCGGGAGCGGCCACTGCACTCCAGTCTGGGCGACAGAGTGAGACTCCAACTCAAAAAAAAAAGAAAACAAAAGAAAAGGAAAGAAGCCGGGTGCGGTGGTTCACGCCTATAATCTCAGCACTCTGGGAGGCCGAGGTGAGAGGATTGCCTAAGCCCACGGGTTCAAAACAGCCCAGGCAACCTGGCGAGACCTCATCTCTACAATAAATTTTTTAAAAATATAGCTGGGCATGGTGGCACATGCCTTTAGTTCCAGCTACTTGGAAGGCTGAGGCGGAAGGATCGCCGGAGCCCAGCAGGTCGAGGCTGCGGTGGCTGTGAGCATGCCACTGCACTCCAGCCTGGGTGACAGAGTGAGACTCCAACTCAAAAAAATTAAAACTTTACTGACCACTCTAAAATTCATTTAAGGGGAGAGCCAAAGAATCCAGGGGTTTTGCGCCACACCCATCTAGCATCACCACCATGCATTAGAATGTCAGAACTTATTCCTTCTATCTAACTGTAGCTTTTTTTTTTTGTTTTTTGTTTGAGTTGGAGTCTCACTCTGTCACCCAGACTGGAGTGCAGCGGCCGCTCCCGGCCACCGCAGCCTCGACCTGCTGATCTCTGGCGAGCCTTCCGCCTCAGCCTTCCAAGTAGCTGGAACTACAGGTGTGCGCTACCACGTCCGGCTCATTTTGATTTATTGTAGAGATGAGATCTTGCCAAGTTGCCCAGGCGGGTCTCAAACCCGTGGGCTCAGGCAATCCACTCACCTCAGCCTCCCAAAGGTGCAGGATTACAGGCTGAGCCACCGAGCCCGGCTCTATCTGTAGCTTTTTTTTTTTTTTTTTTTTTTTTTGAGTTGGAGTCTCACTTAGTCGCCCAGACTGGAGTGCAGTGGCCGCTCCCGCCACCGCAGCCTTGCCTGCTGGGCTCCAGCGATCCTTCCGCCTCAGCCTTCCGAGTAGCCGGAATTACAGGCATGCGCTACCACGCCCGGCTGATTTTTTTGATTTATTGTAGAGATGAGGTCTCGCTGCCCAGGCGGGTCTCGAACCCGCGGCTCAGGCAATCCACTCACCTCAGCCTCCCAAAGGCGCGGGATTACAGGCTGAGCCACCGAGCCCGGCCTATCTGTATTCCAGCCGGGCTCGGTGGCTCAGCCTGTAACCCCGCGCCTTTGGGAGGCTGAGGTGAGTGGATTGCCTGAGCCCGCGGTTCGAGACCCGCCTGGGCAGCGAGACCTCATCTCTACAATAAATCAAAAAATCAGCTGGGCGTGGTAGCGCATGCCTGTAATTCCGGCTACTTGGAAGGCTGAGGCGGAAGGATCGCCGGAGCCCTAGCAGGTCGAGGCTGTGGTGGCCGGGAGCGGCCACTGCACTCCAGTCTGGGCAACAGAGTGAGACTCCAACTCAAAAAAAAAAAAAAAAAAAAAATTCCGAGTATCACTCAGACTGGAGTGCCGGATGAAAGCTCACCGCTGCCTTTACCTCCTGGGGTTAGGTGATCCTTCCACCTCAGCCCCCTGAGTAGCTGGGACTACAGACACACGCCATCACACCTGGCTACTTTTTTGATATTTTATAGATAGAAATGAGGTCTCAGTATGTTGCCCAGGCTGGTCTCGATCTCCTGGGCTCAAGCAATCCTCCTGCCTCAGCCTCCCAAAGTGCTGGGATTACAGATGTGAGCCACGATGTCCAGCCTAACTGTAGCTTTGTGCCCATGAACCAACCTTTCCCCATCTCTGCCTTCCCTCTCCCCTCCCTATCCCCCATCCTCTTGTATTCACTATTCTACTCTACTTCCATGAGAATACTAATACTAATGCTAATACTCTAACATTAATACTATTATTAGCACTATAACTAATACTAATTATAAAGCTAATAATTATTTTAATTCTAATTCTTTTTTTTTTGAGTCAGTGTCTCTTTTTGTTACCCAGACTAGAGTGCAGTGGCACGATCACTGGCTACTGTAGCCTTGACTTGCTGGGCTCAGGTGATCCTTCCGCCTTAGCATTCCAAGTAGCTGCTACTACAGGCACGTGCCACCATGCCCAGCAAATTTTTTAATTTATTGTAGAGACCACGTCTCACTAAGTTGCCCAGGCTGGTCTCGAACCCCTGGGCTCAGGCAATCCTCTTGCCTCAGCCTCCTAAAGTGCTGGGATTACAGGTGTGAGTAACCGCGCCCAGCCTATTATTTGTTCTAATTCTGATAACAACAATAATGATAATGACATGAATACTAATTCTGACACTAATACTTTTACTAGCATTAATATTCTAATAATAACAGCAGCACTATTTACCAAGCCACCCAGGCACTGTGCTAAGTGTTCACACATAATTTTCTCCCATTCTCATCAGCTCTTTGTGGTGTAAGTGTGTGTAATCACCTCCATCTTGCAGACTGAAAGTAGGTGTAGAGAAATGAAAATGTTCATCCAAGGCCCTGGTTTCTTGTCTCAACTCTTACACTGATTTGCTGCATGACTCCTGGGCAAACCACCCTCTGATCCTTGCTTTCTTCACCTGGAAAAATGGGTATAATCATAGACCCCCACATGGAAATGTAACTACTCAGCACAGAGCCCGCAGGGCACACCATAAATGGCATGCTCTGTAAGCAGTAGTCCTCATCATTGTTACTATTATTAGAAACAGCAGTTGCAATGTTGGGACAAGCTAAGGAAATCTGTCCTCATAGGAGAGGCCGAGCTGGAGCCATGTCTAAGACAAAGATTTGGCGGCTGAACTCGCACCCATTTCTTCATTTCTGGAGGACACGCAGGGCTCAGGAAGGAAAGTTGAGGGTGGGGAGTAGGGTGCATCAGAGCCCGGCCTCCATCAAGAGCCAGAAACCCTGAGGCTCTGAGGCCAAGCCTCAACCCATTCCCTCCCCCATCCCGGTGGAGGGGGCGCAGGCCCAGAAGTCTGCGGCGACAGTTCAGCCAGCAGGGAGGCAGCTGGGAGTGGGCAGATAAGGGAATCAGCGGGGGCCAGATCAGGCTTTGGTGGAGATGAGGGCAGGGGCAGGGGTGGGGTGTCCATGGCCCGCACACAACTCTTCTTAGGCCTAAGTTTGAGACTCAGCTTCAATGTCCTTTCTTCCCGGAAGCCTCCACTGACTGGTTCCCTCTCTCCCAGCATCTTCCAGGGTTCTAGAGGCCCTGCTTGGTCCAAACCTACGGCGTTTGGACCGTTTGTAACTCTTCTGGACTTGTAGAACCTACCAGGGTGGGGACAGAGTCCAACTTGCCTCGGTGTCTGTAGCACCAAGGGATACCTCACATCAACCGAGGTCTGGCTGAGGAGTCACACTGCCCACAGAACCAAACTGTTGGTTGATTTTTATTTTTATTTATTTATTTTTGAGTTGGAGTCTCACTCTGTCGCCCAGATTGGAGTGCAGTGGCCGCTCCCGGCCACCGCAGCATCGACCTGCTGGGCTCCGGCGATTCTTCCGCCTCAGCCTTCCAAGTAGCTGGAACTACAGGCACGTGCTACCATGCCCAGCTCATTTTGATTTATTGTAGAGATGAGGTCTCGCCAAGTTGCCCAGGCGGGTCTCGAACCCGCGGGCTCAGGCAATCCCAAAGCGCAGGATTACAGGCTGAGCCACCAAGCCCGGCTGGTTGATTTTTAAATATGTGTGTGTGTGTGTGTGTGTGTGTGTGTGTGTGTGTGTGTGTGTGTGTGTGTGTGTGTATGTAAGAAATGCTATAACAAGCATCTACTTTTGTCAAACATTGATATTTTGCTGTATTTACTTAAGATTGTTTTTAAAAGAAATATGATATCACATTCAGTTGCACCAATTCCATTTCCCTTCCTCTTCTTGCTGCCTTGAGCTTGGCGAGTATCTTCCTCACGAGTGTTCTTACTCCGTTGCTCCATATGCAGGCATCCATAAACACCATATGACACCAGGGATTTGGGGCCTGTTTTGGCACTTCATGTAAATAGAAGCACATCATACAGTATGTGCTGCTTTTTGCTCAGCATAATGTCTGTGACATTCTTCCAAGTTCCTGTGTATATCAATAGTTTGTTCTTTTTTTTCCCTTTGTATTGAAGTGTAATTCACATACCACAAAATTCAGTCTTTTAAAATACATAATTGCCGGGCTCGGTGGCTCAGCCTGTAATCCCGCGCCTTTGGGAGGCTGAGGTGAGTGGATTGCCTGAGCCCGCGGGTTCGAGACCCGCCTGGGCAGTGATACCTCATCTCTACAATAAATCAAAAAAATCAGCCGGGCGTGGTAGCGCGCGCCTGTAATTCCGGCTACTTGGAAGGCTGAGACGGAAGGATTGCTGGAGTCCAGCAGGTCAAGGCTGCGGTGGCCGAGAGCGGCCACTGCACTCCAGTCTGGGCGACCGAGTGAGACTCCAACTCAAAAAAAATATATATATATATATATATAATTTAGCCTGGTGCAGTGGCTCATGCCTGTAACCCCAGCACTTTGGGAAGTTGAGGTGAGAAGACTGCTTGAGCCCAGGAGTTCGACAAGAGCCTGGGCAACATAGTGAGACCTCGTCTGTACAAAAAATTATAAAAATAAATGAAAAAAAAAAAAAAAGACCGGGCTCGGTGGCTCAACCTGTAATCCCAGCACTTTGGGAGGCCAAGGCAAGTAGATTGCCTGAGCCCGCAGGTTCGAGACCAGCCTGGGCAACTTGGAGAGACCTTGTCTCTAGAATAAATAAAAAATTAGCCAGGCGTGGTAGCACGTGCCTGTAGTTTCGGCTGCTTGGAAGGCTGAAGTGGAAAGGCCACAGGAGCCCAGCAGGTCGATGCTGGGGTGGTCATGACTGTGCCACTGCATTCCAGCCCGAGCAACAGAGTGAGACTCCAACTAAAAAAAAAAATTGACTGGGTGTGGTGGCACGCATCTGTAGTCCCAGTTACTTGGGAGGCTGAGGTGGAAAGATGACGAGCCCAGGAGATCAAGGCTGCAGTGAACCATGATTGTGCCACTGTACTCCAGCCTGCATGACACAGTGAGATCCCAACTCAAAAAATAAAAATAAAGCCAGGCTCGGTGGCTCAGCCTGTAATCCTGCGCCTTCGGGAGGCTGAGGTGAGTGGATTGCCTGAGCCCGCGGGTTCGAGACCCGCCTGGGCAACTTCACGAAACCTCA
>JAPVLO010001201.1:0-177409 GCA_027257055.1 Cephalopachus bancanus
TCCCTTACAGAGTTGTTAAGAGGATTAAATGCTTGGGATAGTGCTTGACAGCTAATAACCTCTTTGTATTCTTTTTATTAAAGATGGAAAGTTGAGAGAAAATAATAAAATAATACACGTTTTAGTGTTTTGAATTAATGAAAAATTTTAGATGTCTTGATATTAACTTTTATAAAATATTTATATATTTTATTACGTATTCTTTCTATATAATTACTATATATAAATATATATTTCTCTTTTATAAAATATTGCCAAAAATGAGATCTCTTGTCCATTTTACTGCAAAGAAAAAATAACACTGTTGGTTGATACCTTCTAAGAGTCAGGTGCTGTAATAGGAGATTAACATTTGTTTTTTCCTTTCATTCCCACCACCTCTCCATGAGATGTTTACAGATGGAAAAACTGAGCCTTAGGGAGCCATCATTGAGACAACTCAGCTGGT
This sequence comes from Cephalopachus bancanus, assembly GCA_027257055.1. Taxonomy (NCBI): domain Eukaryota; kingdom Metazoa; phylum Chordata; class Mammalia; order Primates; family Tarsiidae; genus Cephalopachus; species Cephalopachus bancanus. The sequence goes on from JAPVLO010001201.1 coordinate 449, forward strand.
AGCCACTCTCTTTTTTTTTTTTTTGAGTTGGAGTCTCACTCTGTCACCCAGACTGGAGTGCAATGGCCGCTCCCGGTCACCGCAGCCTCGACCTGCTGGGCTCCGGTGATCCTTCCGCCTCAGTCTTCCGAGTAGCTGAAACTACAGTTGCGCGCTACCACGCCCGGCTAATTTTTGATTTATTGTAGAGATGAGGTCTCGCCAAGTTGCCCAGACAGGTCTCGAACCCAGAGGCTCAGGCAATCCATTCACCTCGGCCTCCCAAAGTGCTGGGATTACAGGCTGAGCCACCGAGCCCGGCTTGCCACTCTCTTATATATGCTAGGGGACACATCAAAGTTCTCACCCTATCTCCCTAGTCTATGGTTGAGAATCACCAGGAAGAGTGTGAGGGAGCAGGCCACTTTGCTTTTCACAATGTCTAGTAGATAGTAGTGGCTCAGTAAACAGTTATCTCACCCGCACTGACTTGACTTCCTTAAATGAAGGAGATACTTGAACTCAGCTGTTGAACCTATGATGCTAATTGCCTTGCCTTCTTCTTCAGATAATTGAATCCATTTAGTATTAATGTTCCAGATGTCAGAATGTTCCCGGATAATTCCTGCCCCAGGGATGCTACGATTTATGAGTTGATTCTCATGTGCTGGGCACAACAACTATTGAGGTGGGAGTTTTCAATCCCAATTTAAAAGACAGATGCATAGAGGGGCAAATAACTACTTACAGAAGGCCTTGGGTAGTCCCGGGTTCCATGGTGCACCCCAGCCTCAGGGTTCTCCAGTGAGAGAGGGGTAAAGAGCTTACTTTGCACCTGCCCTGCCTTCCTCAGCTCGTGAGCCACAACGCCCAGGATATTGCCTGCATTGAAGGGTGGCTCTCCTCTAAGCATGTGCCCAGTGGAACCAGGAAAAGCTATCAGTGGACACAGTGTTTTATTTTGCTTTCCAAGGCAGGTCTGGGATAGAGTTGAAGCTATTGGAGAAACAACCATTGAGGTCTGAGTTCATGAAAATTAGTTCTATTGTTTTTAACCTATTTAATTGTGTGCACACAATTTACCAGAAGAAGAGAAGGAAGAGGAGGAGGAACAGAAGAACAAGGACAACAGGAAGGCTCTCAACTCTTTGCTTTCCCAGCCTAGGTTTCTTTTTCTGGGCTTCAGGGCCTCCTACCATATGCCCCATCTGTCTGCACCCCTCATTCCCCTGTGGTCCCTGCAATCTCCGTCTGCTCATCCTGGTCTCCTTCACAGCGGAGTCTTCCTACCGATTACAATCTAAATCCCCTTAAAGACACAGAGCGAAAAAGAGGGAAAAGATATTTACTGGACTAACTATATCTGTACCTCAGTTAAGCCGTTTTATACAATATCTGACTCAACTTTCACCCTATTAGTACCCACCTATAGTAGTACCCACCTATCCCCATTTTACCGCTAAAGAAACTGAGGTGCAGAGAATTTCAGCTTTTGCTCAAAATCAAACGCCCTGGTCTACCTACCAAGTCCCGCCATCAAGGCCCATCTCTCCTTATGTTTAGTTGAAATAAGTCTTTTTCCAGGATCGCCCCCCCACAGTGGCCCCACCTGGAGCTCAGTGCACCAGTACAGAAGGTTCCCCCTGTGTGAGACAAAGTGAGCAGACAACAGAAAGGCAGAGAGGAGTGAAAGAACACCGTGTGGAGTGTGGTGCTGTTAATTGTCCTGTTCACTCTATTGATCTCATGGAAATTTCAAGCCAAAAGAAACGTCAAAGAGGATCTCATTCAATCCAGTTTCCCTTCCATGGCTTGAATTCGCCTCTACAACATCCCCTCCAAGTGGTTACTCAGCCTCCACACAGCCAGAGGAACAATAGGAAGGCAGAGAATCTTCCAGTTAGATAGGGAGCTATGAGTAGCTTAGTTTGGCCGGCGCATGCATAAAAAGAGAGAGAATGACAGGAAGTAATGTTGGGAGACAGGCAGGGGCCAGGTTATGGAATACGAAGAATCACAATAATCGTGGTCGTAATCACAGCCGAAAGAACAGCAGGCATTTTTTGAGGGCTTGCCATATACTGGCGGTTTTCCATGTGGTATCTCCCTAGTTCTCCAATAACCCTGTGGCAGAGGCACTGTTATTTTCCTCATCATGCAGATGAGGGGATCCTAGAGCGATTAAATAACTTGCTCAAGGACATACAACCAAAGCCAGAGCCAGGGTTTGTACTCAGACCGGCTGGTTCAGAAGCCACCTCATTTCAACACTACGCTTTTCTAGAATTCTAAAGCCTTTAGGCTTTGTTGTATAGGCCAGATTAGGGTAAAGTTACATTCCATCTCAATAAACAATCTAGCTTTTCCATCATTAATACGTTTAAACATAGATATCATAATGACAAACCTTGGACATTGTTTTGTTAAAAGCACTGGCCTGGCCAGGTTTTCCTACGCTTTGGCCCTCTCCCCTACCTTGGGGAAGTGAATCTCTCTCTAATTGACTTTCTAAGTAAAACTATATTTTCCAATATAAAAAAATTGACAAACCTTTTATTCAATTGTGAAGCAGAATTGCCATTAGCAAGTCATAAGTGTTTGTATATTATCATGTACTTCTATGAAAATGAAAGCTTTTTTAAAAAAATAAAATATAGCTCCCAGATCAGCAGTAGAAGGTAGCTGATGGTTTTATGGAAAATGAAGTGTAGATAACAGACAATTAGCTCAAATTTAGGAGGAAAGCCCAAGTAGGCCAGGATCAACCTTCTCGGCTGAACTTGATAATTTGGCCTTACCAGGACTGGCTTCACAGCTGTGTACGTGACCCATGCTCAGAAGGTTCCAGTCCTTGGTTTAACACTCTGCTGCTGCCATTTTGAAATTATTGATCATTTTGAACAAGGAGCCCCACATTTTCATTTTGCACTGTGGCCCACAAGTTCTGAAGCCAGTTCTACCCTCTCAGATTCTCATTCCCTGTATGCCTCCAGTGTTGTCATCTATATGCTTTCTCTTATCATGCCCACCAATCCTTCTCTGGTGTGGAAAATTTCTGTTCCTATTGGTTCCATTGAGAAAGTGGTGGCAATTTTTAAAAGGACTTTTTATAAGAAACTAGAGGAAAACAAAAAACATTTTTTTGAGTTGGGGTTCACTCTGTCACCCAGATTGGAGTATAGTGGCCCGATGATGTCTCACCACAGCTTCTACCTCTTGGGCTTAGGCGACCCTTCCTCCTCAACCTCCTGAGTAGCTGGGACAACAGGTGTGCACCACCAAGCCAGGCTTATTATTATTAGTATTAGTGGTAGCCGGGCTCGGTGGCTCAGCCTGTAATCCCGCGCCTTTGGGAGGCTGAGATGAGTGGATTGCCTGAGCCCGCGGGTTCGAGACCCGCCTGGGTAGTGAGACCTCACCTCTACAATAAATCAAAAAAATCAGCTGGGCATGGTAGCGCGCGCCTGTAATTCCGGCTACTCGGAAGGCTGAGGCGGAAGGATCACCGGAGCCCAGCAGGTTGAGGCCGCGGTGGCCGGGAGCGGCCACTGCACTCCAGTCTGGGCGACAGAGTGAGACTCCAACTCAAAAAAAAAAAAAAAAAAAAAAGTATTAGTATTAGTATGAGTGGTAGTAGTAGTAATAGTAGAGTTGTCTCACCAAATTGCTTAGGCTGGTTTCGAACTCCTGGGCTCAGGCAGCCCTCTCATCTTTGCCTCCCAAATTTCTAGGACTACAGGCGTGACCCACCACACCTGGCCTAGAAAACAAATTTAAAAGCACAAAAATCACACTAGAGTCTAAACGTAGATTGACTTGGTTGCTGCTGCTTAGAGGCTATGGGATCTTGGTTCCCTGGTCCATTCTCAGCCTACCTGGGAGGAGGTATGGATACTGGCCCAAGGTTCTCAGTCCACTGGCTCCAGTAGAGCCATTGGCACTAATGTCAGCATTGGTAGAATTCTTTTTTTTTTTTTTTTTTGAGTTGGAGTTTCACTCCGTCGCCCAGACTGGAGTGCAGTGGCCGCTCCCGGCCACCGCAGCCTCGACCTGCTGGGCTCCAGCAATCCTTTCACCTCAGCCTTCCAAGTAGCTGGAACTACAGGCGCATGCTACCATGCCCGGCTAATTTTTTGATTTACTGTAGAGATGAGGTCTCGCCAAGTTGCCCAGGCGGGTCTCGAACCCGCGGTCTCAGGCCATTCACTCACCTCAACCTCCCAAAGTCGCGGGATTACGGGCTGAGCCACTGAGCCCAGCTGGTAGAATTCTTTATCTCTCTTTTGATTTTATTTTCATTTGAGGGTGATGCCTGTGACCTAGGATTGAACCACTCTTGTGCACAATAAACAACCCAGGAAATCTTTGACCTCTGTGAGGAAGGAACTTCCCAGCATGATCTCCAGTGGTTCCTTTTTGGGGTTCTTGGACAGTCTTGCCCTGACTGTGCAGCTAAGTTTGTCAGCACTCTTGAAGTTTCCTGAGCGTCTCACTTAAAAAAAAAATTAAATGGATACAAGATCTCATTATGTTACCTAGGATGGTCTCAAACTCCTGGCCTCAGGTGTCTTCCCACCTTGGTCTCCCAAAGTGTTGGGATTAGAGGCACGAACCACCATGCCCAGCAACTCCTCATCTTCCTTGTGCTGGTGGATCCATCTGAGTGTGTACACAGAATGATTCAACCTCTTTGCTCCATGCAGAATTTTGACCTGAGCCTAGTTGCCCTCTGGACTGGTGACATGGGGTAGTCACCACCTTTTCCTAGGGCCTGTGTGAGGTGCATACACCAGTTCTCTCCTCTTCCTTTCTGCCTGGTTATTTTTTTCTGTCCGCGGCATGCCTGAAGCTCTCAGCTTACTTGTGCATCAAAATTGACTGACATGTACCAAGGCCAATGAAGGAGCATCTCCACCCACTTTTCCAATTCTCTCTGATGTCTGCGCTCTCTGGAGTCTTGCCAGGGGAAGAATTCCACCCCACATTTCATTCTTGTATTTATTGTGCACCTAAAGTACAAATAATAGACACAGTTTCCATCAAAACAAAAAAATGAGGATGTCATCCTCTCACACAAAAGTCAAACATAGGGCAAATGAAAGCACCAGGAAAAGGACACTTGAGTTCCAGCTGTACACTTTGCAAGTGATTGCCAGGACTCCATTATCTGAGTTGGTAAAGATGATATGAACTGCTGAGATCCATAGACATGACAAATTCCCAAATCTCACTTCAGCAAATAGATTCAACTAAAGATGCAAGAGTTAATCATAGTCTTCAAAAAGTTTTTTTTTTTTTTTTGCATTGGAGTCTCACTCCGTCTCCCAGGCTGGAGTGCAGTGACTGCTCCCGGACACCGCAGTCTCGACCTGCTGGACTCCGGTGATCCTTCCGCCTCAGCCTTCCAAGTAGCTGGAACTACAGGCGCGCGCTACCATGCCTGGCTCATTTTGATTTTTTTTATTGTAGAGATGAGGTCTCGCCAAGTTGCCCAAGTGGGTCTCGAACCTGCAGGCTCAGGCAATCCACTCACCTCAGCCTCCCAAGGCACAGGATTACAGGCTGAGTCACTGAGCCCAGACAAAAAGTTAAACACTGAATTCCCATATGACCCAGCAATTCCATTCCTGGATATATACCCAAAAGAACGGAAAGCAAGTCTTCAAACAAATATTTGTACATTTGCTCATATAGCATTATTCACAACAGCCAAAAAATGGGGAAGAAAACCAAATGTCTATCAGTGGATGAATGGATACATGAAATGTGGTCGAACCATACATTGGAAAACTATTCAGCCATAAGTAGGAATGAAGTCCTGACATATGCTACAACATGGAAGAACTTTGAAGACATCATCTCAGTGAAAGAAGCCAGTCACAAAAGGCCACATGTTATCTGATTCCATTCATATGAAATGTTCAGCATAGGTAAATCCATAGAGATGGCAAGGTGATTAATGGCTTTCAGGAGCTGGGGGCAGGGAGGAATGGAGAGTACTGCCTGATACGTACGAGGCTTACTTTTGGGACAATGAAAATGATTTGGAACTAGTAGATATATAGTGGTTGTACAACATTGTAAATGTACTAAATGACACCGAGTTGTACACTTTAAAATGGCTCATAAAATGGCTCATTTTATATTATGTGGAATTTCACCTCAATTTTTAAAATGCAAAAAGAAAGACGTCAAAGAAAACCATAGACTCATTTCTTTACACCCACTGTCTGATTATGAGGAGATAGGAGAGGGGTCAGGGGTGGAGTAAGATTCAGGGGCTCTTAACTGTTTTTTGCCATGGGCCCCTTTGGTAGCTGAATGAAGAATATGAAGTCTATATAGACCCTTTCTCAGAATTACGTAGATGCATAAAGTAAAAAATCTGGACTTACAAATGGAAACAATTATATTTACATACAGTTACTAAAGGATTTTTAAAACAGTGATATAGTAATATATGAGCTGCTGCTTTTTTTTTTTTTAACTTTGTTTGGGAGACAAGTCTTGCTCTGTCACCCAGGCTAGAGTGCAGAGGTGTGATCATAGCTTACTGCAGCCTCAGACTCCTGGGCTCAAGCAATCTTCCCACCTCAACCTCCCAAGTAGCTGGGACTATAGGTGCACACCATCAAGCCCAGCTGATTTTTAATTTTTTTGTAGAAACAGGGATCGTGCTGTGTTGCTCAGGTTCATCTTGAACTCCTGGCCTTAAGCCATCCTCCCACCTCAGCTTCCCAAAGTACTGGAATTACAGGCATGAGCCACCATGCCCAGCCTGTGTTTCTTTATGTATTAAATAACACAATCCAGGTTGGAGGTGGTGAGTCATGCCTGTAGTCCTAAGACTTTGGGAGGCTAAGGTGAGAGGATTACTTGAGCCCAGGAGTTCGAGACCAGCCTAGGCATCATAGCGAGACCTTGTCTCTATAAAAATAAAAAAAAAATTAGCCGGATGTGGTGCGAGCCTGTAATCCCAGCTGCTGAGGAGGTTGAGACAGGAGGATCACTTGAGCCCAGGAGATCGAGGCTGTGGTGAGCCATGACTGTTCCACTGCACTCTAGCATGGATGACAGAGTGAAACCCCAACTAAAAAAAAATAAATAGCACAATCTAGTAGTCGGTCTCATATCCACCATAAATTCAAAATAGTGATCAGCGTTTGATAGCTAAGCATTAACAGATATTAAAAATCTGTGGCTTCTAAAATTGGCCCAGTGTGGTGGCACACACTGTAGTCCCAGCTACTCAGTAGGCTGAGGTGGAAGGATCACCTGAGCCCAGGAGGTCAAGGCTTTGGTGCGCTATGATAGTTCCACTGTGCTCCAGGCTGGGCGACAGAGTGAGATCCCGACTCAAAAAAGAAAAAAAAATCTGTGATTTCTGTCATTGATTCAAGCACAGGAACTGCTGAGATGACAGCAGTTCCCTGAGTGAATGCATACTTTAAGAAAACACTAACATTTGCTTAGAAGTTAATGAAAGATGTGTTTTTTTTTTCTATGTTCTCTGGATTCTCTCCAAAGATCTCTTGGTGTCCATGGACCTTAGACTAAGAGAATAGTCTCTTAAACTAGAGAATGTCAGCCGGGCTCAGTGGCTCAGCCTGTAATCCCGCACTTTGGGAGGCTGAGGTGAGTGGATTGCCTGAGTCCATGGGTTCGAGACCCGCCCGGGCAACTTGGTGAGACCTCATCTCTACAATAAATCAAAAAATTAGCCGGGCGTGGTAGCACACACCTGTAGTTCCAGCTACTTGGAAGGCTGAGGTGAAAGGATCGCCGGAGCCCAGCAGGTCGAGGCTGCGGTGGCTGGGAGCGGCCACTGCACTCCAGTCTGGGCAGCAGAGAGAGACTTCAACTCAAAAACAACAACAACAACAACAACAACAACAAACTAGAGAATGTCACCAACAGGATTTCTGACAGAAAAAAAATGGAAGAGATGGAGTGGTTATCACTGAACCCAATAAACCAGCGAATAACTCTGTTTTTAAATATTTTTTTTTTTTTTTGAGTTGGAGTCTCACTCTGTCGCCCAGACTGGAGTGCAGTGGCCGCTTCCGGCCACCACAGCCTCGACCTGCTGGGCTCCGGCGATCCTTCCACCTCAGCCTTCCAAGTAGCTGGAATTACAGGCATGCGCTACCACGCTTGGCTGATTTTTTGATTTATTGTAGAGATGAGGTCTTGCTGCCCAGGCGGGTATCGAACCCGCGGGCTCAGGCAATCCACTCACCTCAGCCTCCCAAAGGCGCGGGATTACAGGCTGAGCCACCGAGCCCGGCTTGAATTTTTTTTTTAATTTATTTTATTTTATTTTTAGTTGGCGTCTCACTCTGTTGCCTAAGCTGGAGTGCAGTGGCGGCCACCGCAGTCTCGACCTGCTGGGCTCCGGCGATCCTCCCGCCTCAGCCTTCCAAGTAGCCAGAACTATAGGCATGCACAACCATGCCTGGTTAATTTTTGATTTATTGTAGAGACAAGGTCTCGTCAAGTTGCCCAGGCAGGTCTCGAACCCGTGGGCTCAGGCAATCCACTAGCCTCGGCCTCCCAAAGTGCTGGGATTACAGGCTGAGCCACTGAGCCCAGTCTGAATTTTTTTCTTTTTAAATCGAGATCTCACTCTCTCACCCAGGCTAAAGTGCAGTGACACAATCACGGCTCACTGCAGCCTCGACCACCTGGGCTTGACAATCCTTCTGCCTCAGCCTCCTGAGTAGCTAGGTGCCCACCCAGCTAATTTTTAAATTTTTATATAAATAATGTCTTGATATGTTACCCAGGCTGGCCTCGACCTCCTGGGCTCAAGAATCCTCACCCTTGGCCTCCCAAAGTGCTGGGATTACAGACGTGAACCACCAAACCCGATCTGCTTTTGAAATTTAATTTACCACTTATGTGTTCTTTGCATGGCCTAAATTCTACAGTTTGTACCTGGAGCTTACCTAAAAGGGTTTGGCACCAGCTCAGAGAAACCAGCAAATTGGACAACAGTTGGGGGCGGGGTGGGGAAAGACCCGCTTACAGGTGTCAACTTACATTTTGGCATTTAGTAATTCCTTATGTAATAAAACTCATATTTATCTAGTATTTGTGAACTTCATCGAAATATTTTCTCACGTTTTGTGTCATTTTATCCTTATTGCACCTTTCTGCAGAAAAAGGGACTAGGTATTTGTATCGGTGTTTGGCGGAGGATACAACTCAGCACAGAGAGGTTAAGTGACCTGCACAAGAGTGTTCAGCTGGTTAGCTGAGCCAAGACCACAAACCAAGACCCATAGCTTTCAACTGTGGGCACATATGCCCTTGAGGCACGATTTTAGGTGCCAGAGTCCACAGAATCCATACTTCAAAAGGAAGATTATTTATCTAGGATGAGAAGTAGCCATATTCAGACGTTCATGGAACTCGTGGCATATTCTACCTAAATATAGGATGGTTTATCAATGCTGGAGTTGGCCCCATTCAATGCCAAGCAAACAATAGTACACCTAGTTTTGTTTGGGTAGTGGCAGTGGTGGCGAGGGGTGGTATTTGTCAGTTTCTGTCATCCAAGCATCCATTTCTCACATTTGAAATTACACACTTGACTTCCAAAGCCCTAAATCTACTCATTCGTGAAAATGACTTCCCCGGCATTTTTTAAAAACTACTTATACCCGCATAACGAACATTTGTATACCTAACCCTGAATTGTACCCCACATCTTTTTTTTTTTTTGAGTTGGAGTCTCACTCTGTCGCCCAGACTGGAGTGCAGTGGCCGCTCCCGGCCACCGCAGCCTCGACCTGCTGGGCTCCGGCGATCCTTCCGCCTCAGCCTTCCGAGTAGCCAGAATTACAGGCATGCGCTACTACACCCGGCTGATTTTTTGATTTATTGTAGAGATGAGGTCTCGCTGCCCAGGCGGGTTTCGAACCCGCGGGCTCAGGCAATCCACTCACCTCAGCCTCCCAAAGGCGCGGGATTACAGGCTGAGCCACCGAGCCCGGCCCCCACATCTTTAAAATTAAAAAAAAATTAAAAGAAAAAAAAAACTACTTATGGCCCTTGACACAAGGAATGAGTATCCATTTGCACGGAGATCTCTCTATTCTTCTATCTATATACAGACAGGGATATAATTTCAATTTGGGCCAAAAGAAGGTATCTTAAAGTCTGAATTTCATATTTTACATAAATGCCTTACTTTTATAGCTCAAATACTGTAGTTGGCTTTGTGTAATAGCGAATTGGCTGGTCTTTATCCCTGGCTCCTGAGAAGTGGCTTCTAAACCGTTGGAATTTTCTTAGTAATGGAAATGTCTTTGTTATTCATGGTGAGTGCTGGGACCAGGCTTGATTATTTATGATAATGAGGTGGCTCCCTTGAACGGTTTATGCTAATGAGATGACTCAGGCTGGGAGTGGGGCAGGCCTTGCCAGAAAGACCCACCATGGGAATAGAGAGCTGGGACTTTGAACCGCATGATACCAGCCCAACTTCCGGGGAGGGAGGAAGAGCTGGAGATTGGATCACACATAATGAGGACTGAATAAAATCCTGGGATGCAAAGTTTAGGTGAACTTCCTTGGTTGACAGCACACCTTGAGTATTGTCACACTTGCATGTTGGGAGGATAACACTCCCCTAAGGATGACAGAAGCTTTGCACTTGGAAACCTGCCAAGCTTCACCCTCTGCATTTCTTCTTTTCCCTGGTTCTGCTCTGTGTTCTTTTGCTATGATGAAACTATAAATGTAAGTGTAGCACTTTCCTGAATTCTGTGAGTCGTTCAAGCGAATTATTGAACCTGAAGGTGATCGTGGGAACCCTCAAATTTTTAGCCACTTGGTTGAAAAACAGAGCAGCCCTGGGACTGGTGTCTGAAGTGAGGACAATCTTGTGGAATGTCCTTAACCTGTGAAGTATGGCCTAACTTTGGGTAGATGTACAGAGTGAAAAGGTAGAAAAAAAGTGTACCCTCATTTGTTAAACCAGCACTAGGTGTTTTATCTAATTTAATCCTCAGTTGAAACCCCTAAGGCAAGTCCGATTAGCTTTGATTTCGCTGAAAGGAAACTGAGGCTCAAGAACCACAAAGCTAAATTGTGACTTGGACACAGACTCCAAAACCCAGAATAAATACCTTTGTCAAAAGAGGCAATGTTGAAAAGATCCCTGTTAGTCCTACTTTTCTGTAGAATCATTTAGCCGGGCTCGGTGGCTCAGCCTATAATCCCGCGCCTTGGAAGGCTGAGGTGAGTGAATTGCCTGAGCCCGAGGGTTCGAGACCCGCCTGGGCAACTTGGCGAGACCTCATCTCTACATAAATCAAAAATCAGCCGGGCGTGGTAGCACATGCCTGTAATTCCGGCTACTCAGAAGGCCGAGGTGGAAGGATCGCCGGAGCCCAGCGGGTCGAGGCTGCAGTGGCCGGAAGTGGCCACTGCACTCCAGTCTGGGTGACAGAGTGAGACTCCAACTCAAAAAATAAATAAATAAATAAATAAAATATAGAATCATTTAAAAAATGCAACTAACCAGCCGGGCTCAGTGGCTCAGCCTATAATCCCGCGCCTTTGGGAGGCTGAGGTGAGTGGATTGCCTGAGCCCGCGGGTTCGAGACCCGCCTGGGCAACTTGGTGAGACCTCATCTCTACAATAGATCAAAAATTAGCTGGGTGTGGTAGCGTGCGCCTGTAGTTCCAGCTACTTGGAAAGCTGAGGCGGAAGGATCGCCGGAGCCCAGCAGGTCGAGGCTGCGGTGGCCGGGTGTGGCCACTGCACTCCAGTCTGGGCGACAGAGTGAGACTCCAACTCAAAAAAAAAAAAAAAAAAATTGCAACTACCTTTGTTATTAGAAGCCAAAAATAAAATTAAAAATGCATCTTTATGCTTAATTTAAAAAATAGTCTTAATTTGTTCAATAAATATTTTTTGAGCTGCTACTTTGTGGCAGGTGGTGTCTAGGAGCCAAGGATATCTCAGTAAACAGAACTTCTCATCTTCAGGAGTTTACTTTCTAGTGGGGCAGAGAGAAATAATACATCTTTTGAAAAATGAGTAATGTGCATAGTATACTAGAAGACGAACATGGAAAATCAGATGGAGTAAGGGGAATGAAAAAGGATTCTGTGTGTAGGACGGGTGGGTCTTTCTGGGTCATTTTAAGAACCTTGGCCTTCCCTCCGCATGAGTTAGGAAGTCACTGGTGGTTTGCCATCAGAGAAGACCCACGACCTGATTTAGGCTTGAAAGGGGCCACTCTGGCTACTGGGTTGAGAATAGACTCAGGCAAGGAGACTGAGCTGGAGATCATTGCAAAAGGCAAGTGGAGGACTGACCAGGATGGGACAGAGGAGTGGTGACAGTGAGCAGTTGCTGGATGTATTTTGAGGGTGGAGCCAACAGGATTTGCTGCGCTGTAGGATGTGGAGGAGAACAGAAAGTACGAAGCTGAGGCTGACAGTAAAGATTTTGGTCTCAGCAACTGGAATAATGGAGCAGCCATCTACTGCAGCAGGGAAGACCATCTAGGGGGAGAGGACTTGGGTTTAGGGGTGGAAGATCAGGAGCGTGGATGGGATGTAAGACATTTAATTAACCCGATAGAGTTCAAGTAGACATAAGAGGAGGTTTGTTTTGTTTGTTTGTTTTTTGAGTCAGAGTCTTACTCTGTCACCCAGGCTAGAGTGAAATGGCATGATCACAGTTCACCACAGCCTCTACTTCCTGGGCTCAGGTGATCCTTTTGCCTCAGCCTCCCAAGTAACTGGGACTACAGGTGCATGCCACATCTGGCTAATTTTTTTAATGTATTTTTTTGTAGAGACAAGGTTTCACTATGTTGCCTAGGCTGATCTCGAGCTCCTGGGCTCAAGCGATGCTTCCGCCTCAGCCTCCCAAAGTACTGGGATTACAGGTGTGAGCAATTGTGCCCAGCCTGAGAAGGCGTTTAAATAAAGACTTTCTCTGTCTTCCTTCTCTTAGTCTTTCTGCCTCCTCTACCAAAGGTACAGAGCAGATATCATAGGACACGGTTTTCTATAGCCTTTACTTCCAATGAGAATGAGAGCCATTGGGAATTGAGTTGGTTGCAGGTCATTGCTTGGCACCTACTGGGTACCTTGTGCAAGTCAGTTGGATGAAAGAGATTTAAATTTTGTGCTAAAAGGAATTTGGGAAAACAAAACAGCTTCTCATACTGTATCCAAAAATGTTAAAACTGACAAGAGAGGGAGATGGGCATGAAAATGGGAATGAAAAAAGAGAAGTGCTCTGTGTTGGGAGGGAGGTAGTGTTTTTGGTTTTACATTTCTGCAAATTTGCCGGGTGCGGTGGCTCACCCCTGCAATCCCAGCACTTTGGGAAGCTGAGGTGAGAGAATTGCCTGAGCCCAGGTATTCGAGACCAGCCTGGGCAACTTGGCAAGACCTTGTCTCTACAATAAATCAAAAAAATTTATCTGGGCTTGGTGGTGTGCAGCTGTGGCTCCAGCTACTTGGAAGGCTGAGGTGGAAGGATCCCCTGAGCCTAGCAGGTCAAGGCTGTGGTGGCCGTGAGCATACCACTGCACTCCAACCTGGGCGACAGAGTGAGACTTCAATTCTAAAAATACAAACAAAACAAAAAAAAGCATTTCTACAACTTTAATATCATGGTTCCTTTATTATTGAGACCTGTTTGTTATTTAGTTTGTAACAGGCACCATGGTTGGAATCACCAGGATGTTTTAAGATTTTCACTTTGGAATAATTTTAAACTTACAGAAAAGCTGCAAACTACAGTGAATAGCTCCTGTATACTCTTCACCCAGATGTACTAATTGCTAATAATTTGTCACATCAGTTCATATATCACCAATTTACTTACCTATTTTTCTAAATCATTTGAGAGTAAATTGTAAATACAGCACCTTTTTATCCCCCAAAACTAGGTATGCATGTCCTGAGAATAAGATTATTCTCCAATGTAACCACAGTACAATTATCAGTACCAGGAAATGTCACATTGCTACAATTCTGTTATCTAATCTACAGACCTTATTCAAATTTTGCCTATTAGCCCGACAACATCCTTATAACAATTTTTCCGGTTCAAATTCCAATCCACGATCACGCATGGCATTTCATTGTCATGTCCCATTAGTGTCTCTTAATTTAGAACTATCTCAGCCTCTCTCTGTACCCCATGACATGAATATTTTTGAAGAGGACAAGCCAGTTGTTTTGTGGAATTTCCCTTGATTTAGATTTGACTGGTGTTTCTTCCTGATTAGATGTGGGCTTTGCCTTTCTGGCAGGAATGCTACACGAGGGATGCTGTGACCTTCTCAGTGTCTTGCATCAGGAGACACACGATGTTGGATTGTTCCATTACTGGGGATGTTAACTTTGATTTCTTGATTAATGTGTTATCTGCCAGGTTTCTCCACTGCAAAGCTACCAGTTTTTGAGACACATTCTTTGGCATGTCTCTATTCCCTACATGGTATGGATATTTCAGCTGTCTTGACAAAAAGTCCTAAGCTCAGTTGTTATGAGATTAATCCCAGCCTCCATGGAGATGAATTACTCTCCAACCATGCACCAACCCAAGTGAGGGTCTGTGTGGTACTGATGGACACAGAGAGCTGATGTCAGCACCTGTCCCCACTCACAAGTGACTTAGCTGTCATCTGAGTAACATCACAGGATTCAGAGTGCACCCTGCTTCCAAAGGGGACCATTTAATAAGGTAAAACATGCCAGGCTCGGTGGCTCAGCCTGTAATCCCTTGCCTTGGAAGGCTGAGGTGAGTGGATTGCCTGAACCCACAGGTTCGAGACCCACTTGGGCAACTTGGTGAGACCTTATCTCTACAATAAATCAAAAAATTAGCCGGGTGTGGTAGCGAGCGCCTGTAGCTTCAGCTACTTGGAAGGCTGAGGCGGAAGGATCGCTGGAGCCCAGCAGGTCGAGGTTGCAGTGGCTGGGAGCAGCCACTGCACTCCAGTCTGGGTGACAGAGTGAGACTTCAACTCAAAAAAAAAAAAAAAAAAAAAAAATATATATATATATATATATATATATAGGGCTAAACAAAGCACAACTTGCTTGCTGAGAAGAGTGAGATCTAATTGTGTCTTAAAGAGTGTCCAGAAAGTTGGGATACCCTCCTGCTACATCCTACTGCAGTGTTTATAGGCCCAAAGGGTCTTCAACTAGCCTAGCACCTAGTAGGTGTTCGGTAAACATCTGTCAGTTGAGAGGACTCTACTTTCTTCCTATCCTGCTAGAGAAAGTGGCCCAAGCAGTTTAGGGGATCCCTGGCTAAGAATAACAACAAAAGGATCATCTAGTGAGAGCTGGCCAGAGCCAGTTTCTGCCCTAAGTGCCTCCTAATTACCCTGAGGATCTTGGTGGGTAAGAACAGTGATTGCCTCATTTTACAGAGAAAGAAACTGGAGCTGAAAGAAGCAACATACCTAAGGATACTCAGCTAGTGAGACCAGTCATTTAATGTGACAGTTTTAAGTTGTATTTTTCAATATTTTATTCGCATTTTTCCCTCTCAAGCATGGGGCAGAAAGTAAGAAGGTGAGATCTCAGATACTATAGAAGCTGTTAATCTATATCATTGACCAGGTCAGTCGAAAAAGCATACGTGCGTGTTTGTGTGTGTGTGTGTGTGTGTGTGTGTGTACAGTTATGTGCCATATAACAATGCTTCAGCAAACGATGGACTACATGACAGTGGTCCCATAAGATTATAATATGGTATTTTTACTGTACCTTTTCTATATTTAGCTAAGTTTAGATGCACAAGTACTCACCCTTTTGGTACACATACCCACACTATTCAGTACAGGAACATGGTGTTTAAGTTTGGAGCAAGAGTCTCTACAATACAGCTTAGGTGTGCAGTAAGCTACACCATCTAGGTTTGGGTAAGTGTACACAGCAAAGATGTTCACACAATGATGGAATCGCCTAGAACATATCTCCGTTGTTAAGTGATGTGTGACTATATGTGTATATGTATATGTGTGTGTGTGTGTGTGTGTGTATTTAGTTTGATGAGAAGCACACTAATATTTGTAGTGAGAGACATTTTGTATCACTTTATTTCATCCTCTCAGTAACCCCCACGAACTTAGTTTTAGGATGTTCATTTTACAGATGAAAAAACAGGATCTGGAAATCACAGTAGGCAAGCAGCTAAGCTGGGAGTCTGAGATTGTACTCAGTTCTATCTGGTTTCAATGTCTGGCCTCTAAGATCCTCCTCACTGAGCCAAGATTAACCCAATAAGATGCCCCGTGTAGCAGGCTTTCAAATGCAAATCGAGCAATGGGGACCTCTCTGCTTCTTTCACACTGAAAAAATGGAAAGATTGAGTAATGCCTCCAGTGGGCCAGAATGCAGGGAAAGAAAAGTGAAGGTAACTCTCATACACCCTTGTTCATGTGTCAATTGGTGGAGACTTTTCAGAGCCATCAGTGGCTCTCACAATTAAAACAGCATTTCCAGTTTAACCCAGTCGTTCCGGTGTCAGAACTTTTTCTACAGCTCAAACTTCTAGATCTCTTCCTCATAGCATTGTAGATAAGAGCAAAAGCTACAGTTAACTTAAGTGTATATATTAATTAGGAGATAAGTTAAATAGATGATAGAATACCCAAACAATGGAATGACATTGAGGCAGACTTATTCGTGATGCTATGGAAAGATGTCCAAAGAATACACTTAGGTGGAGAAAAGAGGACTTTACCATGTATGAGCCTCTCTGTGTAATTAAAAAAAAAAGGTGAAGTGTACAGAGACAGTTTCCAGAAGGGAATTTTAAGAACTGTTAACAGAGCTTACATCTGGGGAAAGGAAGTGAAAAATCCTCTACCATTAACGTTTTTACCAGAATCATGAACTACTTTTATATTTTTAAATATTTTAAATATGATTTATGTTTTACTTTCATCTTGTAGACATTTCAAAAATATTATTTGTATATTTCCCTGCCCAAGAAACTTTTCACAAAATCAACACAAAGGCAGTTGAGCATGCCTTTGAAAGGAACACAATGTGACCCAGGCTTGGGGCTTTTCTTTAGTAAGAAAACACCTTTGAAAGGAAGTGAAACACACCACCAAGATGCCAAAACTGAGGGGGGAGAGCTTCCTGCTTATCTGCAAGTGAAGGAACTCATGTTCTTAAAGGGACAGGAGGGCTGTTACTTTTAAGTCCGCCACTCTTACAATCCTAGACCAAACTGTAGGCCAATCTGCAGTAGGCTCATTCTAGAATGCAATGGAAGCACATGAGTCTAGTCAGCTTGCTCACCATGGGCCATCCTTACTCAGAGTAGCTGTGCTTTGATGTTCTCTTGTAGAATATGAGCACAACATTACATTTTGGTGAGGTAGGGAAGCTGCCTCTGAGATCATAAAGCGATGTGTGTGTCTGAATATTAAGGTATGGAGTTTCTTTAAATAAAGTACCTGTGGCCAGAATAGACCACTGTAAAAGTATACATTTGTGCAGTGCTTGATTTTTAACTTTTTCCATTATTTTTCATCTGCTAGTTCGTTCTTGCCACCCTACAGCCCTGTAAGGCAAGATAGGGCAGCCAGCATCCTGTTTATAATGAAGACACGAGGCACATAGTAAGTGACTTGCCCACGGTCTCTGGGCATATCGTGAAGCCAGAAGTGGGTCTCAAGCCCAGTAGGTTGGCTGCTGGCCTGGTGCCTCAGCAGGAGGAGGAGCTGTGGTTTCCTGGGGTTTCATCATCCGTCTGTCCAACCGTTTATGTGGAAGTAACTTTCCACTGGGTTCTCCCAGGCCTCCCTCAAGAGTGAGGCCACTGGGGCTCTGGGGGTGGGGGTGCTCTGTGAGGGAAGGGTCCATGTGGGAAAAGAGGTGAGGCTGGCGAGGACAGAGGTGACATCTTGCCTCTTCTTTCAGATGTTTATCCATGCCCACAATTTCTGGTGACTCTCTCTTGCCTTCCTTGTGTGGCTTCAAATATGGCAGATAAAAAGGAGTAGCGGTGTGTGTGTGTGTGTGTGTGTGTGTGTGTGTGTGTGTGTGTGTGTGTGTTGCGGGGGTGGGGGAAGGAACAGAGCATATTCTTGGCCCCTGTTCCCTTCTCCTGTCTGCCAAATGCTTGCTGCCCACATGAATGATTGGACAATCATTTGCAGAGAAACAGAGCAGAGAAGCCACACACCTGCACGTCTGTCACCACTGTGACCACCATTAGCAGCATTGATTCTGATGACAACCATGTCCTCCCATCATCGCCACTGCGATGTGGAATATCTCCATCATCCCAAAGGTTCCCTGTCTCATCCATTTTAGAGTGTGGGCCTGGCCCTTGCTTGTGGTTTCTCGAGAGGGTCATGTGGGGCTTGAAGTGATGATGTATTCTCTTGGACAGTCTCCATCACACCCAGAGGGTGGGTTGTCAGACTTAGCTAATAAAAATGAAGGTGGCTCTGAAATTTAAATTGGAATTTCTGGTAAATAACAAATAGCTTTCTTTCTTTTCTTTTTCTTCTTCTCTTTCTTTCTTTCTTTTTTTGAAATGGGGTCTCACTGTCACCCAGGCTGGAGTGCAGGAGCATGATCATGGCTCACCAGAGCTTTGATCCCGTGGGCTCAGGCAATCCTTCTGTCTCAGCCTCCAGAGTGGCAGGGGCTACAGGCACACGCCACCATGCTTGACTAATTTATTTTTGTTTTTTTGTAGAGATGGCGGGGGTCTTGCTATGTTACCCAGGCTGGTCTTGAACTCCTGGGCTCAAGGGATCCACCCACTTTGGCCTCCCAAAGTGCTGGGATTACAGGAATAAGCCATTGCACCTGGCCTACTCTCACTTTATAAACAGGAACCAGATTCCCTAACTTGCCCAAAGTCTCATAGCTGGTAAGTGGGAGTTGGGGTTTGAATTCAGAGTGGGGGCCAACAGGAAACTCCCCCTTTGCCCTCTGAAAGCTCACTGAAAAAAATTAACTGACAAAAGACAGATTAATTGGAGAAAAGACATGCAAATTTATTAATGCACACCTAGAGGAAGAACCACAGAGCGATTACCCTGCTCCCCATTGGGGTCCAGAAGTGTAAATAGAGGTTACAGGAAGAATTGGGGGTTTGGATGTAGCAAAACAGGTTATGGGACTAGAGGAGGCCTGGCTGGCACAGGTGGTCTTGCTGTGTAGAAGAGACCTCAGAGAAAATAGATGGTGAATGCTTCTTTCAGGCCTTTGAAGGTGTCAGACTCTCAGTTCATCTTTCCCGGATTTGGCTTGGCTGCATCAGTGTCGATTTTCTCTACAGATGCAAATCTCCCCACAAAAGACAGCTTTGCTGGCTAATCTTGTATTTCCAACCCTTCTAAATAACCATTGTGAAATATGCCAAAGAGGTATATTTTGGGGTGAAATATTTGGGTTTCCTTCACCAGGCAGTTGGACTGGAGGTACTCCCTCCTCAAGCTCCAACCACATTTGAGAGAAGAATCTGGAAGAGTTTTGGAAGACTTATTTTTTCTCTTTCTGGTTTTGTTTTGTTTTAACGGCACTGTTTGTTTCTTCCCGAGTTTGCAGTTATTATTATTATTATGAGATATAATTATGTGCAAGCAACATAATCAGAGAACTGATTATGCCTCTGAAAATTGGAAGGGAACATTTTGGGGGGAAACCCAAATTGAGAAATGACTGAGTTTATAGCCAGTAACAGCTGTTCTTTTTAGGAAGTTAAGTCGATTTCTTTTACTCAGTGAGTTTCTACTTCCTGAAGAGATGTAGCCTGTTTGCTGCATGCTCAAAGACAAAGGCTGTGTCTGCGATGATACCCCATACAGGCTGATGTCCCCCAACAAAAGGCCAAGCCAACAGGTATCATGAGAAGCTTTTCCTTTCCCCCATTCTCTATTTTCGTGGTTTTTTTTTTTTTTTTTTTTTTGAGTTGGAGTCTCACTCTGTCGCCCAGGCTGGGGTGCAGTGGCACACTCACAGTCACCCAAGCCTCGACCTGCTGGGCCCCGGAGATCCTTCCGCTTCAGCCTTCCAAGTAGCCGGAACTACAGGCGCGCGCACAGCCATCCGCAGCTATTTTTTTGATTTATTGTAGAGACAAGGTCTCACCAAATTGCCCAGGCTGGTCTGGAACCCCTGAGTTCAGGCAATCCTCTCACCTTGGCCTCCCAAAGTGCTGGGATTGCAGGCTTGAGCCACCATGCCCACCCCCATTCTCTATTTTCAGGTTGTAGCCCAAAGCTAGCATTTCTACTTATCCCAAAGTCATTCACTTTTTCCCATTTCCCTGCCTTTGTGAGCCACTCACTATGGGGCCCCTGGAGTGTGGCTGTAATGGCCTTCTCTAGGGTATGCCCATGCCCTAGTCTGCTCTGCTCTACAATGCTCCCTAGGGTCAGTTCCTGACTGTGTCCACGCCACCCCCTGCTTCTGAACTTTCAGGCACCCCTCACCGCGAGCAACCTAAAGCCACAGGGTTTATCATTTCTTCCTCATACTGATGTACGTGCCTCTACTTTCAGACTGTCATTCATACTGTCCCCTCTGCCAGGAATGCATTCGTCTCAGTTCCCACCTCACAATAACCTTAGGAGATAGCCATTGTAGCACAGAGGTTAAGATGGTAGGCTCAGCCGGGCTCGGTGGCTCAGCCTGTAATCCTGCCTTTGGGAGACTGAGGTGAGTAGATTGCCTGAACCTGCGGGTTTGAGACCCACCTGGGCAGGCGAGACCGCATCTCTACAATAAATCAAAAAATTAGCCGGGCGTGGTAGCGTACGCCTGTAGTTCCAGCTACTTGGAAGGCTGACATGGAAGGATCGCCGGAGCCCAGCAGGTAGAGGCTACAGTGGCCGGAAGCGGCCACTGCACTCCAGTCTGGGTGACAGAGTGAGTCTCCAACTCAAAAAAAAAAAAAAAAAAAAAAGATGGAAGGCTCTGGGCTGGGCATGGTGGCTCACGCCTGTAATCCCAGCATTTTGGGAGGTCGAGGTGGGAGAATTGCTTGAGCCTAGGAATTCGAGACCAGCTTGGGCAACAACGTGAGACCTCATCTCTGCAAAAATGAAAAAAACTAGGTAGGTATGGTGGCACACGCCTGTAGTTCCAGCTTATTCTGGGGGCTGAGGCAAAAGAATCGCCCGAGCCCAGGAAGTTGAACTGTGATCATTCCACTGTACTTCAGCCTGGGTGACAGAGTGAGACTTTGTCTAAAAAAAGGTGGGGGGGAGGCCGGGCTCAGTGGCTCAGCCTGTAATGCCAGCGCTTTGGGAGGCCGAGGCGAGTGGATTGCCTGAGCCCGCTGGTTCGAGACCCGCCTGGGCAAATTGGTGAGACCTCATCTCTACAGTAAATCAAAAAAAAAAAAAAAAGAAGGTGGGGCTCTGGAGTCAGACTGCCAGGATTTTTATACTGATTCTGTCCAGGGTGTGCAATCTGTTCAGCAGCACAGGGCCTGCATTCATAAGAGCCCCAGGCTTGGCTTAATGCTTGCTGCTGCCATCTTGAAATTCTTCATTGTTTTTGAACAAGGGCACTGGGCTTGCAAACTATGTAGCGGTTTTGACACTGACAAGCTGTATAGCCATAAAGTAAGGGTAACAGGAAAAGGCTTAAACAGGGGCAGACACGTTGGAAGTGGTCAGTGAACAAAAGCAATGATTATCCCCATCTTACAAGCAAGGAGGGAAGACAAGCTCAGTGAGTTGATTCCCACCCCACAGCTGTCACATGACAGGAACAGTGACGTGGCTTACTTTCACTTCCCACGCCAATGTGAACTTTGCTACGTAGTCCTGGCTCTTACCACGTGGTCACATCTGCTCCCAGTGTATTGTGAGGCAGTGTTCAACGGCTTCTCATACTTCTTTTGTTCCTTTATTCTAAGTCTTAGAAGTGAGCAAAGCACAAAGCTAGTATTTCTCACGTTTGAAAAAACGAGAACAGTAAATTAGTGACTGGCTTAAAGACCCAAATCCGATTCTGAGCTTGGCTGAGACAAAGATGCCGGCATCAGAGTCTGGGCTTCTTAAACCCTACACATCACGCCTGTCTCTCTTCAGCCCGGAGCCAGCAACCTCCTCCCCCTGCAAAAGACAAAAGACACTAACGGATGCACACTGGTTTCCGGGGGAGGGGGGGAGGGAGAGGGGAGAGCCACTTCTGTGAGCCAGCGGGAGGGCAAGCAGTTTTTCCTGTAGGAAGGGGGGTAGGTAGCTCAAGACACTACCAAGAGATGCTTTTAATTGTTCTTCGGCAGTGACTGCTCACCATCGTGATTCCTGGTGGTGATGAGGTGCCAGTGTCAGCTACTATTCATTCATTCATTCACACACTCGTACATTCCGAATCTAGTTATTATGCTCTGGTCTTGGCAAAGAAACTGTGCTAGTGGAAAGTGATGCAAAAGTGACAAGAATATTCTTCTTGCCTTGGGGATTAGGGAGAAGACTCTCAGGTATGCAAAGAATCATAACCACATGGTAAGTGCTAAAAGCCAGGTATTACAGGAACTCAGGGAGACAGAGGAGGCCTAGAAAGGGGGAGGGGAAGATGGCTCCCCCAGGAGGTGGAATTTGAGCTGAAACTTGAGGGATGAGGAAACCTGCTTGTCAGTCCATTGCATCAGTTTTCTTTTCTTTTTTTGAGTTGGAGTCTCACTGTCGCCCAGACTGGAGTGCAGTGGGCGCACCCGGCCACCGCAGCCTCGACCTGCTGGGCTCCGGCGATCCTTCTGCCTCAGCCGTCCAAGTAGCTGGAACTACAGGCGCGCGCTACCACGCCCGGCTGATTTTTGATTTATTGTAGAGCCGAGGTCTGGTCAAGTTGCCCAGGCGGGTCTCGAACCCGCGGGCTCAGGCAATCCACTCACCTCAGCCTCCCAAAGGCGCGGGATTACAGGCTGAGCCACCGAGCCCAGCTATGACACCCATTTTATAGAGTACTTCCTGTGAGCCCTTGAGCAATTTGACCCACTCTCTGAGCCTGAGGCTTCTCATCTGTCAAATATAGAAAAAATACCCACCCTGCCTGCCTCATAGTGTTGTACTGAGAATTTAATAAGATGGTGTTTGTAAAAGTGATAAAGCCCTCCATCAACATAGATGTCTCTATAAGGGGGCGGGGCAGAGGAGCTCATCTTTTGTGAGTGTCTGCTGCATTCTAGGTAGGTACTGTAAGATGGTTTACCCTCGATAGTGCACATTTCTTCTTCCCAATGTGTCACATTATTGTCTTCAAATCAGCCATGATGAGAGTATTTACACCAAGGAAACACTCCACATCACGGCTTTCCACTCCCCGAGAACCAGTTGTTAAACATTTACCGGCATATGACAGGTTTATTCCATTTATTTAAGAAAAATCACCTGAAGCTGGGCATGGTGGTTCACACCTGTAATCCCAGCTACTCAGGAGGCTGGGGCAGGAGGATCACTTGAGGTCAGGAGTTTGAGACCAGCCTGAGCAACATACTGAGACCCCCCCCCCATTTCTGAAAATCATTAGCTGGGCACAGTGGTGCTTACCTATAGTCCTAGCTACTCAGGAGGTTGAGGCAGGAGGATCACTTAAGCGCAGGAGTTTGAGGCTGCAGTGAGCTATGATTGCACCACTACACTCCAGCCTGTATGAAAGTGAGACCTCATCTCAAAAAAAAAAAAAAAAAAAAGGAAGGAAGAAGAAGAAGGAAAGGAAGAAAGAAAGAAAAACAACCCGAAATGGGCTTTTTTTCCTTCATAGTAGGATGGGCAAAGTGAAGCTCTGAGCCAGCGATGCCCCCACCCAACACCACACAGCTGGTAAATGAGTGTTGAGGCCAGCTTGTCCATCTCCAAAGTGTTGGTCTTTCCACCACACCCTTACAACCATCCTACACTCCTGTGACTCTGCCTACCCTCAAGAGGCATGGTTAGCCTAACTGTCCAGGAGAATGATGGAACTTCATATTATGTTCAGCACTGTAACCTTCATGTCTAAGATGGTGGACGGCCAGTTTTTGGCTTTGGAAATGTAGTTTCTTGGGGGGTCACCCAGGTCACTGCCAACTTGACCTAAATCAGGTTTGAAGCCTTCCACTTCAGAGCTTAGGCAGCATACGAAAGCAGTGAATTCAGCTGGGCTCGGTGGCTCAGCCTGTAATCCCAGCACTTTGGGAGGCCTAGGCGAGTAGACTGACTGAGCCCGCGGGTTCAAGACCAGCTCCAGGCAACTTGGCGAGCCCTCCTCTCTACAATAAATCAAAAATTAGCCAGGCGTGGTAGCGCATGCCTGCAGTTCTGGCTACTTGGAAGGCTGAGGCAGAAGGATCTCCAGAGCCCAGCAGGTTGACGCTGGGGTGGCTGTGAGTGTGCCACTGCACTCCAGCCTGGGGTACAGAGTGAGACTCCAACAAAAAAGAAAGCAAGAAAGCAGTGAATTCTCCACTGTCAAATGCAGAGGTTTAAGGGAATTTGATGTATAGAAATTGCCAAGCCACACAAAAGTTGAAGTGTCACATGGCTTCCTCTTAGGCAACCTGGAAGTGTTTGAAGGTCAGCAAACACAAGTGCTTCATTCAGAAATGAATAAAGTAAACAGTAGGCTAGCATTATTGACCTTTGGGAGCAGAGTTGCTGGTGGCGATTGGAAAGAATAAAAAACTGACTTTCTTGTATGTTGAAATTTTCATCAGGTTCCTATTTCTTTAACTGTGTGCCAACTTTTTCTCATTAAGTCTAGGGCTATATTTTAAACGTGCTCAAGGCTCACGGAATCTAACATAGTTAGTGGGTGTGAGTATTTAATTAGCCCAGGAACAAAGACTGCATGTCTAACAATGGTTCTCAGCCTTGGCTGCACATGGGAGTCACCTGGGGACCTTTCAACAGTCCAGCTGCCTGGGGAAGGGGGTGGGGAAGGGAAGGAAGGGGGGGTGTTGAATCCAGACCAGTTAATCCAAATCTCTGGGGGCGACCGAGGTAGGGGGGCTGGCACCAATTGTTGTATATTCAAGTTCTCAGGTGATTCCCATGTGCAGCCAAGGTCGAGAGCCACTACTGCATAGTTTATTTTCCTTACTCCCACTTTGGATTTCGATTTCTTGGGTTTTCTGTTGTTTATACAGAGTCTGTTTGGAAAAAGCACTGTATCCAGTTACAGTGGGGGCCAAGGCTCCCCAGAAGGTGAACGGCCTCAGGGCGTTTCCTGGTAGGTGTCTTAGAGAATAAAGAACCTCCACACCTAGAAAACCAGTTTTCCCAGACTCTTCAGGAGTGACATCACCAGGAGCCAATAAAAAACTTCCCTTGCGTTTACCAGTCAAGGCCTCAATTGATTAAACCTAGAAGTTGCTGGACAAACTGTGTGGGGTTAGGTTTCCAAAGCTGCTCTTTTTTCGAGGGCCTCTTCTCTGATTTACAGTAGATCCATCCTCTTAGTTTCAACACATTTGTCCTGTGGCTGTTTTAGTGTTGGCTGGAGGAGGGTTTGAGTCCACATGCAGAAGTGAGGAGCCAGGTTTCGGAGGAAACAAAGATTCCACACCCTGAACTCCTTGTGAGTCTGAAACCAAAGCCGAAAGGCTGCAGTTGGACTGTTGCTGCCACCTACTGACAAGTGATTGGCGTTGACGCGTGAGAGAGGGCCCGCGCCCCCTGGTGGTAAATCGCGCCGGCCCCATCTCAGCCCCTTGCTCCACGTTTCACTAACAATACTGTGGGCACAAAGCATTGTTAAACAGATCACATGGGGATAATGAGGATAAGAGCGCCACTCACCTAGTATTTGACCTTATCTTTGGACAGTGTTCCCGTGCATCTTTTTTCTTTTTTTTTTGAGTTGGAGTCTCACTCG
Organism: Cephalopachus bancanus; assembly: GCA_027257055.1. Taxonomy (NCBI): domain Eukaryota; kingdom Metazoa; phylum Chordata; class Mammalia; order Primates; family Tarsiidae; genus Cephalopachus; species Cephalopachus bancanus. The sequence goes on from JAPVLO010001201.1 coordinate 26,267, forward strand.
GTTGCCCAGACTGGAGTGCAGTGGACGCTCCCGGCCACCGCAGCCTCGACATGCTGGGCTCCGGCGATCCTTCCGCCTCAGCCTTCCGAGTAGCCGGAATTACAGGCATGCGCTACCACGCCCGGCTGATTTTTTGATTTATTGTAGAGTTGAGGTCTCGCTGCCCAGGCGGGTCTCGAACCCGCGCGTTCAGGCAATCCACTCACCTCAGCCTCCCAAAGGCGCGGGATTACAGGCTGAGCCACCGAGCCCGGGCTCCTGTGAATCTTAAATGAGCCTTCCTTATGTAATATTTCGTATTCTGTAATCAGAATAGTATGAACATGTGTTGAGATTCGTCCTTAACTTGAAACTCCTGGCCCTTGGAGCCAGGGAAGGTATACAGAGCTGTCCTGATAAGTCAGAGGAGCAGGAAGACTAGAAGAAGCCAACTTGCTGTGGTTTAAGAGCCATTCAGTACATCTTTGCCCAAACCATATCCCCCCCATCAGGCCTGGTGCGTTGCTCAAGCGGACATCATTAGAAATGCATTCGTTGGGTTTTAAGATATTGTCATCAGTAAACAAACCATGTAATCCTCTGGAAATGTTAATGTATGCATCATTTATAAAATACACATATTTATCAGATCAGCTTCCAGAATTTTAGCCCACAAATCTTTATTAAACAACTGCTAACTAATACGCACTGTTGCTTGGTGCTCTGGGGAAAGCAGGCAGGGATAACTGTGACCCCTGCCTTCAAGGAATTGACAGTCTTCAGTCTCTGACAGTCCTCTAAAGAATTACAGAAGAAGGACATCAAGCTACTAACTATGACCAAGAAAGAACAAAACGGTGCCATTATGTATAGGAGCAAAGTGCCATCAAATATGGAAATAGGAATTGTTGATTTTGTGCAAGACACCTGCAAGATGCTTAGACTAGTGGTTCTCAAAGTATGTTCCCCAGTGGGAAGGTTGTTAGAGACCCACGTTTTTCAGGCATGCCACAGATGGTATTTTAACAAACCCTTCAGGTAATGCAGGCTGAAGTTTGAAAATCACTGCTTCAGAGAGAAGATGATGTGGCCTGTAAAGAGGCCTCAAGTCCGGGTATGGGGGCTTACAGCCGTAACCCAACACTCTGGAAGGCCAAGGCAGGAGGATCACTTGAGGACAGGAGTTCTAGACCAGCCATATGACCCTGTCTCTATACGAAATTAGAAAATAGCTGGGTATGGTGGTGTGCACCTGTAGTCCCAGCTACTTGGGAGGCTGAGGTGGGAAGATCACTTGAGCACAGGAGTTGGAGGCTGCAGTGAACTGTGATCACCCCCATGGCATTCCAACCCAAATGACAGAGCAAGACTCTGTCTCAAAAAAAAAAAAAAAAAAAGGAAGGAAGGAAGGAAGAAGCCTAAAAAAAAAAAAACTAAGATTTTTTTGGTCTATTTTTTTGAGATAGGGTCTCACATTATCGCCCAGGCTGAGGGGTGATCATTGCTCACTGCAGCCTCGACCACCTGACCTCAAGTGATCTCAGTCTCCCAAGTAACTAGAATATCAGGTGTATACCACCATGCCCTGCTGAGTTATTTATTTATTAATTTTTTGAGTCACTCTGTCTCACTCTGTCACCCAGGCTAGAGTGCAGTGGCATGCTTATGGCCACCTCAACCTTGACTTGCTGGGCTCCAGTGATCCTTCCACCTCAGCCTTCCAAGTAGCTGGGACTACAGGCGTGTGCTACCATGCCCGGCTAAGTTTTTGATTTATTGTAGAGACGAGGTCTCACCAAGTTGTTGAGGCTGGTCTCGAATCCCTGGGCTCAGGCAATCCACTTACCTAGGCCTCCCAAATTGCTGGGATAACAGGTGTGAGCCACCATGCCCAGTCACAAGTAAGATATTTTTTGTTAGAGTCTCACAATGTCACCCAGGCTGGAGTGCAGTGGCATGCTCATGGCCACCGCAGCCTCGACCTGCTGAGCTCAGGCGATCCTTCTGCCTCAGCCTTTCAAGTACCTGGAACTACAGGTGTGTGCTACCACGCCTGGCTATTTTTTGCTGATTTATTATAGAGACAAGGTCTCGCCAAGTTGCCAAGGCTGGTCTCAAACCCCTGGGCTCAGGTAATCCTCTCGCCTCTGCCTCCCAAAGTTCTGGGATTACATGCAGGCTTAAGCCACTGCGCTCAGACAAATAAGATTTTTATAAGTGAGAGATGGCAGAAGGGCATTTATACTACATGTTTGTATTGTGGTTGACACCCTCTTGCCTTATTTGACCTTTACAATGACAGGATATGAGACAGAGATAGAAGTAGGTAAAGTTTAGATTTGGAAGAAAATAAGAATCAGATGCAAATTCTCATTCTACTACAAAGCTGTGTGAACTGGGGAAGATCTCTCACTGCTCATCTAAATGCTGTCATGTTCACACTGGGGATTTGGAGTAAGGATTGGTTTTTTTTTTTTTGAGTTGGAATCTCACAATGTCACTCAGACTGGAGTGCAGTGGCCGCTCCCGACTGCCACAGCCTCGACCTGCTGGGCTCCAGCGACCCTTTCGCCTCAGCCTTCCAAGTAGCCGGAACTACAGGCGGGCGCTACCACGTTCGGCTTATTTTTTGATTTATTGTAGAGATGAGATCTCACCAAGTTGCCCGGGTGGCTCTCGAACCCATGGGCTCAGACAGTCCACTCACCTCGGCCTCCCAAAGTGCTGGGATTACAGGCTGAGCCACCGAGCCTGGCCAAGGACCGATATAATAGAGTTGGCACTCACTAAATGGCCATGCTTTCTTATTCTTATTGATTGATCGATTGATTAGAGACAGGTTCTCACTGTGTCACCCAGGCAGGAGTGCAGTGGTCCAATCATAGTTTACCGTAACCTTGAACTCCTGGGCTCAAGGGATCCTCCTGTCTTGACCTCCTGAGTGTACAGGTACACACCACCACACCTGGCTGTTTGTTGTTGTTGTTGTTGTTTTTTGTAGAGACTGGGTCTTGCTATGGTGTCCAGACTGGCCTCGAACTCCTGGGCTCAAGTAATCCTCTCTCCTTGGCCTTCCAAAGTGCTGGGATTACAGGCATGGGCCACTGTACCCAGCCAAATTTTGATCATATTATGACAAAGAATTGAATGTGTTTATTAAAGAAGGATTAAAGTGATGACAATTTTTTAAAAAATTTTTTGAGTCGGAGTCACTCTGTCGCCCAGACTGGAGTGCAGAGGCTGCTCCCGGCCACCGCAGCCTCAACCTGCTGGGCTCCGGCAATCGTTCCGCCTCAGCCTTCCAAGGAGCTGGAACTACGGGCGCGCGCTACCACGCCCGGCTAATTTTTTAATTTATTTTAGAGATGAGGTCTCGTCAAGTAGCCCAGGCAGGTCTCGAACCCACGGGCTCAGGCAATCCACTCACCTCAGCCTCCCAAAGCGCGGGATTACAGGCTGAGCCACCGAGCCTGGCTAGGTGGTGACAATTTTTAAGCTTTCTTTTGCAAGTTCCACTCAGTCATCTGTATTATGTACTCCTCTTTATCTGTTAATTTGCGTATAGATCAGTCAAGCAACAAGTCCTAGAGAGATAGTAGGTAGTTGTGGTTTCTTACAGTTTGCGAAGTAGAGTTTGTCCTCCGTCCCCTCCCACGACTGCCCCCTACCCACGTCTTTCCCCATTCTCACAGCCTTGTGAACATCATCTGGATTTTGTCTTTCATTGTGTGTGTTTGATGAGGGCATATTTTCAGTGACTGGATGTTAGGAAAAAAACATTTAAACAGAAATAGAGAAACAATTGTATCATGCTGTCATTTTCCTTATCATTTCTTTATTTTTAATCTTATTCCCTTAATTTCTTTATGTCTACCGGGCAATCAACAACGACCATCTCTATCTACATACAGCTACGTCTCCATATGTATCTATATGTGTATGTTACACATACTTGTTCACATTTCATATTGGTTTCTCACGTAAGCAATATCATTTCCAGAGTACCCAAACTTGACTGGATATGATTTGCTGATTCAAAGGTGGAAATTTTTTCAACATCAGAGAATAATTGCTTTAGTCATTCTCAGTGGATTTCACATCCTTGAGAGTACAAGATTCTGTAATAAGTCACTAGAGAGCTCATTCAGCCACAGCAAAGGTTAGCCCCGTCAATGGAAGGATTATGTCTGCCATCAGTTCATGTCAAATGCTACAATTATCCTCTAGATGGCTAAGGATGCTTTAGAAATGAACATTAACCCCTTCACCCTCTACCAAAGAAGATTCTATCATTTTAACAGTTTCGTTATTCATTGCTCCTGAGTTATAATCTACTTGGTTGTCACATCTTTCTTCGGACCAGTTCAGGGAGCTAATCAGCTAGATATGGATGTCTCAAGGGATGTGGCCTTTAGGAGGAATTCCAGCACTTTAGGAGGCAGAGGCTGGAAGATTGCTTGAAGCCAGGAGTTTGAGACTAGTCTGGTCAACATAGTGAGACCCCTGACTTTACAAAATAAATATATAAACACAGCCCCCTTCAACCTCCTTGGTGTCCCAGCTACTAGGTGCCCCTTGTGGTGTCCCAGCTACTAGGGAGGCTGAAATGGGAGAATCACTTGAGCCCAGGAGTTCGAGTTTATAGTGAGCTATGATTGTGCTACTGTATTCCAGCCTGGGCAACAGAAAGAGACCCTGTCTCAAAAAAAAAATAACGCTGAATTGTACTCCACACCTTTAAAGTAAAAAATTAAAAACAAAAACAAAACCAGAACAATTTATTTCAAAAAAGTGACTGTCACCATATACCTGGGAACATTTGTAGGGACTCACCCAGGCTGAATAAATATCTCTCAGGCCTTCAAATTAGCATTTCCAGAGAGAGAGAGCAAGAGAGCGAGAGAGCGAGAGAGCGAGAGAGCGAGAGAGAGAGAGAGAGAGAGAGAGAAGGGAAGAGAAGAGAGATTAGTTCCAGCAGATACTCTGTCAGAAAAGGAAGCCAAATAAGTTTGGACATGTATGATATAGTTCCCTTTTGGAGGTCACCAGGAATATTAGAAATACTGTAGTAATCAAGATGCTCCCAAGCCTGTTTGACTTTATAAATATTGTTCATGGAGTACTTACTAACTGGGTGTGGAATTAACTTGGAAAAACTCTGCTTTGAATGGTGCTGCAGAACTGGAGAACCAGCATATGCTGGCAGAGGCACCCAGTCTGCCATGAGCCCGACTCTGCAGTCACTGTTATGCCACGTTTATTGGGTCATCACATGATCTCTACATAGTTTCACTCTCTGTATTCACTTCCATTTTATGACATCTTTCCTTGCCTTCTTCTTGGTCTAGGCTGTGCTTGCTCTGAATGACAGCCCAACATTCGATAACAATGTAAGCGATCCTTGCCCAGGCTCAGGGCCCATGGAATCAGCATCATGGCGCCTGGGCTTGTTGGTGCTATACAGTACCCTAGAGACAGCCAGCGTCCTTGCCACGGGAGTAGGCAAGGGGAGCGTGGAGGGTGAAGACACCCTGCCTTTATGCATGGGTACTGCAGTGGCACATTTGACAACATGACCTCCTGCTCATACTGCGAATGTCCTAGGGTGCACCTGGAGAAGCCTACCCGAGCCTTCGTTCAGTCGTTCATTCACTTAAAAAGTATTTATTAAGCCAGGTGTGGTGGCTCACGCCTGTAACCCCAGCAATTTAGGAGGCAGAGACAAGAAGATTGCTTGAGGCCAGGAGTTTGAACCTAGCCTGGTAACATAGTGAGACCACCATCTTTACAAATATATATATATATATATATATATATGTATTTATAAAAGACCATTTTTCACTTAGAGTCATTGGCACTGAAAATCCTGAATTGTCCCTTTGGGGTTCAAAGTACACCTATCCCTTCCCCTGATTGCTGTGTAAGCCCTGGGACTCTACCCAGTCCTCCTTTCTTTAAAAGTGCTCAAGGGTAGGAGTGAAGAGAACACAAATGTATCACCTTCCCTTGTAGTCACTGGACATAACGGATGCTGTTATGGCTTTAAGTACAAGGATAATGGCAGAGGAAACCTGGCCATACAGCTAGAATAACTTTATTAACAGCCAACAGGGAAATTTCCTTTATTCTTCCAACAATCATAAATGGTTCTCCCATTCACAAGGGCGTTTTCAACTTTCATGGAGTTCTGAGTACTTTCTTTCTTTTTTTTTTTTTTTTTTTAGTTGGAGTCTCACTCTGTCACCCAGGCTGGAGGGCAGTGGCACGCTCCTGGCCACTGCAGCCCCGAACTGCTGGGCTCCGGCGATTCTTTCTCTTCAGCCTTCCAAGTAGCTGGAACTACAGGCATGCGCTACCATGCCCGGCTAATTTTTTATTTATTGTAGAGACGAGGTCTCGCCAAGTTCCCTGAGTGGGTCTCGAATCCACGGGCTCAGGCAATTCTCTCGCCTTGGCCTCCCAAAGTGCTGGGATTACAGGCTGAGCCACCAAGCCAGGCCCTGAGTACTTTCTAAAGCTGAAAAGCCACTGTTGTTATGGGTTGAACTGTGTCCCCCATCCCCCCAAATTACATGCTGAAGCCCTAACCCTGGTACCTTAGAATGTGACCTCATTTGGAAATAGGGTCATTGCAGATGTCATTAGTTAAGATCAGGTCATAGTGGAGTAGAGTGAACCCTTAGCCCATTATAACTGTTGCTCTTAGAAGAAGAGGATGGCTCAGCCTGTAATCCCTTGCCTTTGGGAGGCTGAGGTGAGTGGATTGCCTGAGCCCGCGGGTTCGAGACCCGCCTGGGCAGCGAGACCTCATCTCTACAATAAATCAAAAAATCAGCCGGGCGTGGTAGCGCATGCCTGTAATTCCGGCTACTTGGAAGGCTGAGGCGGAAGGATCGCCGGAGCCCAGCAGGTGGAGGCTGCGGTGGCCGGGAGCGGCCACTGCACTCCAGACTGGGTGACAGAGTGAGACTCCAACTCAAAAAAAAAAGAAGAAGAGGAAGGAGATATAGACGGAAGGCAGCCATGTGGCAACAGTGGATTGGAGTGAAGCAACTTCAAGCTAAGGAAGATGCTAGAAGAGGCAAGGAGGATCCTTCCCAGAGGTTTTAGAGGGAGCATGGCCCTGCAAACACCTTGATTTCAGACTTCTAGCCTCCAGAACTATGAGATGATAAACTTCTGTTATTTTCAACCATTCATTTTGTGGCAGCCCTAGTGAACTCATATAGTTATCATATTCAGGGAACTTGGAGATCATTTAGTCTATTCTACAGATGAGGAATCATGCTCCGAGAGGTGGAGTGATTTGTCCAGAATCACCCAGTTCCTCTACTTTGACCAGAATTGGGCATTTCAATTCCTATGGCTCAGGGTTCTTTACAGAGACCAACAGTCAGAGGGCAGGGACAAACAAGGACCTGGCAAATCTTGACCATCTCCGAGAAAGAAGCAAGGACAAGGAAACGCTGGTAGAGAAGACTTCAAGAGTGTAGGATAGGGATGCCAGGAGCTTCAGACATGCTGGGGCAATGCTAGAAAAACCACCCAGAAAGGGGGAGGCAAGGAAGAGAAATACAACTGTCAGCATATTCACAGAGTTGTGTAATCATCACTGCGATCAATTTCAGCACACTTGCGTAACTCCAACAAGAAACCTCATGTCCATTAGCAGTCATGCCCCATGTCCTTCCATTCCCCATCCCCAGACAACCATTTAACTATTCTCTGCCTGTTCTGCACATTTCATATCAGTAGACTCATACAATATGTGGTCTTTTGTATCTGGCGTCTTTCCCTTAGCATACTGTTTTCAAGGTTCATTCTTGTGGTAGTGTGCATCAGCACTTCATGGCTGTATAATATTCCATTGTAAAAATATATCACATTTTATTTATTCATTGATTAGTTGGTAGATCTAGCCATTTTTGAATCCACCTTAGGACTCAACACATATTTGTTGTTCAAAAGCATTTGTGCATTAAGGGTACATTTTGAATTGAAGAGGCAAATAGATGAAATATCCCAGACCTGGCCAGGTACAGTAACTTACAACTGTAATCCCAGCACTTTGGAAGGCTGAGGTGGAAAGATTGTTTGAGGCCAGGTATTTGAGACCAGTCTGGGAAACATAGTGAGACCCCATCTCTACAAAAAATAGGAGAATAGCCGGGCTCGGTGGCTCAGCCTGTAATCCCGCGCCTTTGGGAGGCTGAGGTGAGTGGATTGCCTGAGCCCGCGGGTTCAAGACCCGCCTGGGCAGCAAGACCTCATCTCTACAATAAATCAAAAAATCAGCCGGGCGTGGTAGCGCATGCCTGTAATTCTGGCTACTCGGAAGGCTGAGACGGAAGGATCGCCGGAGCCCAGCGGGTCGAGGCTGCGGTGGCCGGGAGCGGCCACTGCACTCCAGTCTGGGCGACAGAGTGAGACTCCAACTCAAAAAAAAAAAAAAAAAAAAATAGGAGAATGAAGCCAGGCATGGCGGTAGTCTCAACTACTTGGAAGGCTAAAGGGGAGGATCTCTTGAACCCAGGAGGTTGAGGATGCAGTGAGCTACGATTGTGCCACTGCACTCTAGCCTGGGAGACAGTGCAAGAAACCATCTCTAAAACAATTTTACAAGGGGGAGAAGCCCAAGAATGCAAAGATCTGACATGTGAACAAGGATAATTATTCATCTCATTGATGATTCATATAGTTGCTCTTTTTTTTTTTTTTTTTTGAGTTGGAGTCTCACTCTGTCCCCCACACCGGAGTGCAGTGGCCACTCCTGGCCACCGCAGCCTCGGCCTGCTGGGCTCCGGCGATCCTTCCACCTCAGCCTTCCAAGTAGCTGAAACTACAGGTGTGCGCTACCACGCCCGGCTGATTTTTTATTTTTATTGTAGAGATGAGGTCTCGCCAAGTTGCCCAGGTGGATCTTGAACCCGCGGGCTCAGGCAATTCACTCACCTCAGCCTCCCAAGGCGCGGGATTACAGGCTGAGCCACCGAGCCCGGCCATATATTTTTTTTACCACTACGTCCTCTGGTCTGGAAGAAGAATGGATGAGGACCTGGCTCCACAAAGCTAGAGAAATAGGCCTCTCAGTTGTTGCTGGAAATCTGTTGAACATCTCAGAGAACTGCTAGAGTTTCTTTGCACTGAAATCTACCTTAGTTTGAGAACTCCAGCCAAACCAAGCACTTCCCACCGTCCTCAGCAAAGTACATATAAACCAGAGGAAAAGGTAGAGGGTTTTCATGGAGGAGAGATGCATCAGAATCAAGTTGTATCAGCTACCTAGGGAGTCAGACCCCGAGAGATCCTCCTCCAACCTCCCTGATCCTTTTCCTGCCAAGTGGAGATTCTCACAGAGGAAATCTCCATTCTTTTTTATTTTTTACATTTTTTTTTCCTGACCTCAAGTGATCCTCCCACCTCGAACTCCCAAAGCACTGGGAATACAGGTGTGAACCACCACGCCCAGTCTCCCTGCCTCCTGCTGAATAACACCCCATGTCCCCATCATTACTTACTTGGTGAATTGCATCAAACTAAGGCTTATCTCAACGATCAACCAATGCCTTCCCATGGGGTTTCTCACGCTTCATTCCGTGAGCCTCTGCCAGTCAGTAACAGTTGATGAAATGTTGCATTGGGCAGTTAGTATTATAAAAGCAACACCTATGCTAAATAGGTTTTTCTAGCTCTTTCTTCCCTTATCTAATAGATGTCACAGTTCCAGAAGGGCTCTAGACTGTTACTTCTCACTTATTCTTACAGCATACTGAATTGGCAGGCCAAATCTGTGCCAAATTGTTTCCTTCTATTAATTCCCCAAGAAGGAACCCCAAGATGGACTCTGAGCATGATCTATTTTATCTTGGAAAAGCACAACATTCGACCTTCCTTGACTTGAATTTTTCAAATCTTTATGCCAAGACTGTTGGTGAGAGTATATATTTGAGCAACCACTTCACAGGACGATTTGACAGTATCTATAAACATTTAAAATTCATAAGCCATGGCTGGGCCTGGTGGCTCACGCCTGTAATCTCAGCACTTTGGGAGGCAGAGACGAGAGGATTGTTTGAACCCAGGAGTTCGAGAGCAGCCAGGGCAATATAGCAAGACCTTGTCTCTACAATAAATCAAAAAATTAGCTGGGCATGGTGGCATGCACCTGTAGTCTCAGCTACTTGGGAGGCCAAGGCAGAAAGACTGCCTGAGCCCAGGAGGTCAAGGTTTCAGTGACCATGATTGTGCCACTGCACTTCGATCAGTGCAACAGAGTGAGACCCTCACTCAAAAAAAAAAAAAGCAGCATAAGCCCTTTGACCCAGTAATTCCACTTCTAGACCAGGACTTCTTAAACCATCTGCAGCAGAAAATCAGATTTTAAAAATTTCCAACCTGTCATGAATCATAAGTTGTGGATGTCATGGCTATCTCAAATCAATATAAAGCTCTGAATTTCTGTATTTATCTTATCACAAACCAGTAACATCCAGCTCGCAGATCAGCACTGGTCTTCAGATTACTCTTTGATTATCACTGTGCTAAACTTATTTTATTTTATTCTATTCTATAAGTTTATATGCATACAACACAAAGACATAAGTATTATAGAATTATTTGTAACTGCAAAATGTTGGAAGAATCTAAAAGTTCAGTAATGTAAGACTAATAAAATGCCTCATGGTGCAGTCATATGAAAAGTGCTGTGCTGCCATAAAAAAGAAAAAATATGCACTCTGGTAAATATTAAGTGAAGGCCAGGCACTGTGGCTCACACCTATAATACCAGCACTTTGGGAGGCCCAGGTGAGAGGACTGCCTGAGCCCACAGGTTCGAGATCAACCTGGACAACTTGGCGAGACCTCATCTCTACAATAAAATTTAAAAATTAGCCAGGCGTGGTGGTGTGTGCCTGTAGCTCCAGCTACTTGAAAGGCTGAGGCAGAAGGATCGCCTGAGCCCAGCCAGTTGAGGCTGCGGTAGCCATGAGCATGCCACTGCACTCCAACCTGGGCGACAGAGTGAGACTATGGCTCAAAAAAAAAAAAAAAGAATTAAAGTGAAAAAGAGCAAAATGTAAAGCAGTGTTATAAAGTTTGCTCTCTTATAGTTAAAGAGCAATTAAAGGCTTACATGTGCACTGGAAACTTGTAGAAGTTGTTGTGGCAGGGACTGCTGTCTACCAAATCTGTTCTCTCTTTCCTCCATAGTTATAGACTTCTCTGGGCATACTTCCCAGCATGCCTTGCAGTTAGGTGGGGTTATTTTGGTCCTCACCAATGGAGGGTGAACAGACATTGGGTGCCACTGTTGAGTCTGGACTTTGAGACACTGGGCTGTGTACTTTTCCTTATTCTTTGTCCTCTTGCCTCCAGTTGGAACCCAGCCTTCGTGGTGACCCAGTGTGGACCATGCAGCTAATGCCAATTCCCTAGGAGACAGCAGAGTAACAAGAGAATGGAGCAAAGGATCTTCAACAGCCATGTAGGCAGAACTACCCGGCCAATCTAAACTGTCTTCAGGCCGGGCTCGGTGGCTTAGCCTGTAATCCCAGCAATTTGGGAGGCCGGGGCGAGTGGATGGCCTGAGCCTGAGGGTTTGAGACCTGCCTGGGCAACTTGGCAAGATCTTGTCTCTACAATAAATCAAAAATTAGCTGGACGTGGTATTGCACGCCTGTAGTTCCGGCTACTTGGAAGGCTGAGGCGGAAGGATCGCCAGGACCCAGCAGGTCGAGGCTGCGGTGGCCGGGAGCGGCCACTGCACTCCAGTCTGGGTGACAGAGTGAGACTCCAACTCAAAAAAAAAAAAAAAAGAAAAAAGAAAAGAAAGCCTAACCCCAATGTGATAGTCTTAGGAGGTGGGTCTTTGGGAGGTGATGAGGTCATGCGAGTGGAGCCCTCATGAATGAGATTAGTGACTTTATGAAAGAGACCCTAAAGAGCATTTCCCCCCTCTATCCACCATGTGAGGATAAGAAGTCAGCAACCTGCAGCACAGTAGAGAACCCTCTCCAGAACTAAACCATGCTGACACCCTGATCTGAGACTTCTAGCCTCCAGAACTGTGAACAAAAATTCTGTTGTTTACCCTGTCTATAGTACTTTGTTATAGCAACTCAAACAAACTAAGGAGAAAAGACGAACTGCAACTTCTCCCCACCACTCTTTTTAGGGTGTCCTTTCAAGGAATGGTCTTGCTTTTAGGTATTTGTCCCTATGCTCCAACAAGCACAAACATAAATATATTCCTATAAGCTCATCATGGTCACAAAGCACGATGCAATGTGACAAAACTAAATTGCCCTTGGCAAGCTTGCACTGATTTCCACTTTGTCCATGTTAAATAACACTATGACACACCATTTTGGTCAGTTCCTTAGGAACACATACTTAAATATAACTCATCCTGCAAGATGAACTTAAAAGCTTTACTTCAGGCCGGGCTCGGTGGCTCAGCCTGTAATCCTGCACTTTGGGAGGCCGAGGTGAGTGGATTACCTGAGCCCGCGGGTTCGAGACCCGCCTGGGCAACTTGGCGAGACCTTAACTCCACAATAAATCAAAATTAGCCAGGCGTGGTAGCACGCACCTGTAGTTCCAGCTACTTGGAAGGCTGAGGTGGAAGGATCGCCAGAGCCCAGCAGGTAGAGGCTGTGGTGGCGGAGTGTGCCACTGCCCTCCAGTATGGGCGACAGTGAGACTTCAACTCAAAAAAAAAAAAAAAAAAAAAAACCGGGTTTGGTGGCTCAGCCTGTAATCCCGTGCCTTTGAGAGGCTGAGGTGAGTGGATTGCCTGAGCCCGCGGGTTCGAGACCCGCCTGGGCAGCGAGACCTCACCTCTACAATAAATCAAAAAATCAGCCGGGCGTGGTAGCACACGCCTGTAATTCCGGCTACTCGGAAGGCTGAGACGGAAGGATTGCCGGAGCCCAGCAGGTCGAGGCTGCGGGGGTCAGGAGTGGCCACTGCACTCCAGTCCGAGTGACAGAGTGAGACTCCAACTCAAAAAAAAAAAAAAAAAAAGCTTTACTTCAGAAAGAATGGTGCATTGGAGGTTTTTGTTGTTTTCATTCTGAAGGGACTTTATTTTCTTATGCTTGGATAATTTCTAGTAATTCTTAGGTAAATTCCATAAGATGCCCCAATTCATACCTATACTGGATAGAGTATGCTATAGACAGGAATCAAGGAACCAGTAGAAGTGGGAAGAGATAGCATGTTGTTTTATTTGGTGAAATTGAATACAGGCTGCCAACAACTAGGCATTCTAACTTTATGCCTTTAGGGTAGAAGATCAAGATAGCGTTAATTTCTCTATTAATAATTATCTTAATGTAAGAGCTTCATGAAAACTGCTTCCTCTTTGATTTCTACCAAATATATATATTTTAAATTCTCAAAAAACGCAGTGTAGATGGAAATTTCCTTTTATTACAGGTCTATTTCTCTACCACATATTCATCGTATACTCACAGTATGAAACGAAGCATTTTTATTTATTCATTTCAAGATTTACAGTAATGGCAATTAACAAATACTCCACAAGCTTCTTATTGAGCTGCATACTCTTTATAAAAATGGTTAAAAAGTAAAAGACTTTAAAAACTATCAATCTTAGCCTTTAAATGGTATCTAAACCTTAGAAATCCAATGTTATAGCTAATATTTATAAAAGAGATTTTTTAAAAAGACTAATGCAGCCACAACATAACAGAACCATGTAGCCATAGATATATGATAAATCTAAACAACAACTTAATATCAGAGCCATTAGTCACAATAGCAAAAGTTCTTAGATATTGAAAAGAAGGTGTATTAAGCCACCTGCTAAGATAGCCCACAATGATCTCTGCCTCCTGATATTCACAATCTATGATTAAGATGGCAGATCGTCCCCAGATTGCAGGCCAGAAAAAACAGTTGATGATCAACTGGGGAGACCACAGTTCACAATCTTGGTCTTCAGTTGTTTTCTCTGGACTGAGGTGGTCACTCCCACGGAGCTGGCAGGACCTGTGGTTTACTTCTAACAAATAGAATATGGCCAAATAATGGGATATAACTTCCCAGATTAGACTGCCAAAGATTATGACTTCATCTTGCTAGCCTCCTCTCTCTATTACTGGCTCTGATGAAGCAAGCTGCCTTGTGGGAGAGAACTACATGGCAGGGAACTGAGAGCAGCCTTTGGTCAACAGCCCAGGAAAAACAATTCTGCAAACAACCACCTGAGTGTGAGCTTGGACATGGACCTTAACTCACAGTGCAGCCTCTGAGAGACCCTGAGCAGAAGACTCACTTATGCTGTTTCTGGACTCCTGACCCACAACAACTGTGAGCTGGCAAACATGTGTTGTTTTAAGCCACTACGTTTTGGTCTAATTTGTTACACAGCTATAGATAACTAACACAGAAACGTCATTCCATTGCATTTTTATCATGGTGTGGAAGCATGACTTAAAGAGTTAGCATTGCTTAATGGAATCAACATACAGATTGTTATACCTTGAGTCATTTTCCGTCAAGACTACATTTTTCAGACTTTGCCAGAACAAGCCTTCTGCCTTGGGGTTGTCAGGCCACTGGAGGATGGAGCTCTTACAGATTCGCTGCCGCAGCCTCAAATACTGAGAGTGCTGTAACACCGGCTCCAGCAGGATAAATATAATCACATCCATGTTCTCATCCATTAGCCTCTGCAAGGCCAAGTAGAAAGCTGTTTTAAAGTTCCAGTTTCTGGCATATTTTTTGGTTAAAACGAATATTGTTTTCTTGCTCTGGTTGATGCTCTGCATGAGGTTATCAACGATGGGCAATCCGGGGTCCCAATCCCTCTCCTCTAAACAAAGGAGAACATTTTTTTCTTGACTCTCTTCAAGGTGGTAGCGCAGCTCGTTCATCACCCAGTCGGTAACAGAGGCGTCTTTGGTATCATAAGAAATGTAAGCATCATAGAAAGTTTGAGATGTGGAAAGTGACTTGTAGCCTTTTACCTTAGCTAAACACATGTGATAGATGAACCAAACATCCCAATAAAACAAATGGTGAGCCAAGGCGGCCAACATAACCGTGGTGGTAATAAAGAATGCGAAGAAAAATAATACCACTGCAACGGTATCCGAAACACAAGTCATTAGTTCCAGAGTCACAATACTCTTTCCGCTTTGATAGCCGGGACTGGCGCAAATGACGTCTATCAACCTAGGAATTGTGATGTTCAGATGTTCGTCCATCCATCTTCGAAAATCTCCAATGTCACAGGTACAGTCAAAAGGGTTGCCATGTAGCTCCAAAAGAGTTAAGCTGTTGGCGGTCTTAGGTTCAAGTGTGGATCTGTTGATCATCTTTAGGTAGTTGGAACTTAAATCGAGGTGTACCAGACTGCTGACTTGGGAAAGAAAGCCGGAGGGCAGGTGGGAAATCCTGTTTTTACTCAGTAGTAGAGTCTGAAGGGAAGATGTAAAGGTCAACAGGTTACTCGTTAAGTAGAATAGCTTGTTTCCACTTAAGTCAAGCAAACAGAGATGAGGAATGTGCTGAAGTAATGTCCAGTTAAAGAAGTTTAGCATATTATCATTTATACGTAGTTCAGTGAGACTCTGCGGCAAATTAAAGAACACTTCATTGGGAATATGCTTAAGTTTATTCAAGGATATATCAAGCTGTGTGAGATTCGAGAGATCTCTAAAAATAGAAATGTACCTGTTATCCTCATCATTCCACAAAGCATCAAGGCGGTTTCCACTGAAAGCTAATTCTTTCAGAGACTTGCTTTTCAGATTATATGTGTCTGTTAAAGTATAAATGTTGTTGTGGCTCAAGTTTAAAACTTTTAGCTGTGTTAAGTTTTGAATAAATTCTAGATGATGTGTTACTCCTGCTACTTTAAAATAGTGTGAATTATAGCTGATATCCAGAACTTCTAATTTGGACAATTCACTGAAAGCGCTAACATTATCAAAGTCTAGCCTATTGTTTGTCAAGTCCAAATATTTGATGTGAGGCACGCCTAAAAACTCAACCCCACGTAACACTTGAGCGTTGCTATTTGAAGACAGATTTAAGCAGGCAATGTCATGAAAACCTTCAAATTGCTTTTGCCCAATGAAGAAAATACTGTTCAAGCTCAAATCTAAGGCTTTGCCATAAGCGGTACATTGTGGCTTTATTAAAGGATGAGTTTGATGATAAAAATTCGAATGTGGGTCAAACTCTGTGTCTGCGGAGCGTGGTTTAATGATGTGACTTCGGACAGAGGAACCGTGTGCATCATTCTGCTGGGTATTATATACCGAGGGTGATATTCTGTTGTCTGACAAGTAAATAACTTTCAGTTTGGAGAAATTTTGGAAAAGAGTAGAATCAATTTGTTGAATAAAATTAATGCCTAAGTTGATAGTCGATAAGTTTGGAAGCTTCATTAGGGGCTGGAAATCTTCTTCTCTAAGCTTCTGGAACACGAAACCTTTTAAATGCAATGCCTGGAGAGATGAAAGTTTAGAGAAGTTTTTAGAAATATTAATATATTGTGGATAGGCTCCCTTTACATAGTTAAAAGATAAGTCAAGTACTTGTAGACGGGGCAACTTCGTTAAAAATGCCCCAGTGGCTATTTCGTGCACTAAATAGTTGAATTCAAGATGCAGCACCTTCAGATGGGGCATGTTTTTAAACCAGATTTCGGGAATCTCCCGGAGGGAAGTGCTTGAGAGGTTTAGATATTGAAGTTGGGACAGCTTTTGAAAAGCAAGAGGGTGTATGAAAATTGAGGCATCTCCATCACAAGGCTTGCATGGAAACGGTGCATTGTAACACCTTGGACAATTACCGCTTAAGTCTAGTAACACTAAATTTGGCAATCCCGCGAAGTCTTCTTGATTGATGTTTTTGATGTGGGTGTTGCTCAGAAAAAGTTTGCGAAGGGAGCTTGGCAGTTTGGGTGGCACGTGAAGAATAGGATTAAAAGATAGTGACAGCACCTTCAAATTCATCAGCTTTTCAAATGTCCCATTTTCTATGTCAAACGTTTTATTACAAACTTTGTTGAAATAGCAGTTCCAGCCCAAATAGAGACTTTCCAAGTTTGTAAGTCCCAAAGTGTCATTTTTAGTTACAAAATTGATATTGTTTTGAATTAGACTAAGTGCTCTCAAAGACTCTGGCAAGCCAGCAGGTATTTTGGGTAACTGGTTGTCTTCAAGCAGTAACTCCCTTAGGTTTTTTAGGTTGAGGAGTGCCCCGTCTGCAATATTCATACCAGGATTTTCGTTCTGGTGTTGTACATTGGGATTGTGGTTTAAATTTATTTTAGTGAGATTTTGCAGTCCTTGAAATGATTCATTCGTTATGATTGTGATGAAATTTTCAGACAAGTCCAGTTCTGTCACGTATTTGCCCACTGTTTGGGGAACTTCCTGCAGCCGACGATTGTTACATTCTGCAATAACAGAGTTATTTTTCTTTTTTTCATCACAAGGATAGTTTCTAGAATAATTTACTACAGTGAGGAACTCACAGGAACCATAGATTATCAGGAAAAGGCAGATCAGAATTGAAGACCAAAGAGACATATTTTCCTAAGGAAAATAAAAAATGGAAACACATTATTAGAGTAGCAGTATTTGCCAGGTGTTCCGTAATGAAATTGACAGTGTTGAAGTCTCTCATTTTTAAAATAATTAATTAATTAATTAATTATTTTTTTTGAGTTGGAGTCTCACTCTGTCGCCCAGACTGGAGTGCAGTGGCCGCTCCCGACCACCGCAGCCTCGACCTGCTGGGCTCCGGCGATCCTTCCGCCTCAGCCTTCCGAGTAGCCAGAATTACAGGCGTGCGCTACCACGCCCGGCTGATTTTTTGATTTATTGTCGAGATGAGGTCTCGCTGCCCAGGTGGGTCTCGAACCCGCGGGCTCAGGCAATCCACTCACCTCAGCCTCCCAAAGGCGCGGGATTACAGGCTGAGCCACCGAGCCCGGCTTATTTTTATTTTCTTTACAGAGACAGAGTCTCACTCTTTTAATTTTTTTTTAATTTTAAAGATGTGGGGGCCGGGCTCGGTGGCTCAGCCTGTAATCCCGCGCCTTTGGGAGGCTGAGGTGAGTGGATTGCCTGAGCCTGCGGGTCCGAGACCCGCCTGGGCAGCGAGACCTCATCTCGACAGTAAATCAAAAAATCAGCCGGGCGTGGTAGCGCACGCCTGTAATTCTGGCTACTCGGAAGGCGGAGGCGGAAGGATCGCCGGAGCCCAGCAGGTCGAGGCTGCGGTGGCCGAGAGCGGCCACTGCACTCCAGTCTGGGCGACCGAGTGAGACTCCAACTCAAAAAATAATAATAATAATAATAATAATAATAATAATTTTTAGCCGGGCTCGGTGGCTCAGCCTGTAATCCCACGCCTTGGGAGGCCGAGGTGAGTGGATTGCCAGAGCCCGCAGGTTCGAGACCCGCCTGGGCAACTTGGCGAGATCTCATCTCTACAATAAATCAAAAAAAATTAGCCAGGGATGGTAGCGTGCGCATGTATTTCCAGCTACTTGGAAGGCTGAGGTGGAAGAATCGCCGGAGCCCAGCAAGTCGTGACTGCGGTGGCCGGGAGCGGCCATTGCACTCCAGTCTGGGTGACAGAGTGAGACTCCAACTCAAAAATAAATAAATAAGTAAATAATATTTTGTAGAAATAAGGTCTTGCTATGTTGCCTATGTTGGTCTCGAACTCATAGGATAAAGCAATCCTCCCACTTAGGCCTTCCAAAGTGTTGCGATTACAGGCATGAGCCACCATACCCAACAGAAGTGTAAAATCTCTTCACAATGAAATAAATTTCATCAAATTAGGTTTAGAAGGATTTTACTTTTTTTTTTTTTTTGAGTTGGAGTCTCACTCTGTCGCCCAGACTGGAGTGCAGTGGCCGCTTCCGGCCACCGCAGCCTGGACCTGTTGGGCTCCGGCGATCCTTCCGCCTCAGCCTTCCGAGTAGCCGGAATTACAGGCATGCGCTACCACGCCCGGCTGATTTTTTGATTTATTGTAGAGATGAGGTCTCGCTGCCCAGGCGGGTCTCGAACCCACGGGCTCAGGCAATCCACTCACCTCAGCCTCCCAAAGGCGCGAGATTACAGGTTCAGCCACCGAGCCCAGCTATTTGCTACTTTTGAAACTTCTATAGGGCAGACACGGTGCTTTATATTTTTATGCGTCCTCTGTAATACAGTAGAGTGCCTCACTTTCTGTGCGTGTTTCTGAGGAAATCGAGGAATGTATTACTTTTGCTAATCATACAATGTAATACAGATTAATGTGTTCAGTTTGATCAAGGGTTGTGATTAAGAGAACTCTCAAAATCTTATTACACTAGATACTAAGACCAATCTTCACAAAACTAGATTTTTCAGAGCCCAACTCATGTCACTATGGTGAGTTAAACCAGATAAGTGCCTTCTTTTTGAATTCTCCTAAAATGCAGGGCTGGTGAACTAACGCCCTTATATGTCATACCCTTACTGTGTTATAAAAGATTTTATGCTGGGCACACCTATAATCCCAACACTTTAGAAGACCGAGGCAGAAAAGTTGCTTGAAGCCAGGAGTTTGAGATTATCCTGGGCAATGTAAAGAAACCCCATCTCTTTAAAAAAATGACAAAATTAGTAGGATGTGGTGGTGCTCACCTGTAGTTCCAGCTACTCGGGAGGCTGAGATGGGAGGATTGCATGAGCCCAGGAGCTGGGCTGCAGTGAGCTATGATCATGCCCTTGCAATCCAGCTTGGGTGACAGATTGAGACCCTGTCTCTAGGGAAAAAAAAAAAAAAAACAATAAAAATGAGAAATTTTTACATGGATTATTCTGAGAATCTACAATTACTGCCCATTTGTAACAACCAAGGGAAAGCCAGCTCCTTATGAGATGAAACTGAAATGCAGCAGAACTTTCAAGCATTTGCATTTGCTTTTCGTTGTTTCCAAATACAGCACCCCCGAGGTGTTGTGGCTTCATATTTACCTTGTACTAAAAGAAAGCCCTGCTTTACCTGGCAACATTTTAAGATGGCCTCCATGAATTTCATCTCCCAGTATTACATCTGTGATGATGTTACATTATATGGCATATGGGAGATTGTCTGAATGGGCCTGATCTAATCATACGAGCCTTTAAAAGCAGAGAGCACCCCGCAATCCCCCCACTGGGAATATATCCTGAAGAACTCAAATCACTCTATAAAAAAGATGCCTGCACACGTATGTTTATCGCAGCATTGTTCACAATAGCAAGAACCTGGAAGCAACCATGCTGCCCATCAAAAGAGGACTGGATTAAAAAAATGTGGTACATATACATGATGGAATACTACGCAGCCATAAAAAAGAACAAAATCATGAATTTCGCAGCAACCTGGATGGAACTAGAGTCTATAATACTGAGTGACCTCTCACAGAAACAAAGATCCGAGTATCACATGTTCTCACTCATATAATGGACCTTGAACATCCAATGTAATACTGTAAGAAAATGACTGACAGTAGTGGGAAACTATGGGGGGGGAGGGAGATGGGATTAACGGTAGCAAACATCTGTCTGGGGACGGGAAAACACCTCTTATCAACAGGGTGCCTGAACGAAACGTATTTGTATACCTAACCCTTAACTGTACCCCACACTATCATAATAAAAAATATTGATTAAAAAAAAAAGCAGAGAGCATTTGCTAGTCACTGGTGGAAGGAAAAGTCAGGGAGGTAGGAAGCAGGAAAAGAATTTGATGCACTATTTCTGGCTTGAAGATGGAGGGTCCCATTGTTACTGATGCAAGCTTGGTCACTTGTCACCCAAAGCCAAACTCAAGGAAAGCAATTTTATTCCAAAAGCAGATAAGGAAATGGCTAGGCTCATGCCTCCAAGAAACCATTTCTGATTTTTAGGCAAATCATTAGAGTGCAAGAGTTTAAAAGGGGAGATGTGGTATGCAGGTGAGGCACCAGGCCTTGATTGCTTATCTTGGTTGGTGGTCCTCCCAGAGGTCTGTTTGGTGTTATCTCAGCTGCAGTCAGGTTACGGATCAATGACTCCCTTCAAGTGGGAAGGTTCCATAGTCAAGCTGTTTTAAGATTAGCCCCCCTGGAATTTCTAAGCGAGCATCTAGTCAGATAAGCATGCATGATGAAAGGAAGTTTCTAAAACATGTCCCAAGGTTTAAGATTAAGAGGGAGAAAAAGAACTTTTAAAATACATGCTAAGGCTGAGATGCTGGGTTACACCACCAAGAAATAACAAGGAATGCAGCTAGCCTTTAGAAGTTGAGAGTTGGGGGTGGCGATCAGGGGAGGGGAAATCAGTCCCACAACTACAAGGAACTGAAATGTCCTCATAAATGAATGAATTTGGAAATGTATTTTTACCCAGTCTTCAGATGAGATCCCAGTTTGACTGACACCTGGATTTAGCTTGGTGAAAAAGAGAACTCAGGCAAGCCTGCCCAGCATTTAACCTACAGAAATGTAAGCAAATAAATAGGTGTTACTTGAAACCTCTACACTTGGGAGGGCTATTTGTTATGCAGCAATTAAAAACTAATATATCTAAAAAAATATGGATTATAAGATGATTGATGGCTTGAAAACATGCATCTCCAGGTTCCCCATCAGCACTGAGAGACCCAGGCACATCCAAGTCTAAGCATTGCTAGATTTGAAAGTCACTTCACAACTCTTCCCTGTCTTGATTATTTAGTGGCTGGCCCATGGGGTCTATTCAGTTCCACCCACAATTTGTGAGTTGGTTCACAGTCTTGCGGATAAAACAGACATGAATTAAACACAGCAATGTTACAAGGTTTCACCTGTGATAAAAATAAGTACATGATACAGTAAGAGCCCAACAAGAGGGGGGTTTGACCTATTCATTGGAGGCTGAGAAAGACTTCCCTGAGGAAATGAAACCTGAACTGTGATTCTAAGGTTGAGTAGGCAGGTATAAGGCAAAACAAAGAGGTCAAAAGAATGTTCCAGGCTAAGGGAGTGGCATGTGCAAAGGCTCTGAGTCTGTTCCTGAGAGTTTCTCAGGCTGTGCTTCCAGACATATTTTGGGACAGGAGTCCAGAGAGACATGGTGTGGGCTTAAGACATATAACCATGGGCGTGCCAAGCAGGGTGTGGGTTGTAAGGCAGTGGGACACATTCAGAATCACTTCAAGGTTCCTGGACTGTGCACATGGATGGGTGTCATTCACTGAGAAAGAATATTGTTGGGGGTGGGGGAGTGGATATCATTAATTACATTTGACATGTTGATCTTGTGCTGACTTTATGATATTCAACTGGAGATGGTCAGGAGGCAGTTGGGTGTATGAGTCGGAAGCTCAGAGGAGAGGTCTGGTAGGGGAATGACAAAGTAGCCATGGCTATGAATGAGATCAGTCAGGGCACCGGAAGGCATAAAGTATCTTCCACACTTCAGTTCCATACATATACACGATGAAATACTACACAGTCATAAAAAAGAACAAAATCATGAATTTCGCAGCAACCTGGATGGAACTAGAATCTATAATACTGAGTGACCTCTCACAAAAACAAAGATCCGAGTATCACGTTCTCACTCATATAATGGACCTTGAACATCCAACGTAATACTATAAGAAAATGACTGACGGTACTGGGAAACTATGGGGGGGAGGAGGGGAAGGGAGATGGGATTAATGGCAGTAAACATCTGTCTGGGGACGGGGAGACACCTATTATCAACAAGGGTGCCTGAACGAAGCATATTTGTATACCTAACCCTTAACTGTACCCCACAATATCATAATAAAAATATTGTTTATAAAAAAAAAAAAAAACAGATCAGACATAAAGGATGGGAATCAGCCGGGCTCAGTGGCTCAGCCTGTAATCCCACGCTTTGGGAGGCTGAGGTGAGTGAATTGCCTGAGCCCGCGGGTTCGAGACCCGCCTGGGCAACGTGGAGAGACCTCATCTCCACAGTAAATCAAAAATTAGCCGGGTGTGGTAGCACATGCCTGTAGTTCCAGCTACTTGGAAGGCCGAGGCGGAAGGATCGCCGGAGCCCAGCAGGTCGAGGCTGCGGTGGCCGGGAGTGGCCACTGCACTCCAGTCTGGGCGACTGAGTGAGACTCCACCTCAAAAAAAACCAAAAAAAAAAAAACAAGGATGGGAATCAGAATGGTACTGAACTCAAAAACAAGACTGTACACTAGGAGACAACAGAAAATGTCTCAAATTCTGAGAGAAGTTGCTTTCGATTTAATATTTTTCAAGTTTTTAAGAACAGTAAAATAAACATCAGTATATTGAGTCAAAATTAACATTTTGTTATATTTGCTTCATCTGTGTATATGTTCATATAATCATGCACTGCTTAATGATGGAGACAGCGTTCTGATAAATGCATTGTTTGGCAATTTTGTCATTGTACAAACATCACAGAGAATACTTACACAAACCTAGACAGTATAGCCTACTATACACCTAGGTTATACGGTGCAACCTATTGCTCCTAGGCTACAATGTTACTGTACCGAATAGTGGAGGTAATTGTAACACAATAGTATTTGTGTATCTAAATGTAGAAAAGGTACAGTAAAAATATGGTATTATGATCTTATGGGACACCATTGTATATGTGACCCATCATTGACTGAAATGTTATGTGCTACATGACTGTCTATGCATGATACATCTATGAAAAAAAATGCTCTGTTAATGTAGGAAAATGTTCTTATCCCTAGATGATACATGCAAATGTATTTATTTTTCTATCAGATTATTATTAATGTATACTATAAAATAAAGATATTTTTAATGTTAAAAAAACCCAATTATCTCCCCCTCTTTTTTCTTGTAATTTTATAATTTCATTTTCTTACACTGAAATATCTTATTCATTGTTTTTTTTTTTTTTTTAGTGGAGACCCAGTTACGCCAACATCATTTATTGAATAATCTTTTACTTATTGATTTGATATGCTCCCTGTATCACACACAAATTATCTTGTGCATTTGGATCTAATTCTAGGCTCTCTGCTCTGTTTCATCAAGCCATTAGTATTTAACACATATTTAATACGTATATTGCATATTTAATAAGCAAAGACTTTTTATGCATGAACAAGAAGACAAATAACCCAATAGAAAAATGAACAAAAATATATTAACAGACAGCTCACATAAAAAAGAAACATAGCCGGGCTCATTGGCTCAGCCTGTAATACCGCGCCTTTGGGAGGCTGAGGTGAGTGGATTGCCTGAGCCTGCGGGTTCGAGACCCATCTGGGCAGCGAGACCTCATCTCTACAATAAATCAAAAAATCAGCCGGGCGTGGTAGCGCGCGCCTGTAATTCTGGCTACTCGGAAGGCTGAGGCGGAAGGATCGCCGGAGCCCAGCAGGTCGAGGCTGCGGTGGCCGGGAGCGGCCACTGCACTCCAGTCCGGGCGACAGAGTGAGACTCCAACTCAAAAAAAAAAAAAAAAGAGCATTATATATATAAAAAAAGAAACATAGGCTGCATGGTGGCTCATGCCTGTAATCCCAGCACTTTGAGAGGCCAAGGCAGGAGGATTATTTAAGCCCAGGAGTTCGAGACTAGCGTAGGCAGTATAGTGAGACCTCATCTCCAAATACATACATACATGCATACATACATACATACATACATACATACATACGTAAATAAATAAGAAACATAAATAGCTCTTAAACATAGGAAAAGATACTCAATCTCACTAAAAAAATTACACTGTGATACAATTTTTCACCAATTCTATTGTGTAAGTGAGGATGTGGAGAAACAGGAACTCTCATATTTTACTGGCAAAAGTCTAAATTAGTGCCACCTCTAAGATGGAGAGTAATGGGTAATAGCTATCAAAATTGGTAACATATACTTGGAGTCTGCAATTTCACTTTTAGAAGTGGATGCTAAAGACACACCCTCTTGTATGTAAATGACTCTGTGCAAGGATGTTCAATGCAGGGCTGTCAGCAATAGCAAAAGATTAGAAATCATCCAAATGCCTCTATACTCTAAAGACTAAACTCTAAATGAGTAGCAGTAGTAGTCTTGTTAAGTGAATTATGATATAAATTATTCACACAATAGAATACTATGTAGCAATTAAAAGGATGAGGCAATTCTATATTCATTTATTTACTAAATATTTATTAAGCAGATATTTTATTTCAGGAACTGTTTTCAAGTTGCAAATACAACAATGAATGAAACAGATTACAATACCTGCCCTTTTGGAGCTTACATCGAAAGACAGAATGTTTGACGGTAAAAAGTACCATGGAGAAAAATATAGATGGAAAGGGAGATGGTTATATAGAACTTCCCTTAATTGGGACTTGTCTGATAGTTTTGTTGCAATTAGATTGGGCTAATGGGTTTGGGGAAGACCACAGAGGTGAAGTGTCATTCTGGTGACATCATCCCAAGAGTACATACTACCAACATGACTTTCACTATTGACATGGACCTTGATCATCTGACTGAGGTAGAGCAGGTTTCTATTACAATTTTTAACTATAAATTAATAAAAATTATTTTTAAAAGACCCATGGGGAATATGACATGGCAAGGTAAGATTCCAGACCATTAGCCGGGCTCGGTGGCTCAGCCTGTAATCCCGCGCCTTTGGGAGGCTGAGGTGAGTGGATTGCCTGAGTCCGCGGGTTCGAGCCCCGCCTGGGCAACTTGGCAAGACCTCATCTCTACTATAAATCAAAAAATCAGCCGGGCGTGGTAGCGCGCGCCTGTAATTCCGGCTCTTTGGAAGGCTGAGGCGGAAGGATCGCCGGAGCCCAGCAGGTCGAGGCTGCGGTGGCCGGGAGCGGCCACTGCACTCCAGTCTGGGCGACAGGGTGAGACTCCAACTCAAAAAAAAAAAAAAAATGGTTCCAGACCATTCTCTTCATGTGCTAAACAAAGCACTGTTGGAAGGTGAGACATCTTTTTTTTTTATTTTTTTGAGTCGGAGACTCACTCTGTCGCCCAGACTGGAGTGATATGGACACTCAGGCAAGCCCTGAGGTCAGGGGATGTCTGATATGGCCTCACTAGCCTCAAGCTAAAACTTCAGTGTCCAGTTTCACATGCAACTCTTATACAAAGCAGAGTAATTGAGGAGAAAAACCTTTAGGGAGCACTAGATGCCAGGAGAGGAGACTTTTGAGATTAACTCTGTTCCTTCAGGATGAAATTGGCCTTCTGGAGAGTCTAAGGCAACTTAAAATAAATTATGGGTAGTGGAAATGACCAGAACATTCCAGAGATTTTGTGTTTGTGTAGTGACAGGTTCTCTCTATGTTGTCCAGGCTGGTCTTGCATGACTGAGCTACATGATCCTCCCGCCTTGACCTCCCAAAGTGGTGGGATTACAGGCATGAACCACCATATCCCCCCCAGAGGAGACTTTTGAGTCAAGAGCTGGAGGTTCCTAATACCACCCTCTCGAAAAATTACTGAGGTAAGAAACATGAGTTGACAAATTCCAAATAACCTGCATTTGAAAAGTATATGAGTAGGAAGAGCAAGAAATGTTGAGCATGTAGCCAGCAAAGAGGTTAAGGAGAAGACCCTGATTGTCCCACCTTCTGTATTCCTTGCAGGCTCTCGCGGAGTTTGAATGGCTTGTTAATGCTCATTTCCCATAGTGCTCTGCTC
The DNA here is from genome assembly GCA_027257055.1 of Cephalopachus bancanus. NCBI lineage: Eukaryota > Metazoa > Chordata > Mammalia > Primates > Tarsiidae > Cephalopachus > Cephalopachus bancanus. Next base: position 52,932 of record JAPVLO010001201.1, read on the forward strand.
AAGTCCATGGGTGTGCGTTGTAAACAAAATCTGGCAGAAGACACCCCAGCTCCCACCAGCCAACTGACCCCAGAAGAGAAAGCAGAGCCCAAAGGCCCAGCAAGAGCTGCACCTCCTCAGCCCAGTTCTTCCTCTCAGCCACACCCATGCCTTTGCCCACCAAAAGCTGAGACTCCAAAAGGATGTCAAAAAGAATCTGGTCCCAGATAAAGTGAGAAGGGTACCAAGGATTAGTCACCCTCATTATGGCAGAACCAATAAATTAAAGCCACCCAACCCAGCCAGGCAGAAGAGAACTATGCAAATAAAATAGAGAAATAGCAACTCTGCAAATAACTTAGAGAAATGACAACTCTGCAAATAAAATAGAGGGGAAAAAGTGCAACTATGCAAATAAATAGAGAACAAGACAGAGAGAGAGACACAGAGCAAGAAACACACAGAGAGACAGAGAGACACAGAGAAAAAGAGACAGAGAGAGAGACAGAGAGACACAGAGAGAGACACAGAGAAAAAGAAACAGAGAGAGAGAGAAAGAGAGAGAGAGTGACTTCTGTTGTTTAAATAGGAGTAGAATGCTCCTATTAAAGCAATAGTAAAAAATAGAACTCTACAAGGTCAAAGTTGGTATAAGAAGAGACAACAGCCAACAACAGGTATCTACAAAGTTTAGGAAGATGGAAAGCAGGTGGAGTGTCAGTAGGTGATAAAGCAGAATAGTGAAGGCTGAAGCCTTAGGCCAATCGGAGGGAGATCAATTCACACCACAGAACTCAGGAAAGACTCAGGAACACGAGACAACAGTCACCTTGGAAGGGGGCAGGTCAACTGGGGCTGGACACTGGACGGGCCGAGAGTCTTTGTGAGAAGTCAGACTCCTCCTGATCCCCTCCTGAGACTTATTATCTTGAAAGATGGAATTGGAGAGCCTTGGGCACAAGTGGTGACCGGGGAAGGAGGGAGTGCCATAAGAACCACCACCAGGGCAAAAGGACAGTCTGTATGTAAAGTGCAGGGCTCCATCCTCTTCCCTGCCTCAGCTCTGGGACCTCTGACAGCCCTCCGGCTTGGGAATATCCCACTCCAGCACAGCCAGGAGACTGGAGGATGGCCCTCTGGAAAAACAGATTGGCACCGCCAATAGGGCCAGGACCATGGTGAGACCAGTGAGGCACATGGTGCGGGTACAAAAATCTAAGGGGGAACCAGAAAAATCTAGTTGTCAAGACAAATGCTATTTTATTTATTTTTATTTTTTTGAGTCGGAGTCTCACTCTGTCGCCTAGGCTGGAGTACAGTGGCCACTCCCGGCCACCACAGCCTCGACCTGCTGGGCTTAGGCAATTCTTCCGCCTCAGCTTCCAAGTAGCTGGAACTACAGGTGTGTGCCACCATGCCTGGCTAATTTTTTAAAAATTTATTATACAGGTGAGGTCTTGCCAAGTTGCCCAGGCTGGTCTCGAACCTGTCGGCTCAGGCAATCCTCTCATCTTGGCCTCCCAGAGTGCTAAGATTATAGGCATGAGTCACCATGCCTGGCCGACAGACGCTATTTTTGAAAATTAAAATCAATCACGAATAGAAGATCAACATTTTAAATAAAATCAAGATCTGACCCTGCACTTGTAAGACTGCTTTGCTTGCCTCTCTCCATCCCAGCTTTGGTTCCAATAAAACTTTATTTGCTAAAATAGGCAACCAGCCTCCAGGTTGTAGTTTGTTAGTTTGATTTTTTTAAAATATGGCATTAAAATATTACTTAACTGGATTACTGAGCCTTTGGATCAATACCCTTCTGGTCAGGAGCAGTGGCTCACACCTGTAATCCCAACACTTTGAGAGGCTAAGATGGGAAGATCATGTTGAGGCCAGGGGTTCAAGACCAGCCAAAACAACATAGTAAGACCCTGTCTCTACCCCTCCCCAAAAAATTAGCTGGGTATGGTGGTGTGCACCTGCAGTCCCACCTACTTAGGAGGCTGAGGCAGGAGGATCGCCTGAGCTCAGGAGTTGGAGGTTACAGTGAGCTATGGTTAGCCCGGGCAACAGAGCAAGATCCAGTCTCTAAAACAAATTTTAAAATGTTTTAAAATTTAAAAAATGTTTAAATTTCCTTCATTGGGAGCACATTAGCAATTCCTAATTTTGCCTTGGTATATGCACTAAATCCGAAAATAAAATGTGCTATAATTGTCAACAGGACTGAGTTCTGACTTTCATGGGCTTGAGGCACTTACACCTTCACGAGCCTCTTCCTTCATTAAAAAAAATTAAGGATACTTTATTATTATTGTTTTTATGAGTTGGAGTCTCACTCTGTCGCCCAGACTGGAGTGCAGTGGCCGCTCCCGACCACCGCAGCCTCGACCTGCTGGGCTCTGGCGATCCTTCCGCCTCAGCCTTCCAAGTCGCTGGAACTACAAGCGTGCGCTACCACGCCCGGCTAATTTTTTTGATTTATTGTAGAAATGAGGTCTCGCCAAGTTGCCCAGGCGGGTCTCAAACCCGCGGTCTCAGGCAATCCACTCACCTCCGCCTCCCAAGACGCAGGATTACAGGCTGAGCCACCGAGCCGGGCTAAGAAGCATACTTTATGATCATATTGGTATAAAGACAAATATAATCCAGGTGGATTATAGTCATTATTTTCCTGTTTTTAAGAGAAACTAAAGCCTTTGCTTAAAGTATGGTTGTCCCTAGGCCCTGTGTCTTCTTGTGCCTAAAGAGAAGTCTGCTCCAGTTGTCAATGATGGTATAGTGGAGCTCAGGCCAGGTTCCAGGAGAAGGAGAAGATAGTCACTAGAAGTAGGCAAAGGCTTAGATGCAGAGCTGATGAAGTGAAGAACCAGTTTTGTTTTTTTTATTTTTTGAGCTGGAGTTTTTCCCTGTCGCCCAGACTGGAGTGCGGTGGCCGCTCCCGGCCACCACAGCCTCGACCTGCTGGGCTCCAGCGATCCTCCCTCCTCAGCCTTCCAAGTAGCTGGAACTACAGGTGCGCACTACCATGCCCAGTTGATTTTTGACTTATTGTAGAGACAAGGTCCTGCCAAGTTGCCCGGGTGGGTCGCGAACTCACAGGCTCAGGCAATCCATGTGCCTCGGCCTCCCAAAGTGCTGGGATTACAGGTTGAGCTACCGAGCCTGGCAAGAACCAGTTTTTGTTTTGTTTTGTTTTGTTTTTTTGAGTTGGAGTCTCACTCTGTCGCCCAGACTGGAGTGCAGTGGCCGTTCCCGGCCACCACAGCCTCGCCTGCTGGGCTCCGGTGATCCTTCCACCTCAGCCTTCCAAGTAGCTGGAATTACAGGCATGCGCTACCACGCCCGGCTGATTTTTTGATTTATTGTAGAGATGAGGTCTTGCTGCCCAGGCGGGTCTCGAACCCGCGGGCTCAGGCAATCCACTCACCTCAGCCTCCCAAAGGCGCGGGATTACAGGCTGAGCCACCGAGCCCGGCAAGAACCAGTTTTGAGTGTAAGTGGCAGAATAGAGAATCAAAAAAGGAGAGTGTTACAGATTCAATTGTGTCCCCCAAAAGATCAGTTGAAGTCCTAGCCCCTGGTACCCGTGAAAGGGAAATTGTTTGAAGTTTGCACATGTAATCAAGTTTAAATGGAGCCATACTGAATTAAGGTGGGCTCTCATCTGGTGACCCGTCTCCTTATTTGGACACAGACATACAGGAAAGAAGGCCACGTGGGGACAGTGGCAGAGATTCGAGAGACCCAGCGGCAAGCCAAAGAACGTCAAGAGTTGCATGGCCTGGTGCGGTGGCTCACACCTGTAATCCCAGCACTTTGGCTTGATCCCAGGAGTTCAAGACCAGCCTGGGCAACAAAGTGAGACATCATCTCCACCAAAAAAAAAAAAAATTAGCTTGGCATGGTGGTGTGTGCCTATAGTCTCAGCTACTCAGGAGGCTGAAGTGGGAGGATCACCTGGATGTTGAGGCTGTGGTGAGCTGTAATCATGCCACTGCACTCCAGCCTGGGTGACAGAGTGACACCCTGGCTCAAAAATTTTTAAACATTTTTTTTAATTTAAAAAAAAAAGATCCAAGTGCAGTGGTTCAAGCCTGTAATCCCAGCACTTTGGGAGGCTGAGGCAAGAGGATTGCCTAAGTCTAGGGGTTCGAGACCAGCCTGGGCAACTTGGTGAGACCTCGTCTCTACAATAAATAAAACAATTAGCCAGGCGTGGTGGCGTGCACCTATAGTTCTAGCTATGTGGAAGGCTGAGGTGGAAGGATCACCTGAGCCCAGCAGGTGGAGGCTGTGATGGCCGTGAACGTGCCACTGCACTACAGCCTGGACAACAGAGTGAGACTGTAACTCAAAAAAAAAAGTATTTGGCCACCACCAGAAGCTGGGAGAGGGCCATGAAACTGATTTTTCCTCTGTACCCCCAAGAAGGAACCAACCCTGCTGACAACAATCTAATTTCTGATTTTCAGAACTGTGAAAGTATTTTTTTTTTAAGAGTTAGAGTCTCACTCTGTCGCCCAGACCGGAGTGCAGTGGCCGCTCCCGGCCACCGCAGCCTCGACCTGCTGGGCTCCGGCGATCCTTCCGCCTCAGCTTTCTGAGTAGTCGGAACTACAGGCGCGCGCTACCACACCTGGCTAATTTTTGATGTATTGTAGAGACGAGGTCTCACCAAGTTGTCCAGGCAGGTCTTGAATCCATGGGCTCAGGCAATCCACTAGCCTCAGCCTCACAAAGTGCTGGGATGACAGGCTGAGCCACCGAGCCCAGCCAAAAGAATCCATTTCTGCTGTTTCAGTCCACTAAGTTTGTGGAGTTTTGTTATAGAAGTCCTTGGAAACTAATAGAGTGAGAGCAGAAAGGAGGTGAGTGGGAGGCGAAACCCTCTGCTGGGACAAGGTCAAGTTGCCAGAAAAAGCCCTTTTCCTGACATGAACATGCACTGGCTGCAAGGAACACCTGGTAAGGATGTCTGGGTCTATGCAATCCACATTACTCACCGAAAGGTACCTTGGAGCACCCAGAGAAAAACAGAACCCATTTATTTAAAGAAAGCATATGAATCACGGAAAAAAAAAAAAAAAAAAACCAAATCTACCCAACTTCGCCTCTCTCTGCCACATACAGCTTTTGCTATTGAGGAAGTAATTTCACAACGTTTTTCCATTTTCTGAGCATAATCTGTTCTTTGCTCGGGTCCATGGTGCACGACCTGCCGGTTCTCTCTTTCTGGTTCTGAAGGAATCAAATAGCACCGCAAAACTAGCCTCTTTCAGTCCTCACCCAAACTTCGTTCTGAAATTGGACCCCAATGGCCACCAAACACACATTTTCAGAAAGCCAGTGCACCAGCCTGGGCAACATAGCGAGACTCATCTCTACAAAACAAAAAAAAAAACAAAAAAATAAACAAAAAAACCCCACAAAAGATTGGCCAGATCATGGTTTCAATGTTCAGCAGAGACTTCATAGTCATATCTAGAGCCTCCAGGATTCAAGTGCTGGCTGTAGTCATTCCACCTTGCCTTTCTGAACTAATCAGGCTACCACGGAGAACTTCCAGATCCTTTGTTGTTCCATAGAACCTGAGGAAGTCCACCAATTTTAGACATGTGCACCAACAAGCAGCTGTTTGTAACTGTCTACAAAATCAACACAGCTTATATTTGCAAATGCCAATCTGAAACCACAGGTTATGCTTTTAAATGGACCATGTCATTATAGTCCTGAATAGTCATAAATTGGGGATAATAATTTATAAATAACAAATTCCATGGGCAAACCCCCCTCGGGTTCCCTCCCACTGTGAGAGCTTTCCTGTTCTCTTAATAAATCCTGCTTTCAAATAAATAAATGAATAAATAACAAATTCCTCAATTCTGTTTAATAACCCAGTTGAACCCAAAAGATGTTCCATTAGAATGGTGCTCCCCTCAACGGACCATGGAGGAGAAAGTGAAGATGACCTTATAAAAACTAAGCACGTAGCTGGGCTTGGTGGCTCAGCCTGTAATCCCGCGCCTTTGGGAGGTTGAGGTGAGTGGATTGCCTGAGACCGCGGGTTCGAGACCTGCCTGGGCAACTTGGCGAGACCTCATCTCTACAATAAATCAAAAAATTAGCCGGGCGTGTTAGCGAGCGCCTGTAGTTTTTACTCAAAAAAGTAAAAGTAAAATTAAAATTAAAATTAAAACTAAGCATGGATAATTACATCCTTTCCTACGAGACATAACTGTGAGTCTGGAGTCTTCCATGAGACTACCTTCTCTCTCATAAATTCTGCAGTTCTTTTTTTTTTTTTTTTGAGTCGGAGCCTCACTCTGTCGCCCAGACTGGAGTGCAGTGGCACACTCCTGGCCACCGCAGCCTTGACCTGCTGGGCTCCGGCGATCCTTCCACCTCAGCCTTCCAAGTAGCTAGAACTACAGGCGCGCGCTACCATGCCCGGCTAGTTTTTGATTTATTGTAGAGATGAGGTCTCGCTAAGTTGCCCAGGCGGGTCTCGAACCCGCGGGCTCAGGCAATCCACTCAACTCGGCCTCCCAAAGCGCGGATTACAGGCTGAACCACCCACCGAACCCACCAACTCTGCAGTTCTTGATCAGGATATGGAAGGATGAGAAGCAGTGATCGAAGGAGGGGAGTGAACTCCTTCACCCTTATCTGCAGAGAAAGCATCCCTGGAACTTTTATTTTGCTTTCTGAAATCAAACCAAGGTGGCTAGTGAATAAACTTCAGGTCTTTCCAGAGTCTTCTTATCCCCCTAAAAAAGGGCTGTGCTCATTAACGAAAGGACTGAAAAAACTGTTGATGCTCTAAGGCACTGGTCCTTAACATTGGCTGCACATTGGAGATACCTGGGAATTTTAAAAGCCTGCCCCTAGAGATTCTGATTTCATTGGCCTGAGTTTCAGCCTGGGCTGCAGGGCTTTGTAAAGCTCCCCCTGTGATTTGAATCCATAGCCAAGGCTAAGAACCTCTGTTCCAAGGCAAGAAGTCAACTAGGTCTTTGTCCACCAATGTCAGCGAGCTGGGTATTTTTCCAAGTTTAATTGGATTGTATTATTATTTATTATTCTTATAATGTATTTTTATAATGTATTATTTTTATAATACAATTTTATTGGCTATAACAGCAGTTTATCGATATCAAGTAGAAATTGAATAACTTCAACTGCATCCCAAATGTGTCACTGGCTCAGTTGGCCCAAGGACTGTCACCTGCAGTCATTTTTAAAAGCATCATAAAATTTTAATGCAGAATTAATCATCAAGATTCATAATGGACATGGGGTGAGTATTAGAAAATTAACTTCAAAAAACTTAAATATACATTAAATTGTTGTCAAAATGACTCCAAAGACTTGGGGGAAAAATATGGTACATTTTGGATGAGACTTGCTTGAAATCAGACTTTGCAATTGCTCTTAAAGCTCATTAAAATGTTCTAGAAAATATATCATTTAAAAAGAATTGCGGCCAGGCTCGGTGGCTCAGCCTATAATCCCAGCGCTTTGGGATGCCGAGGTGAGTGGATTGCCTGAGCCCACAGGTTCAAGACCCGCCTGGGCAACTTGGCAAGACCTCATTTCTACAATAAATAAAAAAAAAAAAAATAGCCGGGCGTGGTAGCGCGCACCTGTAGTTTTGGCTACTTGGAAGGCTGAGGCGGAAGAATCGCCGGAGCTCAGCAGGTCTAGGCTGCGGTAGCCAGGAGCGTGCCACTGCACTCCAGCCTGGGCGACAGACACTCCAACTCAAAAAAAAAAAAAAGAGAATTGCAAGTTTTATTTTTCAGTCTGACAGTTCTTGACAGTAACAAAAACGGACCACCCGCTATGTCTAGAAACTTTAGGATAATAATTATAGAAATTCTAGCAAGTTACTTGAAAACTATGACCACCAAGAAAAGTAGCAATTAATATTGAACCTTAAGATTCTAGTGGTGGGTTAAGGTCAGGCTTCACCAGGCTCTAGCAACTGACCTATAACTGCACATGAAAGTTAAGAGTTTGCACTTGTCTACAGAAATAGCAAAGTAAAACCTCCCCTTCATCTCCAACCCTGTTGTTCTAGAAGAAGATATCATCTCTGGCAGGGGCAGAAAATAATATTCCAGTTCAATTTCTTACTTGGGGTTTTCTTGTTTCCCTGTTTAAATCAATAAGCTCATTACTGCATTTGGTTTTCAAAATTTGCCCTCTAACTCTTTTATACTAATGTACACACAAATTGAAGAGCATACCAAGACACTTTGTCTACATATAGAGCTGTTGAAATACTTAATTTTTATACTTATTTGCACATTTGTTAATTTACTTGTTCACACCATTTGCTACCAACCCAGGTTTCTGGGTCAGAAATCCCATATTTTGCTGGAAAGCTTTGCAAAGAGAATAGAAGTGGCTTACCACTTTTCTGTTGATGTCCTTTCTAGTTTCTCATTCCATGACTTGCAGCAGTGCAGAATGCTCCCCTCTTCGCCGGAGGTGGTGGAGAAGAGAAACTGGCTAACTTCCTGAAATGGGTCAATTTACTATCAGCATAACGTAGCATATGGTTTGCAGAAGTTTACATGGAAAGAAGGGAACTTGTGATTTCTTAACTGTTGCCAAACCATTTATTGACTGTGCTTTAAAACTTTGAAACTAAAATTGGGGAAAAAGTAATTTATAAAATGATTTAAATATAACCCCAGCCAGACCTACACAGGGTATTTTTGTAAGTTTATGCATATTTCTATGTACAGGGAGAAAATGGGCACATTTTTCCTTTCACGGGGAAAACTTTTTAAAAAATTTTTATTTTAAAGGCAAGATTTTGCTCTGTCACCCAGGCTGGATTGCAGTGGAACTCCTGGGCTCAAGTGATCCTCCGGCCTCAATCTCCAGAGCAGCTGGGCCTACAGGCGCACACCATCATTGCTGCTAATTTTCTTTCCTTTTCTTTTTCTTTTTGTAGAGATGAGGTCTCGCTATGTTGTCCAGGCTGGTCTTGAACTCCTGGCTTCAAGTGATCCTCTCTCTTTGACCTCCCAAAGTGATGAGACTGCAGGTGTGAGCCACTATGCCCCACAGTATGAATATATATACACATATGTGCATATGTGTGTATTTAAAAAAGTTTTACCACAAATTTGTACTGAATTTAGGATTTTCCAAACTCATCTTTTGTTGTATAATTCACAAATATAGGTGAATAATGGGAGCATTGCTTCATCTTTATCCCACACATTTCGAGATGGCACAAGTAAGTGTGGGTCTCTCAGCAGGCTGTGGCTGCAAAGCAAGTGTCTTTCTCCTGGGTGTCCCTGTAAGCTCAGCGAATATCTGTTGAATGAATGAGTGAGTGGATGCATGGTGAGAATTCATGAGGCTAGAAAATTTAATTTTCGGCCGGGCTTGGTGGCTCAGCCTGTAATCCCAGCACTTTGGGAGGCTGAGGTGAGTGGATTGCCTGAGCCCGCGGGTTCGAGACCCGCCTGGGCAACTTGGCGAGACCTCATCTCTACAATAAAAATCAAAAAAATCGCCGGGCTCGGTGGCTCAGCCTGTAATCCTGCGCCTTTGGGAGGCTGAGGTGAGTGGATTGCCTGAGCCTGTGGGTTCGAGACCCGCCTGGGCAGCGAGACCTCATCGCTACAATAAATCAAAAAATCAGCCGGGCGTGGTAGCGCACGCCTGTAGTTCCAGCTACTCGGAAGGCTGAGGCGGAAGGATCGCCGGAGCCCAGCAGGTCGAGGCTGCGGTGGCCGGGAGCGGCCATTGCACTCCAGTCTGGGCGACGGAGTGAGACTCCAACTCAAAAAAAAAAAGAAAATGAAAATGGAATCAACACCGGGGCACGAAGGTCCCTGGGACCCCCAAGCCCCCATCCTCCATGGAAAGTGGCCGATGTTCTGACCTTCTGTCCAAGCCCAGAAACTGGCTCTCCCTGCCCTGCCCTGTGGAGCATGGAACTCCCAGGCATCTCCTAGACCAATCTTCCCTTGGCCTTCCCCTTGCCATATATGCTGAAATGGATTTTTATTTCAAAACAGAGAAGGTTTGGCATTAACGCTCCTGCCAGGCAAGTCTGTCAGGCAACATGCACATCCCAGACACACAATTCACCAGCGGATGGGTCTCCCGAGCCTCAGTTTTCTCAGCTCTGAAATGGGGATGCAAATAGTAGTATCTTTCTCATATGGTGACTTTGAGGATTAAATGTTATCATACTTGGGGAACTCAGAAAAGTAGCTCGCACAATAAAAAAGAACAAAATCACGTCCTTGGCAGCAATATGAATGTAACTGGAGACCAGCATCCTAAGTAAATTATTACAGGAAGAGGAAACTGAAAACCACAATATCTCACTTATAAGTGGGAGCTAAACGCTGGATACACAGGCACAAGGACAGGAACAAAAGACATTGGAGAATCCTAAAGGGGGGAGGAGGGGAGGGGGAGGAATTGAAAAACTACCCACTGGGTACCATGCCTACCATGTACAGGCTCAGTAAAACCTCAAACCTCATCATCACACAATATGCCTGTGTAACAAGCCTGCACATGTACCCCTTAAATCTAAAACAAAACAAAATACCAAAAAAATATTTTTTTTTAAAAGAAAAAAATTTATATAGCCCTCACAAAGTAAGCATTCAACAAGTAGAGCTAGTATTATTATTACTACCCTTGTTGTTGTTGTGGACTTTACTTATTCCTGACCTGCTGGAGAATCACTCTTGGGGCCTTCCCCAGCCTTGGCCACCACCCTTTCCTCTTGAGTCAGTGACCACCAGAGAATTCATAAGACAGAGAATGGCTCCCCCATGTTAGGGCTGCCACAAAGTACGACACGTGGAAATGACGTGGAACCCTGGGGAAGGCTCAAGGTCTGGAAGAATGCCAGGTGCCTAGAATCATTTGTTTATTGTGAAATCAATGCTCCGTATAAAAAAGGCTAAAAGGGCTTATGTCAAAGAAACATGTTTAATGCAAAGGATTTGGGTGAAGACTTGCACAAGAGACTTCCTTTACACAAAGGTAAATGTAAGCTTATGCTGTTCTGATGTTGAGATGTGGAGCTTTCGAGGGGACGGCTGCTGTGGGCCCGTGTCTGGGAGCCACACTGTGGCCTCCCTTGCCCCTTCAAGCAGGCTGTTCTTCCCCGGCCAGAGCAGACGCAGGCGATTTGGGCCGCAGATGCCTCCTGGTCAGGCCCCTTCCTGCCTCCACTTGATCCCAGTTGTGCAAATCCCCGGGGGATTGCATTCTGGGAATGTTGCGGGCACCTCTTGGCGGGGGCGTTTGGGCTACAGCCTGTTGGTGTCCTGGCCATCTCAACTGGTGCCCACGTTGTCAGGTCTTGCCACCAGATGTGGGCTCCCTGGACTCTTCCTCCACAGGACCTCACGTGCCTCACGGAGGTCTGTGGCTGGGGTGGGGTGGAGTCCTCTGTACCAGGTGCCTGCCTAAGGCCCTTCCCACTCAGCCCCTGTTCTGTTCTGCTTGTTACTGTAGTCCTCATTTTCAGAGGAAGGCTTGAGAAGGCTCAGTAATTTACCCAAATTCAGAGGCAGAGCGGAGATGTGAGTCAAAAGTTTTGTTCCACTTGTCCCATTCTGCTCTGGACGATCTTCTGGTGGGTCCATCTTATGTTCTCTACAAGACTGGAAGCCTTGTGAGCCCAGGGGCTATTTTATTCATGCAACCTGGTCTTGGACACTTATCCATTGATGAATGTTGGTGAAAATGAATGAGAGATACAGAGAATGATATTAGGAGAATTAAGGGAAGTTTTTTCCCCCACTTTTTTTTTTCTGAGTCGGAGTCTTGCTCTGTTGCCCAGGCTGAAGTGCCGTGTCACAATCATAGCTCATCACAGCCTTGACCTCCTGGAGTAGCTGAGACTACAGGCGGGCACCACCATGCCTGGTTAATTAATTAGTATTATTATTTTAGAGACAAGGCCTCACTATGTTGCTTAGGCCAGTCTCAAACTCCTGGGCTAAAGCAATCTTCTCACCTCAGCCTCCCAAAGTGTTGGGATTATAAGCGTGAGCCACAACCCCTCGCAAGTTTATTTTTTATATATAAAATTGTTCTGATTATAATATTATTACATGGTTCTAAATATCCAAATACAAGAGTGTATATCAGATGAAAGCCTTCCAAAATCCTCTTCTCAAGATAACCATTATTAACAGTCCAGTGTGTGTTCTTTCAGTGTGTATATACTGGCATATAATTACATATAGAATCATTTTATAAAAATGGGATCAGGAGCTGGGTATGGTGACTCACTCCTGTAATCCCAGAACTTTGGGAGGCTGAGGCAGGAGAATTGCTTGAGAGAGTTGGAGACCAGACTGGGCAACATAGTAAGACCACATCTCTAAAAAAAAAAAAAAAATTCTAATTAAATTTTTAAAAGATGGGATTGACCGGGCTCAGTGGCTCAAGTCAGTAATCCCAGCACTTTGGGAGGCTGAGGTAAGAGGGTTGCCCGAGATCAGGGGTTTGAGACCAGCCTGGGCAACTTGGCAAGACTTATCTCTACAATAAATAAATTTTAAAAAATTAGCCAGGCGTGGTGGCAATGAAGGCAGATAGGCCTGTAGTTTCAGCTATTTGGAAGGCTGAGGTGGAAGGCTCACCGGAGCCCAGCAGATCGAGGCTGCAGTGGCTGTGAGCATGCCACTGCACCCCAGCCTGGGCGACAGAGTGAGACTCCGATTCAAAAACAAAACATAAAATAAAAATAAAAAATAAAAATGGGATCACACAATGGGTGCTATTTGCACCATTTTTTTCCACCCTGTCCTCTGTTTTTTATATGTAGTCGTCTTCTTCTTTTGGCTATGCTTGTACATTGTTATGGGTGTAATTTTTATTTAATGAATCTCCTATTGACTGGCATTTGTGTTTGTCTTAACTTTTTTTTTTTTGAGTTGGAGTCTCACTCTGTCGCCCAGACTGGAGTGCAGTGGCTGCTCCCAGCCACCGCAGCCTCGACCTGCTGGGCTCCGGCGATCCTTCCGCCTCAGCCTTCCAAGTAGCTGGAACTACAGGCGCGCACTACCACGCCCGGCTGATTTTTTTATTTTATTGTAGAGATGAGGTCTCGCCAAGTTGCCCGGGCGGGTCTTGAACCCGCGGGCTCAGGCAATCCACTCACCTCAGCCTGTCCTAACTTTTTGATGTTACAAACAATGCTGCCACAAATATTGTTGGAGGGAAGGAAGATAATTCCAAAAGAAGGATATTCAGATGAGGAGAAAAAGTCAGCAGGATGGAGAAAAGTGATTACAGATGGAGTCAACCTCACAAGCTGCTTCCTCAGTGGGGGAAGGACGTGAGCCAGGAGCAGCAGTGAGTGGACGTGCCATTTAGGAAAGGGAAAGCCCACTTTTTCCTGGGGGGTGGCAATGAAGGCGGATAGGCTCAGTAGGGGGAGAATCTTGTTTCTGTGAGATGATGAGATCAGTGACATAAAACATACTGTGATGCAGAGAGGAGGAAATTTGAGGACGCACCCGTTGGTAGACCTCAGATTCCTTTGTGATGGAAGAGGTGACATCATATGTTGGGGACAGGACATCTGTTGGAGGAGTCAGAACCAGGGTCTGAAAATATGTGGGAAGATTTAGGGACAGCCACCTGACTCAAATTTATGAACAGTCTGTTAGGTTTGTGGCCGAGGACTCAGCGTGGAGACAGAGATTCGAAAAGGCTGTTGCTGTCATTTAGGATGATTCTGTGTGGGAGTCTTCATTTGATTCTTACAGTCTCAGGATCCCTTGTGCCCTTCCTCCCAACACGTGTTATTTTCTCTCCCCTTCTCATTCTCTTTTTCAGGTCTTCATATCTTCAGAAGTAGTGTTTTTAGCATTCGAGAAAGTCATTTTTGTTTCTTCCTTTCTGCATCTGCACTCCAAGGGACCTCAGACATGCACTCACATGTTGCAGTGACTTTGCCAGCCAGTGGCAAAAGCGTTAATAACCAAGCAGCCACCAGATGGCGCTCGCCACCCAGTATTCCGGACTTCCTGATCTGGCAGGTAATTTTTGTGTAACATATAGGATAAAATGAGTATAAAATTTTATTTTATTTTATATTTTATTATATTTTTATTTTATTATATTTATTTTATTTTATTTTGAGTTGGAGTCTCACTCTGTCACCCAGACTGGAGTGCAGTGGCCGCTCCCAGTCACCGCAGCCTCGACCTGCTGGGTTCCGGCGATCCTTCCGCCTCAGCCTTCCGAGTAGTTGGAACTACAGGTGCACGCTATCACACCTGGCTAATTTTTGATTTATTGTAGAGACGAGGTCTTGCCAAGTTGCCCAGGCGGGTCTTGAACCCGCCAGCTCAGGCAATTCACTCACCTCGGCCTCCCAAAGTGCTAGGATTACAGGCTTAGCCACCGAGTCCGGCAGAGTATAAAATTTTAAACTGCTGTAAAAGTTAATAAAATATGCATATATATGTGAGTTTTGTTATAAAACAACCCTTATTCATAATTTGCCCTATAGGCGTCAAAGTGCTTAAGATGGAAAAAAAAGCAAGCACCATGAATCAATCATCTTTTGCTCCTTCCATTTGGAAACAGGTAGAAGAATTTAATTAAATTACAAGTTAGGGAGAGGTCAATTTCTTTTTTTTTTTTAAGGCAGGATTTATTGAGAGGACAGAAAAGCTCCCACAGTAGGAGGAGATCCGAAGGGGCTGCCCGAGGTCAATTTCATAATTTATGAATGATATAAACTCAAGCTCAGAGTTCCCAAAGTATACCACCTACAGAGTTAAATTTTGAAAACAAAACAAAATAAATTATATAATAAATATAGTCAGGTGGGGCTGGGCATGATGGCTCACGCCTGTAACCCCAAGTACGCAGGAGGTCGAGGTGGGAGGATTGCTTGAGGCCAAGAGTTGGAGACCAGCCGAGGCAAGATCCTGTCTCTACAAAAAATGAAAAACTCTCTGAGTGTGATGGTGCACGCTGTCATCCCAGCTGCCTGGGAGGATGAGGCGAGAGGATTGCTTGAGCCCAGGAGTTTGAGGCTACAGTGAGCTATGTGACATTGCATGCCAGCCTGGGTAACAGAGTGAGATGCTCTCTCTCTCTCTCTCACTCTTTCTCTAGCGAGAGTGAGACAGAGAGAGAGAGCGAGAGAGAGAGAGAGAGCACACCAGATGAAAAATGTTTAAATAGTTAAACATGTCTAATGTATCTTGTGTGACTCTCAGTCTACCAACTCAAATGTGCAGAAAGACATTTATTTTCTATGACTCAGTGTCGTGTCCATCTCTGAGCTTTTGTTCTACCTGACTCTCTAAAAGCTTAACTCGGACCCTCAGATGGATGGGGGAGTCCTTGCCTCTCAGGGATTGAGTATAGTTTCTGAGTCTGATGTAGTGACAAACCAGAAAGGGGTATTTGGGAGAAGGGTACAATCAACTTCTTAATTCAACTTTGTGGAAATTGATCATTTTTTCACATGTCAGTTCCCGGTTTCCTCAGGACCCACTGACCTCTCCCGCCCCCCATTGCCTTCCTGCCTTCCCTCTTCACTTTTTTCTCCAGAAGGAGCAGAAGGGCAGCCTTCTCCCTGCCTTCCTGGAGTCCGATTGATGTGCTTGAGTGGTTTTATTCTACAGACTCTCCCACAATCCCCTAAGACAGGTTGACCTTCCTTTAGAAGACAAAATCCAAACAGCTTGCTTCCTGCCCATGTCCCCTGAGGCAACGTGTTGTAGAGTTTAAGATCAGCTTGAATGGGAATGAAGAAAAAGAGAAGCGAGAGAGACTAGATGACATTCTCTAAGACGACTCTGCCTTCCAGTGTCATCCCAGTGCTTAAGGTTATAAATATAAATTCTATTTAGAGCAGGGTTTCACAAAAGTTCATCTTTAAGTCATTTGCATCGGGACCATCTGAGTTGGTTGTTATTTAAAATGCAGATGTCAAGACTCCAAGCTTCAGATGTGTTAACCCAGAGCCTCCAGCACAGGATCTAGGAAAATGCGGGTGCTTCTACCAGCCAGTGAGCTTGACAACCACCCAACAGAGCAAGACCAGTAGCACAGCATCATTCGGCCCAGCTTGTTAGAGATGCCAATTCTCAGGTTCCGACTCCAGGTCTACTGATCAGAAACTCTGAGGTGGGGCCCCCGCAATCAGAGTTTTAACAAGCCTCTCAGGTGGTTTTGCTGCCTGCTTATACCTGAGATACAGTTGCAATAGAGCAATGAATAGAAGCAGTGGTTTTCTGTCTGCATGTTGGAATCACCCTCCATGTTTAAAATCCAAAAGCCAGGCTGGGCACAGTGGCTCACGTCCGTAGGCGGTTGAGTCATGATTGCCTTAAAGCCAGGAGTTCAAGACCAGCCTGAGCAATATAATGAGACACCCCCTAACCCTAACCCCCTCCCCATCTCTACAAAAAAATTAGTTGGGCGCGGTGGTGGTGGTTCCTGTAGTGCCAACACGAGGCTACAGTGAAAGGAGCCCTTGGGCCCAGAAGTTTGAGGCTGCTGTGAACTATGATCATGCCACTACACTGGGCAACAGAATGAGACCGTCTCAAAAGTTAATAAATAACAATGAAACAAAAAAATTTTTTTAATTATCCATTAAAACCTATTTATATAAAAAATTGAAAGTTCTAGTAAACCAATTAAATCAGACGCCTCATGGTGGGGATTAGCCATGGGTCTTTAGAAAGCTGCCCAGGCCGGGCTCGGTGGCTCAGCCTGTAATCCCAGCACTTTGGGAGGCCGAGGTGAGTGGATTGCCTGAGCCTGAGGGTTCGAGACCTGCCTGGGCAACTTGGCAAGACCTCATTTCTACAATAAATCAAAAATTAGCCAGATGTGGTAGCGCGCGCCTGTAGTTCCAGCTACTCGGATGGCTGAGGCGGAAGGATCACCTGAGCCCAGCAGGTGAGGCTGCGGTGGCCGGGAGCGGCCACTGCACTCCAATCTGGGCAACAGAGTGAGACTCCAACTCAAAAGAAAAAAAACAAAAAAAGAAAGCTGCCCAGGTAATTTCAAGGTGTAGCCAAAGAAAGAACCACTGTAACAGGTGTGGGAGTTGATATCCGAACCACTGGGACTGTCTCACAACAAATATATACTCCCTGCTGAAATAGTCTTGTATTTATTCTCATCCTGAAAATCTCTGTGGTTGTAACCCTTGTTATTGATGACACAGGGTCATCATTCACCTGTGTGTCTGATTTAGCAGGTCCAAGGTAGAGCCTGAGATCTTGCACTTTTTTTTTTTTTTTTTTTTTTTTTGAGTTGGAGTCTCACTCTGTTGCCCAGGCTGGAGTGCGGTGGCATGCTCCCAGCCACTGCAGCCTCCACCTGCTGGGCTCAGGCGATCCTTCCACCTCAACCTTCCAAGGTGTGTGTTACCACGCTCAGATAATTTTTCTTGACTTATTGTAGAGGCAAGGTCTCAACAAGTTGCCCAAGCTGGTCTCAAACCCCTCGGCTCAGGCAATCCTCTCACCTCGGCCTCTCAAAGTGCTGGGATTACAGGCTTGAGCCACTGTGCCCAGCCGATTCCGCACTTCTAATGAACACCCATGGGATACCCTTTTTGCTGGTCCAGGACCACAGTCTGAGTAGCAAGGCCCTGCCCAAGGTGTCCATGTTTCCCATTGCCACGGGAGCTTTCAACTCATGTCTCCAGCTCAGCTCTCTTCCTTGAGCACCATTTACCATGGGCGCCTACTGATTCAGCATCTCCAATTGGCTCCCAAATTCAATATGGCTAAGACATACTCACTGCCTCCCTCCCTTAAATATGGTCATCTTTCAGTGTTGTTCCATTAACTCATTTTTTGCATCTCAACTGGCGTGGACTTCCTCAGGGCAGCTTGCATCTCCTGTTCTCCAGTCCAGCTTGCTCATCCGAGACATCATGTGAGAATTATATGATCTTATAGAAACCTCTTCCCACTTTAGGAGGCCGAGGCAGGAGGATTACTTAAGGCCAGGTGTAAGAGAGCAGCCTGGGCAATATAGTGAGACCTTGTTTCTACAAAAGATTTTAAAAAATTAGCAGGGTAGCCGGGCTCAGTGGCTCAGCCTGTAATCTCAGTGCTTTGGGAGGCTGAGGTGAGCGGATTGCCTGAGCCCGCGGGTTCAAGACCCGCCTGGGCAACTTGGCGAGACCTCATCTCTGCAATAAAATCAAAAAAATTAGCTGGGCGTGGTAGTGCACGCCTGTGGTTCCGGTTACTTGGAAGGCTGAGGTGGAAGGATCGCCGGAGCCCAGCAGGTCGAGGCTGCGGTGGCCGGGAGTGGCCACTGCACTCCAGTCTGGGTGACAGAGACTCCAACTCAAAAAAAAAAAAAAAAAAATACCGGGGTGTGGCAGCACACACCTGTGGTTCCAGGTACTCAAGAGGCTGAGGTGAGAGGATCACTTCAGCCCAGGTGTTTGAGACCGCAGTGAGCTATGATCACACCACTGCACTCCAGTCTGGGTAACAAAGTGAGAGCCTGTCTCAGAAGAAGGGGGGGAGGAGGAGGAGGGGGAGAAGGAGGAAGAAGGAGGAGGAGAAGGAGGAGGAGGGGGAGGGGGAAGAAACCTCTTCCTTTCTTTCATCACACTTGACTCTCCCTCAGTGTGAGAATCTGATTAATGAGTTTCTGAATGAGCTCTGGGAGAACAGGGACTATTTCCAGTTTGGGTCACCAATGTCTCCTCACTTCCCAGCATCATGCATGGCCCATAGTGGCAAACAAGAAATATTTATTGACTAACTGAATGGATGGACGGCCACAACTGACAGCTTCTGAATACTATAAATACATAATGCAGAGAGCAAATTTCATAGCTACATTTTACACCAACTCAAAAATTCCTGTAGGAAATTATAGAACCCAGCCAATAATAATGAATCTTGGAAGTGATATCTTTAGCCACCTAAAGGTAAGGACACTGTCTTCTGCAAAGTAGATACGTAATGAGGGAAGACCTGTAAACTTTGGTATGTGCTCTACAGGGAAGAGTCTTCTTCATTTCATGAATTCAAGCATGGCATCACGTTTTATAGACCTAATTTCTCCGTGTCAACAATGGTTGAGAATTTATTCACCTATTGTCAATTAGGATAGTGCTTTAGAGGAACGTTTCTCTTCTCCCTGCACTTCAACATCAACTCCTGTAATGGAGAATGATGGGGACTTGTTCCTCTTCCCCTTTCCCCCTTTCTGTGCTTCTCACGAGAGACGGGGTGACTTGTGGGACTGGTGACAGTGGGAAACAGTCTCTATTCCTCTCTTTGTTCTGCTGCCCCAAGGTGAGCCCTCTGTGACAAAAGTCATCGCTCTGGATGGAAAGCTTGTACTTCTATCTTTCTACTTGTGACTGAGTGGAGAGATTGGACCACAAGTCCAAGAGGTGGCGGTGGAAATCAGCACATGCTGGCTCTGGCTTGAGGGAGGTGCTCAACTCTCTCAGACTCCAACAATTCTGAAAACATCAGCCTTTCTAAGTGAAATTTTAAGTTCCCAGGTTTGTTTCACGAAGGCTGGATTTGGCACAGCTTCAGGGGCCAATGCCTCTTATGGGGAGATAAAACCCTGCCTAGCACATCCTCGGAAGAAACTACATCATACTTTTGTATATAAGCCTTGTTGTGGTCTCCCTTAACATGGCTTTTAAAATGATGTTTTATCAAAACAGGCTACATATGGAAAAATTTAAACTCACATATGATAGTGGCTAAGAAATTGTACCCAGAGACAGGGAGAAATTAGGAGAAAAGGGGTGGGTAGGAATGGAAAGAACTGAACTCTGATTCTTACAGCTAAGGAGTCATCACAGGGCTTTAAACTATTTAACATTTGGCACTACCTTTTTTTTGGAGTTGGAGTCTCACTCTGTGGCCCAGGCTGCACTGCAGTGGCATGCTCACGGCCACCACAGCCTCGACCTGCTGGGCTCCAGCGATCCTTCCGCCTCAGCCTTCCTAGTAGCCGGAACTACAGGCACGTGCTACCACGCCCAGCTAATTTTTGATTTATTGTAGAGGTGAGGTTTTGCCAGGTTGCCCGGGTGGGTCATGAACCCACGGGCTCAGGCAATCCATTTGCCTTGGCCTCCCAAAGTTCTGGGATTACAGGCTGAGCCACGGAACCTGGTCTATTTGGCACTACCTTATACATTTGAATGGCCCATTCCTCTTATTTCTTCTATCCTCCTTCCTCTTTTTCTTCTTGTGGGATCACAGGAAAAAGCAGAACAGGGGAAATCTGGGAACTTGGATCAACTAAGAGGGACTTTCCTCAGACAAGTTTTAAGCAGGAAGTGGTCAGTGTTCTTACGATAGACAGAAGATTATGAAAAATTACTATTTTTAACTTTCAATTATTTTATTTTATTTTAATTTTTTCTTTTTTGAGTTGGAGTCTCACTCTGTCACCCAGACTAGAGTGCAGTGGCCACTCCCGGCCACCGCAGCCTGGACCTGCCGGGCTCTGGTGATCCTTCCGCCTCAGCCTTCCAAGCAGCTGGAACTACAGGCGCGCGTTACCATGCCTGGCTAATTTTTTATTTTTTGTAGAAACAAAGTCTTGCCAAGTTGCCAGGGCTGGTCTTGAACCCATGGGTTCAAGCAATCCACTTGCCTCAGCCTCCCAAAGTGCTGTGATTACAGGCTGAGCCACCGAGCCCGGCCATAATTTTATTATTTTAAAGATGTGGAGTACAATTCAGGGTTAAGTATACAAATGTTCATCATGTAGGTACCCTTGTTGATGAGGTATACTCCTGCTGGCAGTTTCCCACTATTGCCAATCCCGCTTCCCCATCCCCCTTCTGGCAGTTTCCAGCTACTGTCAATGCTTTTCTTACAGTATTACAATAGTTGTTCATGGTCCACTTGTGAGTGCGAACTTGTGATACTCAGTTCTTTGTTTCTGTGAAAGATCACTCAGTATTATAGACTCTGATTCCATTCAGGTTGCTGCAAAGTTCATTATTTTGTTCTTCTTTATGGCTGTGTAATATTCCATCGTGTATATGTACCACATTTTTTTATCCAGTCCTCTTTTGATGGGCAGCATGGTTGGTTCCATATTCTTGCTATTGTGAACAATGCAGCGATAAACATGTGTGTGCAGGTATCTTTTTAATAGAGTGATCAAATTACCAGCAACATTCTTCTCAGACATGGAAACAACAATACAGGAATTCATATGGAAACATAAGTGACCACAAATGGTCAAAACAATCCTCAGCAAAAAAACAAAAACAAAAACAATGCAGTAGATACCACACTCCCAGACTTTAAGCTTTATTATAAAGCTACAATAATCAAAACAGCCTGGTACAAGAACAGGCATATAGACGAATGGAATGGAATTGAGATTCCAGAAGCAAAACCTCAATTTCTCAACCAATTTATCTTCACCAAAGCCTCTACCACCAACCATTGGGGAGAGGAGAACCTGTTCAGTATATGGTACTGGGAAAACTGGATATCTTTTTCATAGAGTGATTTGAGTTCCTCCAGGTATATTCTCAGAAGGGGGATTGCAGGGTCATATGGAAGGTCAATTTTTATATCTTTTAGGAATTGCCACACTGTTTTCCACAGAAGCTGTACTAGTTTACATTCCCACCAACAGTGTAGAAGTGTTTCCTTTTCACCACATCCTCTCCAGTATCTGTTGTTTTTTGAGTTATTGATGATGGCCATCCTGACTGGAGTTAGGTGGGAGCTTAGTGTGGTTGTAATTTGCATTTCTTTGATGAATAGTGAAGCTGAGCATTTTTTCATGTATCTGTTGGCTGCCCGTATGTCTTCTTTTGAGAAGTGTCTATTCATATCTTTTGCTCACTTTGAGTTGAGGCTTTTTTTTTTAAGCACGTTTGAGTTCCTTGTAGCTCCTAGATGTTAGGCCTTTGTCAGACATACAGTTGGCAAATATTTTTTCCCAGTCTGTGAGCTGTCTCCCTGCTCTCTTGGTGGTTTCTTTGGCTTTGCAGAATCTTGTCAGTTTGATGAGGTCCCACTTGTCTATCTTATCTCTTATGGCATGGGCACTTGGGGTTTTGATCAGGAATTGGTTGCCTGCTGAGAGCCAGCCTCAGAGGGCTTCACATTGACAGGGTCTGAAAGACTGAAGACCCCAGGTTGCAGAGCAACACTGGGCAGCTGTTCCTACTTCTTCTACCTCCACTCTCAATCTTGCCACTAAAAACCTGAAAGTCCGGGGACAGGGAAACACCCCTTATCAACAAGGGTGCCTAAACGAAGTATATTTGTATACCCAACCCTTACCTATACCCCACAATATCAAAAGAAAAAATACTGATTAAAAAAAAGAAAAAAGGAGGGAAAAAAAAGCCCTGAAAGTTAAAAGATGCAACGGGTTTCATATGGGAAAAATAATTTTTACCAAATAATAGTGTTTAATAAAAGTAAGGTTTGTTTTGTTAAAAATACACTCTTCATTAAAACACCCTTGGCTTTACTTCACTTTGTTAAGGAGGTTTATAATTCTGGTTAAAAATTATAACCGAGATGACTTGAGCCCAGGAGACCCTTTGTTTTACAAACATTAAAGCCCAGTCTCCCTAACAGGGGATAATTGACACAGATTATAAATACCAGGTGTGACATTATAAAAAACTAGTTAGGCCAACTTACAGTTAAAAAACCTTAAAAATGCTGTTTTACCCCAACTAGTTACAAATTGCTATATAAAGGTCACAGGTGCAACTTGCTAATCTATATAACAATTATAGTGCTTAAAACTTGATAGTAATTTATAATAGAATAGTTATAAAAATAAATTTTATATAGACATTAAAAATTATAATCATTAAAAAATATTAAAAGTTTATAAAATGTATAATTAATGTTTAAAATAATAATTTTTTAAGATAAGAAATTAAAAAATTTATAACTCATTATACATAAATAAACATGTTTGATGTTATGATTTTTAAAAATAAACAATATGTCATTATGGTTAAAGTTTAATAATTAATATATAATTAATAAGTTTAAAAATTAAAAAATAAATAAATAAAATAATATAATAAAGTTCGATAAAAAACAAAAACATTGTTATACAAAAAAGTCTTAAAAAAAGTTATTTATTCTTAAAAATTCACTAAAACAGACAATACGTCATTGGGATTTAGATAATAATTCATCAAAAAAAACATCAAAAAATACTGTCTCTTCCACTGTGTCAACTAACTAATTGTGTCTAATACCAAAAAATTTTCAAAGACTACTTTATAAAAAAATATATAATCTAGATATAAACTAACAATAAACGGCATTTGTCCTGCTTACAGCAGAGTCAGTTGTCCAAAGTGTTTCTCTCTTTCACTGACTCTATCTCTCCTTCAAAAAACCCTGACCTACTAGAGCTGTCCTCCGGCAAGTGGTGCCCAAACAGGGACCTAAATGATAAACTTTGTTCTAATTAAAACCCAGACAGATAAAACCCTACCCAAGATGCCACAGACCCCTCTATAGAGATAGAGTAAAAAAAAAAAAAAATAGATAATTTAAAAGCCATAATATAATCATAGGCCAAAATAAATCTAAAAAAACCCCATTCACAAATATTCTAATACATATACATACTAAAAAAAAATTAAAATTCCCTCTACATAATTATCTCGTTTTCTCCATTTTATACAAAAATAGTGCCTCTAGTTCCCTAAAAAAGACACCGTTAATTTAACATAATAGACAAAGGTTAAAAAAAATTAAAGCTATACTATACTCTCCATGGTCCAAAACAAATGCCTATAAATACTTTTACGTTATAAAATATAATTAAAAATGTCTTAAATCCACAACAAAAAAATTAATAAAATGCCCATTAAATTAAAAAAAAACAAATAATAAAACTCCCTTACTGACTCCTATTCCTTCCCAGACAATGTTAGTCACTATTCCTATTGATAATGATCCTCTACCCCCTAAAGATAAAAAACAAAACAAAACAGCTAAATATCATTTTTAAAAATATCCAGATAATTTAAATTTGCCCCTTGACACCAAAAGACCTCTGACAAATAGCACCGGGGGAAAAGAGATTATAATTTATGACCATCTTGATTTAAAAAAAAATTGTTTTTCTATACTAATTTTTGTTATATAAAAGGACTGTTTCCTCATATTAAAACAGCCACCATTCCTATTAATAAGACAACTATTCTTGATTTACTGATTCAATTACAACAATTAATAACTGTTAAAAGCCAACCATTTTTTACAGGTCATATTAAATCTCATTCAAAACTCCCTAGATTTCTACATCAAGATAATCAATTAACAAATATCTTAACAAAATCGGTCATGTGCCTTCTCCTTACAAATTCTTTAGTCAATCAAACTCAACAATCCCATAAAATTCATCACCAAAACACTACAACTTTAAAATACCAGTTTCACATTTAAAAAAAACAAACAGCTAGACAAATTATAAAAAACTATACTTCGTGTCCAATTTCTATTAACCCTCTCCCCTCTGGGATTAATCCTCAGACTAAAACCCAATACTTTGTGACAAATAAATGTCACTCACTTTCAAAGCTGTAAAAAATTAACATTCTTACATGTTACAATAAATACATTCTCTCATGTAACAATGACTTCGACTAAAACTAATAAAACCAACCAGGATCGGTGGCTAAGCCTGTAATCCTGCTCTTTGGGAGGCTGAGGTGAGTGGATTGCCTGAGCCCGCGGGTTTGAGACCCGCCTGGGCAACTTGGTGAGACTTCATCTCTACGATAAAATCAAAAAATCAGCCGGGCATGGTAGCGCATGCCTGTAATTCCGGCTACTCGGAAGGCTGAGGCGGAAGGATCGCCGGAGCCCAGCAGGTCGAGGCTGCGGTGGCCGGGAGTGGCCACTGCACTCCAGTCTGGGCGACAGAGTGAGACTCCAACTCAAACAAACAAACAAACAAACAAAAAAACTGATAATACTCCTGCTTATATATCTAAAACTTTTTAAACAATTTTATATTAAATTTGATATTTCTCATCCCACAAAAATTCTCTATAATCCTCAGAGTCAAGCCATAGTTTAACAAGTCCATCAAACTCTAAAAAATCAAATAATTAAATTACAAAAAAAATTTAAATACAACTCTCCCCATCATATTACAAACCATGCCATATTTATAATTAATCATCTCAATTTAGACTCCTTGGGTCATTCAACTATGACCAGACACTAAGATCCTAAAAACACTGCTAAACCTATGATAAAATGAAAAAAATCTCCTTGCAAGACAATAAAAAAGACCTAATATTCTCTTAACATACGGGAAAAAATGTACTTATATTTTTCCCCAAAACTCCCCATCGCCTATTTGGGTTCCAGACCACCTCGTTAGACATGTCCAGCCCTCCATCCCCGCCGAAATACAGCCAGACTAGACAATGACCACGCCATCAGCCTGAGTCAGATATCAATGAAAAAAAAAGGTGTTAATACCCAAACTAAAACGCCTCACCATCCAACAATCGCTTCCACCCCCGCCCACTCAACCTAAGACATCTCATCATTCGCCGCCTCCCGTTCCTCTGCCCAGACGCTTTCATCGAGCCGTTTCAACCAGACAAGACAAACCGCCTACATAGAAACAAATCAAGACACTCACTCATGACACCGAGGATTTAGTCCACTCCCAAAATGCCTCTCTTACTCCCTCTACTATCTTTATTGCTATGTTGGCTATTATGGCCTGCAAGGTGGGTTACACCAATTCAAAAAAATCTTACTAGACATATGTTCCCAACCCTCCAATATTTCAACCTATTACTTGGGATAATGAGATTATAACAGTCTTTACTGATAATACTCCCCTCATGAGAGGTTCTCAAATTTTCTCCTCACAAATTAAAACAGTTATAAATCACAATTTTTCCTGACACCTCCAGTTTTACTCCAATTTGTTTTTCTCTTCCCAACACATCTACCCCACTTTCAAAACAAACTCCCATTATTCCTAAATACTCACCAACTAAAATTTAAAAAATAACCGATTCCCCTAACCCACAACCAGACAACCCAAACCTGTGTAATGTTTAGTCATTAATCTTACTAATGCCTGGAAATATCAAACCCAAAATTAAGTCGCCCTCAACCCACTCCTCTAAATATCGTACATATATTAGTCATACTCAACAAAAATATACTAAAACTAAAAATAATTAGATTAAAATACATCCCAGAGTAAAATACCCTTACTAAAAATATATATATATATTCTTCTAAAATTACTATTCCTATCCCAAATACTAATCTTTCTTTAAGTGACTAAAACTGTGATGACCCAATCACAGATTATAAAAATTATTTAAAAACAAATGCCAATCACCCCTAAAATAGTTCATATTTGTCTTCACCTTTGCCAGTCAATAGATAAAATATTAATAAATACCCCCAATACTGTCAATAAAAAATAAAAAAAACAAACTATACAGCCTAATATATAAAAAACTTTAACAACAACCAAACCTATAGTTTTACATCGCCCACAAAGACAAACTATGTATAAAATAAGAATTTATTTATAATCTCCTTATGCCTTTTTAATAACCACTAATTATAAATTTTTAACAATTTATTTTAATAGACAAAAATATCAAATTTCTTATAAAAATTACAATCTTACTAATGGTCTTATTTTCTCTAATTCATATAAAAGATTTATAATTATAAAACAACCTCCTTATC
Source organism: Cephalopachus bancanus (assembly GCA_027257055.1). Taxonomy (NCBI): domain Eukaryota; kingdom Metazoa; phylum Chordata; class Mammalia; order Primates; family Tarsiidae; genus Cephalopachus; species Cephalopachus bancanus. The sequence continues at coordinate 79,649 of JAPVLO010001201.1, forward strand.
TGGTGTTACCTATAAAATTAACAACTCCATAGTTTGACAAATATGGCCTAAAAGTTTTCTATAATGTTAATTCCCTTTTAAGCCACCATAAACAATTTGTGGCTACATTAATTTTAGACATTACATCTTTAATTGCTATGGCCACATCTCTTTCAATTTCAGCCATAACTTTAACAAGAGAGGTTCATACTATATCATTTACAAATCAACTTACAAAAAATCTCTCTCTGACTCTTGCCACTCAAAAAATCGTTGACCAAAAATTAAAAAATAAAGTCCATGCCCTCAAAAAGGCCATACTTACTGTGAGACAAAAATTAGTCACACTAAAAATCAAATTAGCTTTAAAATATCACGCCAACTTTAAATAAATCTATAGAACCCCCTTTCAATAAATAAATCCACTCATACCTAAAATCAAATAAAAAATCACATCTCAAATATTTAAAATCATTCAGACCTAAATATTAACCTCTCTAAATTACACCAAAAAATTCATAATATAGGTCAAGCAAAAAAAAAAAATTCAATTCTAGTCAACTAACTCAGTCCTTTTTCGCCAAATTTTCTTCTATGATAAAACAAAAGTCTCTACTTTCCCTTCTTATTAATGTTAAAATTTATAAAATAATAATTCTACTCCTTTTGTGTTTACTTCCAGTCATCTTCAGACAATTACAAAAAGACATCACTCAACTCTCCATAAATTTCCACGGCTTTATTTTAAAAAATAAAAAAGGGGGAGATGTTGACAGCCAGCCTCAGAAGCCTTCACATTGACAGGGTCCAAAAGGCTGAAGACCCCAGTTTGCAGGGCAACATTGGGCAGCTGTCGTTCCTACTTCTACCTCCACTCTCAATCTCGCCACTAAATACCTGAAATTAAAAGAGTAAAGAGTACCATATGAGAAAAATAATTTTTACCAAATAATAGTGTTTAATAAAAGTAAGGTTTGCTTTGTTAAAAATACACTCTTCATTAAAACACTCTTGGCTTTACTTTCCTTTGCTAAAGAGGTTTATAATTCTGGTTAAAAATTATAACTGAGATGACTTGAGCCCGGGAGACTCTTTGTTTTGCAAACATTAAAGCCCAGTTTCCCTAACAGGGGATAATTGTCACAGAATATGAATACCAAGTGTGACATTATAAAAAAACTAGTCAGGCCAACTCTTAGTGTGGTTGTAATTTGCATTTCTTTGATGAATAGTGAAGCTGAGCATTTTTTCATGTATCTGTTGGCTGCTCGTATGTCTTCTTTTGAGAAGTGTCTATTCATATCTTTTGCTCACTTTGTAATGAGGCTGTTTTTTGTTTGTTTTTTTTTTTTTAGTACGTTTGAGTTCCTTGTAGATCCTAAATATTAGACTTTTGTCAGACATACAGTTGGCAAATATTTTTTCCCAGTCTGTGGGCTGTCTCCCTGCTCTCTTGTGGTTTCTTTGGCTTTGCAGAAGCTTGTCAGTTTGATGAGGTTCCACCTGTCTATCTTATCTTTTATGGCATGGGCACTTGGGGTTTTGATCAGGAATTGGTTGCCAGTTCCAATTTTCATGTGTGTGCAGGTATCTTTTTAATAGAGTGATCAAATTACCAGCGACATTCTTCTCAGATTAGGAAACAACAATACAGGAATTCATATGGAAACGTAATTTTACGTTTAGGTCTTTGATCCATTTAGAGTTGATTTTGTGTATAGTGATAGGTAAGGGTCTTGTTTTAATCTTCTGCATATGGTCAGACAGTTTTCCCAGCGCCATTTACTGAATAGGTTCTCCTCTCCCTAGTGGTTGGTGGTGGAGGCTTTGGCGAAGATGAGTTGGTTGAGAAATTGAAGTTTTGCTTCTGGAATCTCAATTCTATTCCATTGGTCTATATGCCTGTTTTTGTACCAATACCAGGCTGTTTTGATTACTGTAGCTTTATAATAAAGTTTAAAGCCTAAAAGTGTGATACCGCCTGCTTTGTTTTGTTTTGCTTTGTTTTTTGCTGAGGATTGTTTTGGAGATTCTTGGTCATTTATGTCTTCGTATGAATTCACATATTGCTGTTTCCAGGTCTGAGAAGAATGCTGCTGGTAAGTTAATGGGTATCGCATTAAATCTGTAGATTGCCTTGGGTAGGATGGACATCTTAACAATGTTGATTCTTCCAATCCATGAGCATGGAATATTTTTCCACTTCTTTGTGTCACCTTTGAATTCTTTGAGCAGTGTTTTGTAGTTTTCATTGTAAAGGTCTTTCATTTCTCTGGTTAGGGAGATGTCAAGGTATTTGATTTTTTTCTGGCTATTGTGAATGGGGTTGTATTTTTATTTGGGTTTCTGTCGGTTTATTGTTGGTGTATAGAAATGCAACTGTCTTTTGCACATTGATTTTATACCCTGAGACTTTGCCAATTAAGGAACAGGCATATAGACCAATGAAATAGAATTGAAATTCCAGAAGCGAAACCTCAATTTCTCAATCAACTCATCTTCGACAAAGCCTCCATCACCTACCACTGGGGAGAGGAGAACCTATTCAGTAAATGGTGCTGGGAAAACTGGCTGACCACATGCAGAAGATTGAAACAGGACCCCTATCTATCCCCATACACAAAAATTAACTCCAAATGGATCAGAGACCTAAATGTAAAACTCAAACCATAAGAACCTTAGAAAATGAAGGACATACCCTCATGGAAATCGAAACTGGCATCCAATTCCTGAACAAAACCCGAAACCCACAGGCCATAAGAGATAAGATAGACAAGTGGGACCTCATTAAACTGACAAGCTTCTACAAAGCCAAAGAAACCACCAAGAGAGCAGGGAGACAGCCTGCAGACTGGAAAAAAGTATGCCAACTTCAGGTCTGACAAAGGCTTAACATCTTGGATCTACAAGGAACTCAAACGTGCTGAAAAGAAAAAAACAACCCCATTATAAAATGGGCAAAAGATATGAACAGACACTTCTCAAAGGAAGACATCCGAGCAGCCAACAGACACATGAAGAAATGTTCAACCTCACTAATCATCAGGGAGATGCAAATCAAAACCACACTGAGATACCACCTAACCCCAGTCAGAATGGCAATTATCAACAACTCAAAAAATAACAGCTGCTGGAGAGAGTGTGGCGAAAAGGGAACACTTCTACACTGTTGGTGGGAGTGTAAACTAGTGCAACCTCTGTGGAAAGCAGCGTGGTGATTCTTAAAATCTCTAAATATCAACTTCCCATATAACCCCGCAATCCCCTTACTGGGAATATACCCTGAAGAACTCAAATCACTCTATCAAAAAGATACCTGCACACGAATGTTTATCGCAGCATTGTTCACAATAGCAAGAACCTGGAACCGGCCATGCTGTCCATCAAAAGAGGACTGGATTAAAAAAATGTGGTACATATACACGATGGAATACTACGCAGCCATAAAAAAGAACAAAATCATGAATTTCGCAGCAACCTGGATGGAACTAGAGTCAATAATACTGCATGATCACTCACAGAAACAAAGATCTGAGTATATCACATGTTCTCACTCATATAGTGGACCTTGAACATCCACCGTAATACTATAAAAAAAGAAAGACTGAGAGCGGTGGGAAACTATGGGGGGAGGGGAAGGGAGGTGGGATTAATGGTAGTCAATATCTGTCTAGGAACAGGGAGATACCTCTTATCAACAAGGGTGCCTGAACGAAGTATATTTGTATACCTTACCCTAAACTGTACCCCACAATATCAAAATAAAAAATATTGATTAACAAATTTAAAAAAAGAAAAAAAATTATATTTTAAAAACTTTACAGAGATGAGTTATGGCTGTCTGGGATATTTCTGGAAAGTTTGATGAACTTAAATCCAGAGAAAATAAGAGTGTATCAAGCAGTCACTGAAAATGCATAATGAATGGAAAAGTTAATGAATTGTTACCTTTTAAATTAAAAAAATTTAGATAATATATGAATATAGTACATGAAATGTTGAACATGGACTTCATACACAGCAGAAAAAAAATTTCCAGATACTATATACTAAAATAAAAAGATTAAGAATATTCACAGTTCCACACATATCTATAATAAAAAAGAAAAATAAATTTTAAAAATATTCACTGTATGAGGAATATAGAATTAGCCTCCTGAGATGATATAATTATATATATGTATCTAAAGTAATAAAAATAATATACGCTGATATTTACAGAGCACTTGACAGATGTCAGACCCTGCACTGTGTACTTTTTAGAATTATCTCACTTAGGTTTACAACTAATTTATGCAGAACGTGACCATGGGCTCATCCACAATTCTAATACACACACAAATATATACACACTTGCATAGATATATATGCATATACACACAAACATATATGGACATATATAGCGCATATAGAGAATATATATGTGGGTGTATATATTATAAATATATACCAGCAAGTGAACATTCTGTCATCTTTGACTTAATTAACAAGCATGAAACACCCACACATCAAACCTATCTAGCAACTTTTCACAAACTGACAGTCAAGTAGGATGAAAAAGATTGCTAACTCTCAAACTATCAAGGCACTGCAGACTTCAAAGATGCCATTTATGGGGGTGGCTAAGTGGTGGCAGGAGGTAACGGTTAGCGGTTGGATTGTTCAGAAATGTGAGAGAGAGCACTCAACTAGCATGTGCGCAAGAGACACCGATACTCAAAGACAGTCTAACAATGGGGCCACGTGCTGTGGAAAGAGGAAATGTGTGGTAGGGAAAAGTGGGTCACTTGCCCAGTTAACGTAGGGTTATTCACCTATATGTGCAAAGGGAAATGCGCGACCAGCCCCATATCAAAACATAAAGCAAAAGCAATGGAAATAAGTGGTAGAAACAAAGATTCGATAATGTGTGTTCTTCGACTTTTATTTTTCTTTCCTTTTTTTTTTGAGTTGGAGTCTCACTCTGTCGCCCAGACTGGAGTGCAGTGTCCACTCCCGGCCACCGCAGCCTCGCCTGCTGGGCTCCAGCGATCCTTCCGCCTCAGCCTTCCAAGTAGCCGGAATTACAGGCATGCGCTACCACGCCCGGCTGATTTTTTTTTTTTTTTTTTTTATTGTAGAGATGAAGTCTCGCTGCCCAGGCGGGTCTCGAACCCGCGGGCTCAGGCAATCCATTCACCTCAGCCTCCCAAAGGCGCGGGATTACAGGCTGAGCCACCGAGCCCGGCTTATTTTTATTTTCTTTACAGAGACAGAGTCTCACTCTGCCACCCAAGCTGGAGGGCAATGGTGCCGTCATAGCTCACTGCAGCCTCCAACTCTTGGACTCAAGTGATCCTCCTGCCTCAGCCTCTGGAATAGCTGGGACTACAGACTTGCACCACCATGTCCTGTTGATTTTTATTCTATTTTATTTATTCTTATTTATTTATATATTTATTTATTGGTAGAAATGATGCCTCACTTGTTGCCAAGGCTGTTCTTGAACTTCTGGGCTCAAGCAATCCTACCACCTTGGTCTCCCAAATTGCTGGGATTACAAGCATGATTAAGGTGCTGGGCCTTCAACTTATTTTTATACTGCCCTCCCATCAGTTAACAAAAGTTCTATATTTCTGTATAATACACTGACTATATGATAAAAATAGCCACAAAAACAATCATAAAAGATGATTATAGGGCCGGGCTCGGTGGCTCAGCCTGTAATCCCAGCACTTTGGGAGGCCGAGGCAGATGGATTGACTGAGCCCACGGATTTGAGACCAGCCCAGGCAACCTGGCGAGACCTCGTCTCTACAATAAAATAAAAAATAGCCGGGCGTGGTAGCGCGCATCTGTAGGTTCGGCTACTCGGAAGGCTGAGATGGAAGGATCACTGGAACCCAGAAGGTCGATGCCGGGATGGCCATGAGTGTGCCATTGCACTCCAGCCTGGGCGAAGGAGTGAGACTCCAATTCAAAAAAAAAAAATTACATCTGTTCTTACATTTTCTTCCCACATCATCCTTTGGATACCCACCTAAGTGTCACAGAAGCAGAGCATCAGCACCCAAGAGGGCCTTCACATCCCACTAGGTGGCACTCATATATGTAGGACCACAGTCGATATCTACATATTCACACTGATGGTAGGGAAATTACAGTCACGACATACTTTTACCTATAAATTAAGCAGCAGTTCTGTTTATCAGGACTTATGGGACTTCATTTCGTTAGCTACCTGCTTTGTCTCTATCTAAATCTGCCCCAGGGTTCTCGTCCAAACTGTCTTCACATTTTTGCCCTGAATGGAACAGCCAGTCCTAGATAGTTAAATTATATCCTTCCAAAAAAAGTGACCAGTAGGAAGCAATTTGAGTTTAAGTACAGCTCCACTCCCCGGAAGTAGGTTAAGAACCAAAGTTTCCACACAGAAAGATAAAGGGAATTGAGCACAACTGGGGAGTCTCAGGTGTCTTTGCTGAAGTGATTTCTTTTTTCTTTTTTTTTTTTTTTTTTTTGAGTTGGAGTCTCACTCTGTCGCCCAGACTGGAGTGCAGTGGCCGCTCCCGGCCACCGCAGCCTCGACCTGCTGGGCTCCGGCAATCCTTCCGCCTCCGCCTTCCGAGTAGCCGGAATTACAGGCATGCGCTACCACGCCCGGCTGATTTTTTGATTTATTGTAGAGATGAGGTCTCGCTGCCCAGGCGGGTCTCGAACCCGCGGCCTCAGGCAATCCACTCACCTCAGCCTCCCAAAGGCGCAGGATTACAGGCTGAGCCACCGAGCCCGGCTTGAAGTGATCTTTGTAATAACAGTCGCTGTTATCCTAAGGAAAGGTGTGGTGCTTCCCAAACTGCTCTGTAGGCCAACAGCTTCAGAAATATTCCAGAAATTCAAACTCCTGGGTCCCCAAGATCGGGATCTCTGGTGTGGGAACGTGGAATCCACATGGTTTCTAAGTTCTTTAGGTGATTCTAGTCCTCAGTAAAAACAGAGAACTAATTGGACTGGTTAGACAGAGCTAGACTGGTTTAAGATGGGGTCAGTTACTTCCTCTGTGACCTTGGGCAGTTGACTTAACCTCTCTGATCTCACCTTCATCTCTGAGTTAACCGATCATCTCTAAGATGGTTCTACTAAAACCAGTCTCACGAAGGTGATGTGAAGATCAAAGGAAATAAATGAAGCATTTTATTTGCATTTGCTGCTTAATAAATGTGACTTTCTTCCCACTTCTTTCTCCACCCTGACTCAGTAAAACTATTGGGACACCAGTGACCTTACTTGAGACACTATAAACTCTCCCCTTGCCTCTTCTTTTCTTCCTCATAGGTAGGAGCCAAAGTTGGGATTACTTTAAAATGTATCCACTCACCTGGTGCAGTTGCTCACACCTGTAATCTCAGCACTTCGGGAGGCAGAGGTGAGAGGATTGCCTGAGCTCAGGGTTCGAGAACAGCCTGAGCAATATGGCAAGATCTCCTCGTCTTTACAATAAAAAATAAAATTAGCCAGGTATGCTGGTGCATGCCTGTGGTTCCAGCTACTTGAAAGGTTGAGCCGGGCTCGGTGGCTCAGCCTGTAATCCCGCGCCTTTGGGAGGCTGAGGTGAGTGAATTGCCTGAGCCCACGGGTTCGAGACCCGCCTGGGCAGCGAGACCTCACCTTTACAATAAATAAAAAACTCAGCCGGGCATGGTGGTGCATGCCTGTAATTCCGGCTACTCGGAAGGCTGAGGCGGAAGGATCGCCAGAGCCCAGCAGGCCGAGGCTGCGGTGGCCGGGAGCGGCCACTGCACTCCCAGTCTGGACGACAGAGTGAGACTCCAACTCAAAAAAAAAAAAAAAAAAGGTTGAGGTGGTAGGATCACCTGAGCCCGGCAGGTCGAGGCTTCGGTGGCTGTGAGCGTGCCACTGCACTCCTGCCTGGGTGACAGAGTGAGACTCTAACTCAAAAAATAAAACAAAACAAAATAAAATAAACCCTCTCCATTCAGGACATGCTTCCTGTGTTGTTTTCTTAGTGACCTACTCTGGAGAGTTGGTCATCTCACAAATTATGAGGATGGACCACACAAAAAAAACTGAAATTATATTTTAGAGGGTGGATTCCTTGTAGTACACTCAGAATTTGTTCCTTGGGATCAAGTGGTCAACCAAAGTTTTTGAGAAAGTTGCATCACAACTTGTAGAAGAAATGTACTATGTTGTAGCAAACAGACGACTGGTTCGCCACCATGACAATGTGCCTGCCCACATCCTGCTTAAGTGTTCAGCAGTTTTTGACCAAAAATGGCATGACCGCTGTGCCCAACCCTTTCTATTCACTGCCCCGAGCAACTGGTTTTTGTTTGTTTGTTTCTTTAGATGAAAAAAGTCCTTCACAGGAAACATTTTGCCAAAGTGGAAGAGGTGAAACAAACAACCCCCCCCAAAATGGCAGAACCACTAAAAGCCCTCAAAATTAACGAGTTCAGAAACTGTTTTGCACGGTGGAAAAAAGCATCTCAATAGGTGTATTGCATCAAACGGAGAGTACTTTGAAGGTGATTGAAGTTTAAACATGTAAGAACAAATACACATTTTTTAATAAATAAATTCCATTTTGAGGAGGGGTCAACTTTCATAATCCATCATGATGTTTTGTTTTGTTTTTGAGTTGGAGTCTCACTCTGTCGCCCAGACTGGAGTGCGTGGGCGCTCCCGGCCACCGCAGCCTCGACCTGCTGGGCTCCGGCGATCCTTCTGCCTCCGCCTTCCGAGTAGCCGGAATTACAGGCATGCGCTACCATGCCCGGCTGATTTTTTGATTTATTGTAGAGATGAGGTCTCGCTGCCCAGGCGGGTCTCGAACCCGCGGGCTCAGGCAATCCACTCACCTCAGCCTCCCAAAGGCGCGGGATTACAGGCTGAGCCACCGAGCCCGGCTCATCATGATGTTTTAACAGACAGAAATGATGTGTTAAAACAATACCCAGCAGGTTGTAAGTTACCTGGGGATTTCAGATACAATGCCTCAATCCAAAGACAACTAAATCAACTGTAGGAAATGCAGGGCTTAGAGGATAGATGGTGAGACAGGAGACAGCTAGAAAAAGGCTAGGCAGGGAGGTCCTCTGGTAATAATGTAGCAAATTCCCGGCAAGCTTCTCAGGCTCAGCATTGGTAAACAAGCTCCCTCTGAGTCTCTCAAGTTAGAACTTAGGTACTCACAGCTGGGATCGAAAAGCAACCAATCAGCTCACCATTAGGCCCCTACGTTAATACTGACCAATCAGAACAGCTACAGCTCACAGCTAGTGCTAGCCAATCAGCTTGGACTTAAGGTTATATATACACCAGGTTTTCAGCCCCAGATAGGCAACCTCTTAGGGTCCCCTCCCACCATGGGAGCTTCTCTGTCCTCTCAATAAGTCCTGCTTACTCACTTTCTGGCCATCTGTGTCCCTCATTCTTCCTGGGCATGAGACAAGAACCTTGACCCTGAAGAGCTGTGACCTGAAGAGCTGCAGAAGATCATCAGAGCTGAAAAGTAGTGCACCCCAGAGACTGGCTTGCCAGTGAGGGAGCCGGCTGAACTAAGAGAGCTGACGGAAGAAGGCGAGATTCCGAAGCTGAGACACCCAGGGGGCAAGGCTTGCCAGCCCACCAAACCAGCAACACTCTCAGGGCTTGGCTTGCCAGCCCATTAGAGCTGACACTTCCGGGGCAAGGCTTACCAGCCCCTCGACGACTCTCTGGAACTTGGCTGGCTCATTGAGCTGACACTCTCAAGTCCAGGCTGACCTGAAAAATCCGCATCAATGGGAGCTATAAATTGTTCTATTTAATGCATGCCACCTGTTGCCAGTTCCTGTCTGGGAGCCTTCATTTGGACCTGGCCCAGGGATGTTACCACCATCCTTGAGTGACAGCAGAATAACAGCCTAGTTTAACTCCTAAAACAGCCCAAGTGATCTTATCGGCAGTGTGGTCCCCTGGACACTAGGCCTCACATGTGGGTTCATGGAGGTGTTACTCTTTCTTGAGCTAACTTCTTTTTGCTCAAGATGTCAACTCATGCAATTCATTGTTATGAAAACCCCTGGAATCTATGTCTCATGGTGTTGCCTTGATCAGTGAGAAGTCAAACACTTGTGTATCATACAAGAACAACATGGCATCCTACTTGGCTGTCTCTGTCTAGCCTCGGGGGTTGCCACCAGCCAGAAGAACGCTGATAGACATTTTCTGTTTGTGGAAGCCACTGTCTGCCTCATCTTTGCCCTAGGGATGTCTGAAAACTGCCATGAGGCCCCTAGGACTTCCTGTTTCCCTCCGATTCTCACCAGGCTATTTTTGGAGGGTGTTTATTGTGCAACACTGCAACTCAAACCTCAGTCATTTTATGTCTGAGCTTTTCCAAAATGTTTAATTAATATAAGTCACCAAGAGGAGGCAAAGAAAAATATATGAAGACACATCACCATTGAAACGTCATGACAAATATGTTAGACATTACAACCTGGGATTAGGAGACAAGGACAGAGCAGTGGATTGTATCTAGTTTCTTAACTCCCGTGCTTGAAAGTTGAGATAAATAGAAAGAAAGAATTTGAATGTGGCAGAGAGTCCAGTCTGCGTCATCCAGAGGTTTCACTGAACTGATTACAGAAGGTCACACTGAACCAGGTGGGGATTTACTATGTGTGTGAGAGAGCCACGGATTTTGAACCAAAAGTGCACATAAAACCACCCCTTCTAAACAGGACCCACCTGCAACGATGGCTACCTTCTTTTCATTCTTGTGTGTTGCATGAGGCTTGCTGTGGGTGTCCAGAGCAAAACAGGAAACTGAGGGGTGGGGGGAGGCAAAAGAGGAAAGGCGGGAAAGAAGAAGAAAACCTGAAACGGTGTGAAACTGTCCTGTTGTGATTTCATTCTCACTGGCCCAGATGGCCCTTGTGTCACCAGGAATCTTTCCACACAATCTCATCATGAGTTCGGGACTTTTTTTCTTTTTAACACTTCTCTTTTACTAATTTGGTTGGTGGGTTAGTTGGTCTCTTGTTCTCCTTTACACTAACTTGGTGAAATGAATTAATTTTCTGTATTGGTGTTCTCTAAAGTACGTCTCTTTTTGTGTGCCCTCAATCATGTTCTCTGGTTGTTTCCCTCCCACATGGCTTTTGGACTTTGGATGGAACAAATAGTTCCTAGTGTTCTTTAGGGTCAAGAACTCCATCTTCCAGCAGATGTGCTGGCAGCGTGAGCCACAACTAACTGCTCCAGGGGGCACAGTGTCCCAAAGCTTCAAGGACAAGTGAGCTCCCATGGTCTGTCTACTAAGTCTTCCCCGTGATCACTGTTCCCACTCACTGAGCACGTGCAGAAGGGGAGGCAGAACAATTCAGTCTCAGCCCCACCCTCATTTTAAAACTGGTCCATAAATAACTAGCAGGATGTGCAATCTGGTTCTCTCATTCACCTGGGTTAAGATGAGGAGGAAGTAAATAAAAAGCATGCCTTATGGGAGGCAGAAAGGCATCATAAAAAAGAAGTGTGTGTTTTTGTTTCCCTCATTACAGTTTCCATGGAGATAGGCGCAGTTGCCCAAGTCCTCAGGTCACTACATATTCTATATTCCCTGACGACATGCAAGAGATTTATCTGGACTTAAGAGTGTCCATGGGCCAGGCACGGTGGCTCATGCCTATAATCCCAGAACTTTGGGAGGCTGAGGTGAGAGGATTGCCTGAGCTCACGAGTTCAATACTAGCCTGGGCAACATGGCAAGACCGCATCTCTACAATAAATCAAGAAAAACTAGCTGGGTGTGATGGTGCATGCCAGTAGTTCCAGCTACTTGGAAGGCTGAGGCGGAAGGATTGCCTGAGTCCAGCAGGTCCAGGCTGCAGTGGCTGTGAGCGTGCCACTGCACTCCAGCCTGGGCGACAGAGTGAGACTCTGACTACAAAAAAAAAAAAAAAAAAGTGTCCACTGCAGAGCGGGAAGTAGACATGAGAATGGGGCAGAGAGAATGTGACTCAGGACCAGGACCACAATTAGACTCATCCTCTCTCTCCCCTAAAAATTGCTCACTTGTGCCGGGCTCGGTGGCTCAGCCTGTAATCCCCCGCCTTTGGGAGGCTGAGGTGAGTGGATTACCTGAGCCCGCGGGTTCGGGACTCGCCTGGGCAACGAGACCTCATCTCTACAATAAATCTAAAAATCAGCCAGATGTGGTAGCGCATGCCTGTAATTCCGGCTACTTGGAAGGCTGAGGCGGAAGGATCGCCAGAGCCCAGCAGGTCGAGGCTGCGGTGGCCGGGAGCGGCCACTGCACTCCAGTCTGGGTGACAGAGTGAAACTCCAACTCAAAAAAAAAAAAAAAAAAAAATGCACACTTGTTTTGCCCTTTTCTCAGCCCTGTCTAGTGCCTCCCTTGGCTTGCATCCTAAAAATGCCCAATCCTTACTTGGGCAGTATCTATCTGAAGAGGAAAGACACTCCCTGACATGGTTGGGGTTGAAAAAGACAGGGTCCAAGCCTTGGCAGTGGAGTGGGATTCATGGGGATATGGGAGTCGGGGATATGGGAGTCCTTTCCAGGGTGGGGCCAACCAGAGGCTGGTCAGTGGAGGAGCCCCACATTCAGAGCTTTGTAAAAACCTCAACGCCACATTCTCCTGGTAGCCTGAGGTGGCAACTTCTTCCCTGAGCCATCTATGAACAGATCCAGTCCTACAAAACTTCACCAAGGTCCTTCAGAAAGTTAAAAGAGTGACCTGTCAAGATTATAAAGAAATCAATGAAAACCATCTGCTGGTGTGCTCTTGGTTATTTGCCTACAACAAACCACTGTCTTTAACCTTATGTCGAAATACTCTGTGGTTTCTGAGTTGTGTTATTTTCAGTTTTTCTTCCTCTAGATCCATTTCAGAAGATGTTTTAACTGTCTTCAAGTACTTTAAGTGATTTATGGCTTATAAATCACCAAAATAGCTTAAACCTTATGTACTTATGTGTTTTAATAGAAGAAAAATTATAACGGCCAAAAGCTGATTTTCATAACATTAGCTTTGTTTTCACTGAAGAAGAAACTATTAAGTACAACAAAGCTGACAGAAGTTGTGAAATCCAATGATTTCATTGGATTCATTAGATTCTAGCAACTTAATTACCTCCCACTGTATTCCAGAGATTAATGTGGTAATTTGTGACCTTTATTAACTGATTAAATGTCCTTTGAAAATAATTCATATACTGTGTATTCACAGTTATATTTAAAGTAAAACTTTTGGCATTTTCACATATAAGAAAAATACAATGTTTCCAAGCTAAAATGCTTTAGGATTTAAACCCATGCACACTAATTCCCATATGGCACACACATTTTAGCAGATAATTTCTTTCATGAAATAAAGTAAATTGGCCAGGTTTTAAACTTTGAATTCATGTGAATTTATGCCCATTTGAAAGTATGTGCCTCTTAAGAATCTCTTGGCCCTTTCTGTTGGTTTTGACTATGAAAGCTAAAGTTCAAAACTCAAGCTTTTTCTTTTTCTTTTTCTTTTTTTTTTTGTCTCACTCTGTCACCCAGTCTGGAATGCAGTGGCACTCTCACTACTGCAGTCTCGACCTGCTGGGCTCAGGCAATCCTTCCGCCTCAGCCTTCCAAGTAGCTGGAACTACAGGCGCACACCACCATGCCCAGGCTAATTTTTTTGATTTATTGTAAAGATGAGGTCTTGCCAAGTTGCTCAGGCTGGTCTCAAACCCCTGGACTCAGGCAATCCTCTCACCTCTGCCTCCCAAAGTGGTGGAATTACAAGTGTGAGCCACCACGCCTGGCAAAACTGAAGCTTTTTCAGTGTTAAGGTCTGTAAACCTCGGTTTCTTCTTCCCTCTCCCTCCCCAAATGAAAGGAATCCACATAATTGTCATTCAAATAATTGTCATCCCTGATAAAACTATAAATAAATACATGCTCTTGGCATTCTCTTTTAGGGTTTACCATCAAAACCATCTAATATAGGTGCACCAAAGTCACAGACATTTACAAATACAAGGTATCAATTAACAAAGCAGTTTGAAAGTTCATTAGATGAGTGAATTTTACTTTGGGTACAGTACTTTACAGTGCCAATAAAAACATGTAAACAGGTACCTTGTCATTAATGGTGGGGGGCATCACTTTGTATAAAGGCAGATCATTTTAATTTCTTTCCCTTTGTAGGTAGGTCATACCCATTGATGGTGAGGATGTTTCTCACTTTTCCTGGGGAACCCAGCAGCAGGCCCAAGGGAAAAGAGTGGAGCCACCAAACCGCCAAACACCTGTGTCTGGCACTAACACTCAGTCTGCACAGAAGGCGGGGGGCGTTAGAGGACACTGAAGCAATTGGTTGAGGAGTTAACTGGGTTTTTATTTCATGAACTAACTCTGGTACTTTTTGGTGTCATACAGACAAAGCTTGAACATTCTTTTACCCTATTTCTGCACACGGCAGTACTTCTCAAGGGTAGAAGTGCGGTTCTTCTCAATGTCATGATTGTGTGTGATTTAATCATCACAATTACAGAAGAATCAGAGTCCAGTGTCCTTTGCTTGCCACACTTCTCTCGACAGTATTTTATTTTTCTCCCTTCCTCCCTCCCTCCTCCTCCTCCTCGTCCCCATCCTCCTCCTTCTTTGTGTGTGTGTAAGAGCTGGAGTCACTCTGTTGCCCAGACTGAACTGCAGTGGCGCACTCACGGCTCACCAAAGCCTTGACCTCCTGTGCTCAAGCTATTCTTCTGCCTCCATCTTTTGAGTCACTGGAACTGCAGGCAAGCACCACCACGCCTGGCTATTTTTTGATTGTTATTTTTTGTAGAGACGAGGTCTCACTATATTGCCTAGCCTGGTCTCAAACTCCTGGGCTCAAGCAATCCTCCCACTTCAGACTCCCAAAGTGCTGGGATTACAGGCATAAGCCACCATGCCCGGCCACTCAACAGTATTTTATTTTATTTATTTTATTTTATTTTTTTGAGTTGGAGTCTCACTCTGTTGCCCAGACTGGAGTGCAGTGGCCACTCCCGGCCACCGCAGCCTCGACCTGCTGGGCTCCGGCGATCCTTCCGCCTCAGCCTTCCAAGTAGCCGGAATTACAGGCATGCGCTACCACGCCCGGCTCATTTTTGATTTATTGTAGAGATGAGGTCTCGCTGCCCAGGCGGGTCTCGAACCTGCGGGCTCAGGCAATCCACTCACCTTGGCGCGGGATTACAGGCTGAGCCACCGAACCCGGCTCAACAGTATTTTACACAAGAGCTGAGGGGAGAGACTCAAGTGCAAATGGAGACACAGAGAGCTAAGAAAGAAGACTCGGTGCATTGTATAAATCCCATCTTTCCAACTCCTTAGTCAGACATTGATGCGTTCCCTTTAATATGAGCAATCTCATTTCTTGGAGAATTTCAAAACATTCTTTTGGTGAAATATTTATGAGAAAATCTAGGCAGCCAGGCATCTCCTTGGTAAGCTAGGCAGTCACATTTTGCAAAGGAGGATTAGACCGTTTCCTTGAACACTTGGCTATAGGCAACATGATTGTCCGTGGCCAGGGCATTTTTCAGACACTGCCAGAAGTACGGGTGAGCCTGTGGGTTTGTTGGCCACTCGAGGACAGAATCCCCACAGAGCCTTTTCCGGAGCTGGAGGAACTTGGACTTCTGAAGGGGCTTCTCAAGGAATATCAAGATAATCACGTCTACTTTTTCATCCATGAGCCTCTGATGGGACAAGTAAAACGCTATCTTAAATTTCTCAGTCTTTGCATATCTGTCTGTCATCACAAACACTGTCTTTTTGCTAAGCTGTATGCTCTGGGAAAGATTTTCCAAAACCGGATGCCCTGGCAACCAGTCCCTTTCCTCAAGACATAAATTGAAATGTTTCTCTCTTGGGTCTTCCAGTTTGGCCACCAACTCTTCCAAAACCCACTCTGTCACGGCTGGGTCTTTAGTGTCATACACAATAAAAGCATCATAGCAAGAGTCTGGTGATACTAGACGCTGATACCCCTTTATCTTGGCCTTACAGAAATGGTAACTATACCACACGTCCCAGAAATAGAGGTGACTTGCTGTCGTAACCACTATGAGAAAGATAGCCCCAGATATGGAAAGTGAGAACAGAATCAGATTAGTCAGATCTAACTCACAGGTATACAGATCCAGAGAGACCACACTCTGGCCCTTGTGTGCTCCTGGCCCCACACAAGTCACCTCTGTGGCCAGGTAAGGTATAGTCACCTCTGTATGGTTAACCCACCAGACAAACCACACAGCATCACAGGTGCACAGAAACCGATTACGGTGCAAAAGCAGCATCTTCAGATTGTTGAGGACATTTTCTGGGAAACTAGTCTTTTGGATAATCTGGATTTTATTTGAACTGAGGTCCAGATATCGCAACTGGAAAGCATCTTGTAGAAAATACTTTGTCAGACGCCTGATTTGATTATTCTTAAGAATCAGTTGCTCGAGGCTACGGGAACAGTTGGCTAATCTCTCAGGGACAGTTGTCAACTGGTTGTGACTGAGGTCCAAAGTTGTCAGAGTCTTCAGAAAGTGGAGTTTTCCCCAATTGAAAGATTTGAGCCCATTTTTGGCCAGGGAGAGATTCTTTAGATTTGGAGGCATACCGTCAAAAACTCCAGGAGGCAAGAAACTCAGGGAATTTTCAGAGATGTCTAATTCCTCTAATTTTTGCAGATTCATAAAGAATTGTAAATATCTGGTATCTCCGTCTCGCCATAAAACATCCAAGTGATTTCCTCTGAATTCCAGAGTTCGAAGAGATTCACTCTCCATGGTCCTGCTGGTGGAGGTAGAGATGTCATTGTAGTTCATCATCAGTTTCTGCAGGACCTTGAGGTTCTTGGTAAAGTTGAGCATGTGAGTAATTCCTTCTGATTGAAAATAATGGCTATTACTACTTAAATCCAGGACTTCCAGTTCATGAAGCTCCTCAAATGCTGTTGAGTAGAGTAAGTCAAGCCGGTTGTTAGAGAAATCCAAATATTTCAGCTTTGCTAAAGGCAGAAATTCACTGCCATTAAGAGTTTGACCAATGGCATTTCCTGACAGGTTTAGGCACTTGAGGAAAGAAAGGTGCTGAAAATCAGAAGACTTGATAAAAAATATACTATTTCTACTTAGGTCCAAGGTCGGTCCATACTGGTGGCAATTTTCATTAGAAGGTAGGAAGGAAGAAGGTTCTTTGTTTTTGAACCTGCAACTTCTTGCGTACTCATCATATCTGAAATAATGTGACTGTTCTAGGACCTGGGGTCCATGGCTGTCTACAGAAGTTCTGGTGTTAGAGCAGAAACCAACTTCACTGGAATCTCCTGAAGGTGATATCTTATTCACCGAAAGATCGATGACTTTCAATTTATCAAATTTTTTAAACATGCTGAGGTCAGCGATTTTTATGAAATTAGTGCCAAGATCAAGAACTTCAAGATTTTGAAGACTGTGTAATGGGGCGAGGTCAATGCTGCTCAGTTCTTTAAAGACGTATCCTTTGAGCCGCAAAATTCTCAGGTTTTGCAGTAAAGAAAATGTATGTGATAGATTCATAAATGCACGATAGACCTGAAGATCAAAATTGAAAGACAGGTCCAACTGGACAAGATTGGGAAGAAAATGCAAGAATTTGGCATCCCCAATTTCTTTGGCCAAGAAGTTTTGGGAAAGATCTAGTTCCTCAAGGTTCGTAAGGTTCTGGAACCACCTTGGAGGCACACACCGAAGAGAGTTACTGTGTAGACGTAACACTTTTAATTCTGTCAATGCATCAAAAGCATGTAAATCGATCTTTAGGGGATCATTCTTTTCACAGGGTGTACAAGGATAGGGAGCATTATAACAGCGAGGACAATTGCCACTTAGGTCAAGAATTTGCAATTGGCGGAGGTTCTTAAAATCATCTTCTTGGATGTGTGCGATGATGTTATTATAGAGATACAGTTCTGTTAAAGTGGACGGCAAAACAGTGGGGACAGTTGTGACATTGTTATCTTTCAGGGAGAGCACTTTTAACTTTGGCAGGTCGAGGAAGGCATCTTTTTCGATTAAATATGAAACGTTACAAGGATTTCGATAATAGCAGTTTTGGCCTAGGTAGAGTATTTCTAAGTTGGCCAGTTCTGTTAGATTCTCTTTTTTGATGAAAAAAATGTTGTTGGCCTCAAGGCTGAGAAGCTGTAAGCTGGGTGGAAGACCCTGAGGTATTTCTAGAAGCTGGTTTCCATCCAGGTAAAGGGATTTTAAATAAGCGAGTCCACTAAAGCTTCTGGGTTTAACCTGAAGTCTCTTGGTGCATATGTTGTTTTTTGACCCCAATCGAATAGGTACACAGTTGCATCTGAAATCGATCTCTACCAGATGGTCCAGTTTGTGGAAGGACGCTGGGGAAATGTCTGGTATGTGGTTAATGGTGAGGGTGAGGTTCGTGGCGTTGGTGGGAATACCTTCAGGAATTTCTGTCAAATGCTTATCTGTGCAGTCCACGATAACATGGGTCTTTGGAACATCCAGAGTGACATCACAGGGCAAAGTTTTAGGAAACCATCTAGCCCCAAGGAGTTTGGAAATTAGGGTTATGTTAAAAAGGATGAGAAATTGTCTCTTCAATGTCCACATTGGAAATATCTGAAAGTATAAAAACAAGTCAATATAACAAACATATCAAGAATCAGAATTGAAAATTGCCATTTGCTGCCTCTCTTTTGCAACTTTTTACAAATAAACTATTCAAGTCTTGTTTTCTTTTCTTCTCTTTTTTTTTTTTTTTTTTTTTGAGTAGGAGTCTCGCTCTGTCGCCCAGGCTAGAGTGCAGTGGCACACTCACGGCCACCGCAGCCTTGACCTGCTGGGTTCAGGAGATACTTCTGCTTCAACCTTCCAAGTAGCTGGAACTACAGGTGTGTGCCACCACGCCCAGCTAATTTTTTTAAAATTTATTGTAGAGATGAGGTCTCGCCAAATTGCCCAGGCTGGTCTCGAACCCGTGGGCTCAGACAGTCTTCTGTCCTCCACCTCCCAAAGTGCTGGGATTACAGGCGTGAGCCACCTCTCAAGTCGTGTTTTCAACTGTCTAAACAGCACCCCTCCACCCTATGGCTGTATGTGTCAATCATTGAGATTTATAATGATTGAGTTACATTTAGCTTTTACCATCTTAGCTGTTCAATGAAATGGCTTTTAAGCTTCTAACCATTTTCTGATTTGTTGTTATTTAGGACAATACAACGGCAGAGTCATTGATTAGATGCCGAAGTCTGAATCTTGGAGGGTGAAGGGATGTTAAAATGCAGACACACTTGGGAAAAATAACATGTTAAGACTTTAGGGCAGTTGTTTACTTGTTAAGCCTGTTCTGGTACAAATTGCAAGAGTCTTTCATAATAACTGAGTGTCATAAATACTCTTTTTAAAATTTTATTTTAAAGATGTGGGGTACAATTCAGGATTAGGTATACAAGTGGGCATTGTACAGGTAAAGTCTGGGCCTCCCTTTGGTCCCCACTTTGCCTGGTTTGCATAAATATTCTAAGATTCCCATTTTACCAATGAAGACATAGTTGAGCAATATTAACTGATTGGGCCAAGGTCACCCAACTTCCTGGCACTGCTCTTCTAAAATAATATTTTTTCTTTTTTTTCTTCAGTCAGATTCTCACTCTGTTATCCAGGCTGGAGTACAGTGGCGCAATCATGGCTCACGGCAGCCTCGACCTCCTGGACTCAAACGATCCTTCTGCCTCAACCGTCCAAGTAGCTGTGACTACAGGCACATGCCACTATGCCCGGCACTTTTTTCTTTACTTTATTTTATTTTATTTTTTTTTTTGAGACAAGGTCTTGTTATTTTGCCCGGGCTGGTCTCGAACTCCTGGGCTCAAGCGATCCTCCCACCTCGGCTTTTCAAAGTGATGAGATTACAAATGTGAGTCACCATGCCCGGCCTGGCACTGTCCTTCTATAATCTGGTCCTCCTCTTGGACTGCTTTTGGAAATCACCTCCAAGAGAATTTTAGGATGAGTGTTTTCCCTACACATTGGGTTTATGTTACATACATTTAGGGAGGAGAGAGTAGTAAAACCAGAGCACTGCCTGGGTGATGCATAATCAGAGCAACCATATAATTGACCAAGCAGAATATTGACAGGAGTGAAGGGGGGCTGTCAACAATTATACCAAGACTATAGGTGTAAACCAAGGGTCTCTCAGGCAAACTGAGACATATGTGAACCTACCCATAAAGGTGATTCTTGGGCATCCAGGTTTAGTATGACAGACATTGGGGCCTTGGGGAGAAAGGCCTTAAAATGGAATACGGGAAGCTCTGAAGAGCTTTGGTAGTCATCATATTCTCTTCAACTGGCTCTGCCTTGGAGAGTGGTTTAACCATGGCTTGCTCTCAGGTTTCAAGATTGCTATCAATATTTTACTCCAGAACACTAGTTTTAGTTTAACCAGTACTCATACACGAAATGATCCAGCTTCTGTCTCTACCATTGACTTCTAGCTCAACTAATGCCTCTGTCCTCCCAAGAGAATGAACCAACCAATGTTGATATCTGAGGAACCAATACCTATTTCCCTAAATCCTCTAATAGGAGGTAAATAAGCATGATTTCCCTCAGCTCTCTTTTTCTCCAATGCAAGATGGCTCAGAAGGCTCTCAAAGGGCTTTTCCATCCATCTTTACATGTTTGTTGGCGTTGGAGGTACAAATTAGACTTTTTGTTTCACCACCCTGTGTCTTCCTCCCCATCATTAAAATCATTCACTGAGTCCAGATGACTTTCCTTGTTCTCAACATCCTCCTTGCTTTGCCATTTTAGCTGACACCATATTAGCTGAGATTCCTCCACCCCTTGATCCACTCCAAAGCCTCATCCTTGTTCTAGTCTCTTGCTCTCCCAATCCACCTATCCATCAAGCCCCCCCAACTTTAATCGGTCATTATCTTGTTCTTAACTCCTCAAAATGGTTTTCTTGTTTTATTAAAAATTATTGTTTTTCAGTATGAGTTCAAGCTTTTTATCATGGCATCCAAAGTATTCTATAATTTGTCCCCTATCTACTTGTCTAAGCTTACCTGATCTAACTCCTCTACCAACATCTCTAGTCGCTAAACCCAAGTTCCTTGACTTGTAAGCCTCTCAGCTTGAGATTCTCTTGCCAGGAGGAACAAGAAGCCCTTGGATAAATAAGATACATTTTTCTAGGGCATCTATCTTACTCATAGATTTTGGGGAAATGTTCACTACTAGGGGAAGAACTGAGTCAAGATAGCAGAACGGGCTTTAGAAAAGAAAAAGGAGAAAAGTAGAGTGGGCCATTTTTATGGTCCCTGATAACAGGATCACAGTACCTGCACTCCACCCCCGCCTCCAGCCCTGCTTCTGTCAGAAGACATGATGGGCTGGGTGCAGTGGTTCACACCTGTAATTCCAGCTCTTTGGGAGGCTGAGGTGGGAGGGTCACTTGAGCCCAGGAGTTCGAGACCAGCCTAGGCAACATAGCAAGACTTTATAAAAAGTAAAAAATAAGAAAAGAAGACACAATGGATTCATGGATCCCACTATCTTAAGGCAATAGGAAGTCCCACTGCCAAGAGAGATGCTATGAAGCAGGGAGATGAGTTGAATTCCAGAGGGGGCCAACATGGATAAAGGACCGTTCTGAACCAGGCACCTTCTTTCCACCCCATGCCCACGAAAATATTAGAAACTCTGGGGAAAAGTAAGGGGATTCCTGAATTAGCTGAGTTAAAAACATGAAGCAATTGAGACAACAATCATCAAACTGAGTTTCCCAAGATGTGCCCAGTTTAAGTATTTTTGTGATCAGGGAAAATGGAGGCTGTAAAATGAAAACAAGTTTGGTTATAGAAAAATCAAGTCACCTTAACCAGTGGTGTGCTGGTAAATGTTTAACAATCAGCTTCCCCCTAACTCCCTCACTCAAAAAAAATTCCTGATTTCTTAAGTCTTGATTTGTAGCATTTGTCAATTTCCATATTGTAAATATGCCCACCGTGGTCAATTTTGAGGTATCAGTGTGAGGTCATTGAATGCAGAGCCAGGAAAAGATGAGCAAAATTGCTTTCACAAGGCTTTATGAACTAGGTCCAGTGTACCACTGACCTGAACACACTTAAGACGATTGTGAAATGTTCAGCCTCTACCCACTGACATGTTATATATTAGAAGGCAAAATTAATCAGAAAACCTTTTCCTTCCTTATTTCTAAACTTTTTTCTTGCACTTGCTCACTTTTCTCCCTATCCACTACCACTTCCCTACTCCAATTAGTTATTAGGTCTTACCTGGACCACTGTGATAAACTCCAAATTGGTCTCCCTGCTTCCCCTCTCCTCTACAATTCATTTCTAACTAGCATCAGAGCATTCTTTATAAACTTGAATCAGATCAACTACAACAGCTTCCTTTCATAGTTCAAATGAAATCCAAGGTCTTTACCATTGCTCATATTGGGCATGTTCTGAATCCAGCCTACCTCTCTGACCTTGAACCATCTTTCATCTCTTTTACCACACATCAGCCATCTGGCCTGTTTTCTGTTCTGCATTCGAGCCAGGCTTGTAACCAACTTAGTCTTGGAACTTGCTGTTTCCTCTTCCTGAAATCTCTTTCCTCCTCCTCCCACAGGACAGGCCATTACCACTGCTTGGTTGTCTGTTCAAGTGACACATCCTCAGAGAGGCATTCCCTGACCAACTTATCTAAATACCTTTCCATGTAAGAATAGTGATAATCGTAGTTGGGCATGGTGGCTCACTCTTGTAATCCCAGCACTTTGGGAGGCGGAGGCAAGAGGATAGCCTGAGTTCAGGGGTTCGAGACCAGCCTAGGCAAATTGGCGAGATGTCATCTCTACAATAAATCAAAAAATTAGCTGGCTATGGTGGCACGCACCTGTGGTTCCAGTTACTTGGAAGGTTGAGGCAGAGGGATCACCTGAGCCCAGCAGGTTGAGGCTGCAGTGGCCATGAGCATGCCACTGCACTCCAGCCTGGACGACAGTCGAGACTCCGACTCAAAAAAAAAAAAAAGAATGATAATCATAGTAATAGTAGTTAACTTAGGTAGTACTTACCACATACCAAGCATCATTTTAAGTGCTTTATGCATATTACCTCGTTTAATCCTTATAATAACCCATGACATGGGTACAACAAGTCCTCAATCTCTCATCCAAAGTATTTGGGGGTGACACGTGTTATGGAATTCAATTTTTTTCAGATTTTAGAAGGTAATATGATTCATGGACCCTACATTATGCAATACCTATTGAGGCCTTACTTAAAGACACAAAAGTATCTGCAGTGATGTATAGAATTGTGCACAGTAAATGAGATCGTTAAAAAAAAAGAATAAATAACTCATTCAGTTCAGATCGAGATTCTTCTCCATGTTTGTTCAGATCAGATCATGTTTGCAATTAACTGAGTTCAGGCAAAGCGTTCAGTTGTGGGTTTTGGAACTGTAGACTTCTCTTATTATTTCCATTTTTCAGATGAGTCAACTAAGGCATGGAAAGGTATATACACTCTGTATTATACTACCCTGTTTTATTCCCTTCATAACCCTTAGCACAATCAGAAGCTGTCTTGCTGAGGTATGTGCTTATTTGCTTAATGTCTATTTTGCACAATAATGTAAACTCCGACAGAATAGGATCCTACGAGTTCTCAGGTGAAACAATGCCTGGCACTTAATTAGGACTCCGTTATCTTTGCTAGATACATGAATGAAAGAATGAATGTATGCATGAATGAACAGTGTAATAAAGCAAAATACTTTAAATACATTTCTTCTTGGAGTAGACTTCTTCAAGCTACACGCTCAGACTAAACAGGAGTCATATTTCTGTCTCTTCTAGCTTCCCAAGAATTCCTTGGGGGGCGAAGTTTAAGAAGTTCTGCTTTTATAATGCCTAGTTCAAAACCACCTTCTCCACGAAATTTTCTGGGTTTAAACCAGACAGAAATAATCGCTCTCTCCCCTCATTTCCTACTGCACTGATTGCACATGAGGTTATGAAAAATAACTCTAGATTGGGAGTTAGAAGAACTGGGTCCTAGTCCTGGCTTGGTAGTTCACTGCCCATGTACCCTTCTGAGGCAGGCTCTATGCCCAGGAGAAGACCTCCTGCAAAAGAATGACAGACATAGAAACAACAATATGGGACACACCAAAGAACCAGATAACCCTTCTGGATTATGACAAAGGATCTGGACTAGACAATGCCCCAACATTTCCTTAGCTAGGACTCATATCAAGTATCTTGTGAGAAAGAATTTATAGTACGCATTAGAATTTCACGAACTCATATTCATTCTCTCATTTGACAGATATGTATTGGATACCTGCTAGGAGCAGGGGACACATAGTCTTTGCCCTTAAGGAACTCAAAATCATGTGGAGGGGAGAAAAAAATACATATTTAAAATACAATGCAGAAAAACCTTTAGTTCTTTCCAGACAAGCTGCTGACACTATAAGAGCAGCTTTGCTGTATGTTGTTCTTATTCCATGGAGTATTTTCTGAGACTTCCAATTTGCTCTTTTATTCTTCTCAAAGAGTCCAGAGATCGCTATATATCTCCTAACATCTCTTTCCCCTTTCTTTCATCTCATAGTAATACAACCTCATTGGTAGTTGGGCACATGCCACTCTGGAAAAAAAATTGTATTTCCCAGACTCCCTTGCAGCTAAGCATGACTATATGACTGATACCTGATGGGATAAAAAGGGAAGTGAAGTGTGCAATTTCTGGGATATGCCCTTAAATGATAGGGCTGTTCTCCTTTCTCCCGCATACTTCCATTGGGCTTCTTATAATATAAATCTTATAGCCAATCATCTTGGAAGATGCAAATGAGGAAAATGTATTAGGAATGGTAGAACAATCCAGAGTATCCAGATCCTTCCTTGTATGACCTAATAGAGCCGAGCAGAAATAATGACTCTGAACTGCTGACTGCCAGGAGTTTGTGAGGAATAAAAAAAATGTTATACTAAGCCAATGTTAACTGAATTTTCTATTGCACAAATACAAATCTAATTTTAACCAGTATAGAACATGGAAATAAGTTGGTGCTCATGAGAGAACCTACAATATGTGATGTTGATGTCATCAGACTATGGGTAAGAAAGACTCAGATATCAGAGGCTGGAAAGCTGGTGACCCATGTTATACCATTGTAAGATATTTGATAAAACTGTCACCTATGCTATCTTGGAGGGCAGAACACTTGGCAGTTGTGACTTTACTCTCAGGGGAAACAGTTCAGCAATATTCATAATGATGATATGTGTTGGTGATTTCTTACTGTTTTTAGCAATCCTATGAGAGAAATGAAATAGGGCTGAAACTAGCCATCTGCAAGCAGAGATGGAAAGAAATATAGCTTTGCTAAAAAAAGGTTTTCTCTGGCTGCAGTCCTGAACTCTAAGTGGAATAAGACACCCTTCATTTGAGGCCTTGCAGGGTTGGAAAAGCCAACTACTGTACTTTACCCCAAACTAAAGCAGAGGTAATCGATAGAGTCAACTTAGCAACGTTAGAGGAAGGAAGAGCGTACCACATGTATTTTTTCAAGCACTTTCCATTAAGCATTTTCTTGCAGACAATAAAAGCCAGTTCAAGCAAAAGCTCTGATTAAGAGTATTGCCTCTCCCTTGACTCATGCAGCCTCAGGGTAGTTGATTAAATTGAGAGAGGGGGCACTGACAAGACAGAGAGTGTTTGACTTCAAATTGTCTCAAGCTGTTCTAATGTGATAGCCGCTAGTCATGTGGCTTCTTAAATTTAAATTAGTTAAAATTAAATACAATTTAAAAATTCAGTTTCTCAGTTACACTAACCATATTTCAAAGGCTCAAAAAGCCACATTAGGCTAGTGGCTACTGATTTGAAAGTACAGATATAGAGCAATTTTATCATTGCAGAAAGTTTTATTAGACAGCTTTGGTCTAGACCAAGGGTCAGCAAACTTTTTCTATAAAGAGTCAGATGGTAATTATTTTAGGCAAAACTGAGGATATTATGCAGGTACTTGAATAACCATTTAGAATGTAGCTAATTAGAATAGTAAAATCCAGGTCGTAAAAAGCAGGTGATGAGACAGATTTCACCACAGGCCATAGTGCGGGCTCCTGGTCTAGACAAAAGCTTTGGTTCACCTAGTGCATAGAATTAGCCCTAAGCAAATTCAGTCCAAATCTACATTATTTGGTCCTTATTCCACTTCTAAGAGATAGGCTCATTTACAATGAGAAAAATGAAATGCTGAGGTGAGACCCAGGCAATTGAGATAGAGAGCTTGCATTCTCTTAATCATTCTACTATCCTGCCTCATGAGAAGTCAAGTCAGCCATCTCTCCCCATAGATGGTAAGCACATTGAGGTCTGGAAACCTTGTTTGTATTACATACACTCCATCATTTTTTTTTTTTTTTTTTGAGTTGGAGTCTCACTGTCGCCCAGACTGGAGTGCAGTGGCCGCTCCCGGCCACCGCAGCCTCGACCTGCTGGGCTCCGGCGATCCTTCCGCCTCAGCCTTCCGAGTAGCTGAAACTACAGGCGCGCGTGACCACGCCTGGCTAGTTTTTGAATTATTGTAGAGATGAGGTCTCGCCAAGTTGCCCAGGCGGGTCTCGAACCCGCGGGCTCAGGCAGTCCACTCACCTCAGCCTCCCAAAGCGGGGATTACAGGCTGAGCCACCGTGCCCGGCTGTACTCCATCATTTTGATGTCTGCCACATAGTGAGTGCAAGATACAGATTTGCTGAGCAAATCAAGGCTTTGAATTTTCTTTAAATTCCATAGAAGGCTCTCATTAAATGATTATACATAGGAAGTTTCTAAGCCGGCCCAGTGGCTCACTCCTGGAATCCCAGCACTTTGGGAGACTGAGGCCAGAGGATCACTTTGGGCCAGGAGTTCAAGGCTGCAGTGAGCTATGATCACGCCACTGCACTCCAGCCTGGGCAACAAAGCAAGACTTCATCTCTAAAAACATATATTTTAAAATTTAAAAAAAGTAAGGTTTTTTCCTGAAGATGAGACTTTGCCAAGGAGACGAGGTGAGACCAGGAAGGCTTGGGGTTTCTGAAGGAAGGATTGAAGGGCAGTGCACGTCACAGAAAAAAAGGGGATGGTGTTGGCAGGACACAGTGACTCACGCCTATAATCCCAGCGCTTTGGGAGGCCGAGGCAAGAGGATTGCACAAGCTCGGGAGTTTGAGACCAGCCTGGGCAACAAGGCAAGACCTTGTCTCTACAATAAATTAAAAAAATTAGCTGGATGTGGTGCGCACACCTGTGGTTCCAGCTACTTGGAAGGCTGAGGTGGAAGGATCGCCTGAGCCCAGCAGGTCAAGTTTGCGGTGGCCGTGAGCTTTCCACTGCACTCCAGCCTGGGTGACAGAGTGAGATTCTGACTCAAAAGAAAGAAAAAAGAAAGAAAGAAAGAAAAGGGGATGGTGTCGTTGGAAGGGCACAGGAAGTGGAGCTGCAGAAGGACTCTTTTGTAATCCTTTTTCTCAGAAACCCTGTCCCTTTGAGCCTGAAACCTCAGTGAAAGCACAGAGCTCATTTGTCTTTCTTGGGAACAGACACAGTCAGCATGGTGCTATCCTTGTCCTGCTCAATAACCGAGTCCAAGTCCGCTGGCCCTTGAATGTTCTATGCCAAACATGACATCTCTTGGCTTTCAACGCTGGCTGTGCGGGAAGCCTGGAACTCAGAGATAGCAAGTTTGCATTCCAAGATCCACGCTAGAAGGAAGATTAACTGCAGTGAGAAAGTTGAGCTCTGATCAAGCCAGTGAGGATAAAAACGAACTCAATGAACAAAGCTTTTCTAAATTTGTTATTTAAAAAGAAAGCATACCTTTGAGACTTCTAAACTTAAAAGATAATCTAGAGAAAGTGACTTGAAAATGTGAAATAGTTATTTATCCCAATGGAAATTTCCTTAAATTGCACACTTAAGAAAATTTCCTTTTCTAGCTCATCGGGAACTACCAGTTTCAGACTGAAGCTGGGACCTCCACTTCAACTAACACTATTTTAAAAATTTAAAGGTTCACCAGTGGGTCAGGTCTATTTTTTCGCCTGATATGAATAATACACATTTATTTTGTTTTGCTTGATTTTTGGCAATGATTAACTAAAGACATGCATTTTTCAGTAATTTATTTTGTAAAATAGCATAGTACACCACGGCATAGGCTGGGCTTTGGTAATGAATCGCAGCTAATTACACATGCAAATACCCTGAGTAAATTTAGATGCTCAATTAGCAAACCAATTATGGTAAAAAAGGGAATGCGTGATTTTCTATGCACAGGTGTTTCTATTCTCTCAGTAAATCATCTCTTTAGTTAAAATGGAAAATGTAGAATTCACATTAAGCAGCCATCAGTAATGGGGTGTGTGTGTGTGTGTGTGTGTGTGTGTGTGAATAATGGCTGCCTTTTATTCCTTACTGTGTGGCAGGTGCTAAGGCACATTGTTTATATTTCATCACTGGTCCCTCACAGTGAAGTTGAAAAGGCATAGAAATATTCCCATTTTACTGACGAGGAAGCAGAAATCAGAGAGGCAATTTCAAGTCAAGATTCAAACTCAGTTTTGACCAATCATCTTCAAGTCACCTCAGTTATACCAAATTCACTTGGTATAACGTCTTTGCTTTTTTTTTTTTTGAGTTGGAGTCTCGCTCTGTCGCCCCGACTGGAGTGCAGTGGCCGTTCCCAACCACCGCAGCCTTGACCTGCTGGGCTCCGGCGATCCTTCCGCCTCAGCCTTCCAAGTAGCTGGAATTACAGGCATGCACTACCACACCCGGCTGATTTTTTGATTTATTGTAGAGATGAGGTCTTGCTGCCCAGGCGGGTCTCGAACCCGCGGGCTCAGGCAATCCACTCACCTCAGCCTCCCAAAGGCACAGGATTACAGGCTGAGCCACCGAGCCCGGCTGACATCTCTGCATTTTGATTAATTTTCTTTCCAATTAAAGGATTCTCGACACTTGAATGTTTCCATTTTGTGTTGTTTAGGGGCCTTGGGGGAGGAGGATTGGTGTTTCTTTTTATAAGAAAAATTTATAAATATTTTTTAAAGGAGCCAGATGCAGTGGCTCATGCCTGTAATCCCAGCACTTGGGGAGGCTGAGACAGGAGGATTGCTTGAGCCCAGGAGTTTAAAACCAGCCTGGGTAACATAGCAAGATCTCGCCTCTACAAAAACTCAAAAAATTGGCCGGGCATAGTGATTCATGCCTCTTGTCTCAGCTACTCTAGAGGCTGAGGCAGGAGGATTACCTGAGCCCAGGAGGTCAAAGCTGCATGAGCCGTGATCATGCCACTGTACTCAAGCAACAGAGTGAAACACCACTTCAAACATAAAGAAATAAAATTTAAAATACTAAAAGATATTTATGTCTTGAGTGAAGCCAACTTGAGTGAGAAAAAGGTGACTTTTCAGATGATATATTTCTTTTTTTTAATTAATTTTAAAGATGTGGGGTACAATTCAGGATACCTATATGAGTGGTCATCGTACAGGTGAAGTTTGGGCCTCCCTTTGGTCCCCACTTTGCCTGGTTTGAGATCAGTTATCTTGTTGATGTTGTGTCCCGTACCCCTCTCCAATGTATTTCCTATGGGTAGCATCCAGTGTTCATCAATGCTACCTTAGGGCAGTTTGTGAATTTATCAGTTTAAAGACACATTGAGGCTTACCTTCATAATAAAGAATTATATGCTCACGTAGTCATTCAACAAAGATTACTGAGAATCTACTGTGTGCAAAATAGTATGCTAGACAAAGTAGGGGAATGATGAGTCAGACACCATTCATGCTCAATTAAGAACCAAATTTGGCTGGGCATGGTGGCTCACGCCTGTAATCCCAGCACTTTGGCAGGCTGAGGCGAGAGAATTGCTTGAGGCCAAAAGTTTGAGACCAGCCTGGACAACAAAGTGAGACCTTGTGTCTAAATAGAAATTTAAAAGAAATAAATAAATGGAAGAAAACAAGAACCAAATACTTCTGCTACTGCATCATCAGAAGCCATGTATAACTTTTGAGCACAGAACTCTCTCTGCTGTCAGGGAAATCCATGGTGGGAAAAAATAAGAGAATGTAAAGCAGGGGCTTAGTCAGGCCTACAGGTAAGGCTACTTGCCCAGCCTTCAAACAAAAGCTTGAGTAAACAGTTCTTCAAGGTGGCAAAACCTATCCACTTGGATGCACTATTTTGGTGGCAGGACTCTAGCCCCTGTTTAAAACTGAATTTAGATCCATATGAGATTCCTACCAGAATGTCTATGGTTGTAGAGATACGATTCCTAATAGGAAAAACATTTACCAAGCTGTTCCTAACTTCACACTTTACAAATAGCATTTTTAGCTTCAAAACTTTGCAAGCTCATAAGAGATGTCTCGTTGCAATTGGAGGACATGTACGTAACTGGGATTAGATGACAAGAATGAGGAAGTGAAGGCAAGTGGTTTGTGTCTTGTGACAAGTTAGAGGAAGACTGAGATTAGTCTGACTTCTCCTTGTTTTATTTATTATTTATTTTGGGAGCTAGTATCTTGTGAACTGTAAGTCAGATCAGCTTTCAGCCTCTCTGTCTGACACAGGGCTATCGACTGAAATCTCCTCAACCTTAACTTTCTCATCTACAAACTATGAGATTGAGGCAACTGACCTCAATGGTTTTTTCTGTGTGCTTATTCTATGACTCCAATGGTTGGTTCCAAGCCTCCAGAAACTTATCTGCCAGAGTCTGTCCTCAGTTGGGAATCTTCATAGACCCCCAGAACCCTAGACTGCTGCTGTTTCAAAATGGTCTCAATGCTTCAAAACACCTTGAACTTTCTAAGGATTTCACAGAAGAAGGAAAAAAACTCATGTATTTTTTGAGTCGGAGTTTCACTCTGTCACCTAGGCTGCAGTGCAGTGGTACACTCACGGCCACCACAGCCTCGACCTGCTGGGCTCAGGCAATCCTTCCGCCTCAGCCTTCCAAGTAGCTGGAACTGCAGGCGCTTGCCACCACACCTGGCTAATTTTTTTTTTTTTTTATTGTAAAGACGAGGTCTCACCAAGTTGTTCGGGCAATCTTCTCACCTTGGCCTTCCAAAATACTGGGATTACAGACTTGAGTCACAGCACCCAGCCTGCAATTTTAAAATACTAAACATTGTATGTCTTTAGATAAAACTATTTTATTAGTTTGATTCAACTCTCTGAAATAGTAAGAATGGGAAGAATTGGATGACAATCCATCAATTTGGGGGAAGAGTTAAGAATGGGAAACCATCATTAGTGGAATACCAAATGTCCCTTGAGAAGAATGTGGTAGAGCCATAGTTATTGGCATGAAAAGCTGTGCACAACCTACTATTAAGTTATTTAAACCGGGCTCGGTAGTTCAGCCTGTAATCCCGCGCCTTTGGGAGACTGAGGTGAGTGGATTACCTGAGCCTGTGGGTTCGAGACCCGCCTGGGCAACTTGACGAGACCTCATCTCTACAATAAATAAAAAAAAATTAGCCAGGCGTGGTAGCGCGCGCCTGTAATTCCGGCTACTCGGAAGGCTGAGGCGGAAGGATCGCTGGAGCCCAGCAGGTTGAGGCTGCGGTGGCCGGGAGCGGCCACTACACTCCAGTCTGGGCAACAGAGTGAGCCTCCAACTCAAAAAAAAGTTATTTAAAAAGCGAATTTTTTTTTTTTAGTTGGAATCTTACTCTGCCACCCAGGCTGGAGAGCGGCGGCACGCTTATGACCATCGCAGCCTTGACTTGCTGGGCTCAGGCGATCCTTCTGCCTCAGCATTCCAAGTATCTGAAACTATAGGCATGCACAACCACACTTGGCTAATTTTTAAAAAATATATTGTAGAGATGAAGTGTCGCCAAGTTGCCTAGGCTGATCTTGAACCCCTGGGCTCAGGCAATCCTCTTGCCTCAGCCTCCCAAAGTGCTGAGATTACAGGCATGAGCCACCACAGCTGGCTTAAGTGGATATTTAAAGCAGTATCAAAATAGCACATGATAATTTTATGATAAATACATAGATGCACATTTGTATTTACAGATTGAAGTATGAAAGAATACACAAGAAATCTTTAGCTGGGCTCAGTGGCTCAACCTGTAATCCCAGCACTTTGGGAGGCTGAGGTGAGTGGATTGCCTGAGCCCACGGGTTCGAGACCCGCCTGGGCAACTTGGTGAGACCTCATCTCTACAAAATAAATCAAAAAATTAGCCGGGCATGGTAGCACGCACCTGTAGTTCCAGCTACTTGGAAGGCTGAGGCAGAAGGATCGCCAGAGCCCAGCAGGTCGAGGCTGCGGTGGCTGGGAGCGGCCACTGCACTCCAGTCTGGGTGACAGAGTGAGACTCCAACTCAAAAAAAAAAAAAAAAAGAAATCTTTAACAGTGATTTTTTTTTTCTGGGTAGTGGTATGAAGGGGCCTTCACTGGTAGAAGAGGAATTCTATGTTCATGTTAATCCCCTCTCTACTCTTTGGCTTTTTAATAAAGACTATTTATTGTTTTTATTAAAACTTTTAAAAATGTCAAATTATAGAGGAAATAAAACCTCATCATGGCAATGTAGAAGGAAATTGTGGAAAAGGAAAAGTTCAACAAATATTTATCAATACCTGTTGCATGCCATGTACTAGGTGCTTGGGGCATCAATGGGCAAAACAGAGAAAATTCCCTCTCTTCTGGAGCTTATGTTTTCCAAATAATAAACACAAAAATATATGACTTTTATAAATGATGTCAGATGTCAGTGATAAGCATTATGGAAAAAGAAAGCAGGGGCCAGACGCAGTGGTTCACGTCTGTACTTTGGGAGGCCGAGATGGGAGGATGGCTTGAGGCCAGAAGTTCAAGACCAGCCTGGTAAATATAAAGGGACCCTGTCTCTACAAAAAAGTTAAAAAATTATCCGAGTGTTGCAGTGTGCACCTGTAGTCCCAGCTGCTTGAGGGACTGAGATGGGAGGATTTCCTGAACTCAGAAATTCGAGGCTGCAGTGAGCTCTGACCATGTCACTGCACTCTAGCCTGGACAACAGAGCAAGATCCCATGAAGGAAAGAAAGAAAGAAAGGAAGGAAGGAAGGAAGGAAGGAAGGAAGGAAGGAAGGAAGGAAGGAAGGAAGGAAAGAAAGAGAAGAAAACAAGGTGGGAAAAAGGGGATCAGGAATGTTGGGTGGAATTGTGACTATAAATAGGTTGGCTTGGACAGGTATTGTTGAGAAGATAACCTCTGAGCAAAGACCTCCAGGAAAGGAGGAAATTATCCACACAGATATCCAGGGAGATGCATTCAGATAGAGAGGAGAGCCTAGTGCAAAGGACCCAAGGTGAAATCATGCTAAAATATTCACAAAATGGCACCAAGGCCAGTATGGCTGACACATGGGCAGTAGAAAAACAATGGGAGATGAAGCCATAGAGGGAGGAGTCCAATGCATGTAGGGCCCTGTCTACCATTCCAAAGATGGTGGTCTCTACTCTGGGTGAAATGTGGATGCATTGCAAAGTTTTGCTGATGATGAGTTGGTCTGACTTCCATCTGAGAAGAAACCCTTTGGCTACTATGTGGAAAATAGACAGGAGCAAAGGTAGAAGCATAAAGACCAGTCGAGAGGCTATGACAATCATTCAAGCAAAACGCCCAGGTGACAATGCCAGAGAGGATAAGAACTGACTGGACACCAGATACATTTTGAAGGATTAGCCAAATAAAATATGACTTAGAAGTTCTTGGAAGAATGTAAGGAGAGGGATTGGAGACAGAAAACCTCTCTAGGAGGCATCCCATCAAGAGGATCAAAGACATGGGAGGTGGTTCATAGGCAATACAATACTCCACCTCATGTGTGCTTGCACTCTCCCCCCGCCCCCGTCTCTCTCTCTCTCCCTCTCTCTCTCTCTCTCTCTCTCCTCCTCACTCTATCCCCGCAACCTTCTTTCTTTCCTCCCCACTTGTTTTCAAGTCCTAAGCTTCCAGCCTTTTTGGAAGTCTGGCTATACTACAACCATCATACTGGAGGGACCACATGGAGATAGACCCCTGAGGAGCCGCAACTGCTCAGGCCCCCAGCTGTTGCGTCTCCCAGCCCAGGCATCAGACCTGGAGGGAGTAAGACTTCAGGTGACTCCAACTGCAGTCACTGCCTGACTGCCACCATGTGAGAGGTCCCATGGGAGAACTGCCTGAGTCCAGCCAACTCCTGGACTCTTGACAGAAAGCGTGACTACTGTTGTTTGAAGCCATGACATTTTGGAGTGATCTGTTATGCAGCAATAGGTACCCGGAATAGGGGTCAGGCAGGACATATTGGTGCAGATGCTGAGGGTAGGGACACTGGAGGAGCATAGGGAAGTTCTCGTTGAAGTGCTTCCGTTTTCTCAGTGAGTAGGCAGCAAGGCTATCAGCTAAGAGTGAGGAGCTAGGATGAAATGTTGGGGTGCAGAGAGAGCGGAGAAAGTGGGGAGTGCTCCAAGAAGGTTAGAGTGTTGAATGGATGAGGAAGTAGAGTGTGATTGCAATAAGGAATCCACCACCCCACCCCAGCAAAAAAAGCCATCATTTTTCTATATTGAGTTGGATACCCTCCTAGTCTTTATCATTATCTTTGCACGGCTATTATCTGGTTAGATTGGATTATTTTCACAAAAATTCTTCACAAAAGGAAATGCATCTTGAGATGAGAATATTTGAGGTCTGGGGAACACTATTTGTGGATTTTGAGACAGGATTTCACTCTGTCACCCAGGCTTGAGTGCACTGGCACAATCACAGCTCACTGCAGCCTCAACCTCCTGGACTCAGGTGATTCTCCTGCCTCAGCTTCCCGAGTAGCTGGGATTATAGGCATGTACCACCCCACCCAGCTAATTGTTTAAAATTCTTTTCTGTAGAAACTGGGATCTCGCTTTGTTGTAGGCTGGTCTCTGAACTCCTGAGCTCAAGCAATCCTCCCACCTCAGCCTCCCAAAGTGCTGGGATTACAGGAATGAGTCACCACACCCAACCCCACTTTTATTTTTATAGTGAGTTAAGAGAGGATTTGCTTCTCTCCTGACTCCACTCTTTTACCCAACCAAGAAACTAACCAGTCAGAAGACCAGTTTCCAGGGCATCCCCTGGGCTACAGCATGTCAGCCTTTAGAGGACAACAGCTCCTGGCTCAGCTGCTCCTCCAAGCAACTTTCAAGATCACAATGCACAAAAGGCCAGGTTGCCTGAGCTGAAAAGGAAATGCTAGAATCTGCATTTCTGGGAGAGGGAGTCTCTTGAGTCAAGCTGTACAAGCAAGAGGCTTTACTGCATGGTGGGAGTCTGCAGCAGAAGGGCTTGGTTGGACCCAGAGGGGATGGCCACCTGGTTGGACAATACTGAGGTGGGGCATGGAAGAAGTAGGCAGTGGGGGACGATTGCTGGAAACCCTTGAACTTGAATTCACTGACCTTTTGTCATGTTGATATGACATTTACTTGTTCGGTAACTAGATTTGTGTTGTGTACATCTCCCTGGAGGCTCACCAAGCACTGAGAATAAAGGAAGTTGTTTAAGAACTATTTGTTTTATAAACTGAGCCACTCCTAGGAATTTCCCAAATAAATTTATAACCAAATATCCCCTTTCTGTGAATTTTGAAATATTTTTTATTATAGGCTAATCTCTGTAAATTGTGAATACCATGACTATCAAAGTTTCATCATATCACACAAAAATTTAGGAATAAGAATGTAAATCAGCTAGGCTCGGTGGCTCAGCCTGTAATCCTGCGCCTTGGGAGGCTGAGGTGAGTGGATTGCCTGAGCCCGAGGGTTCGAGACCCACCTGGGCAACTTGGTGAGACCTCATCTCTACAATAAATCAAAAAATCAGCCGGGCGTGGTAGTGCGCGCCTGTAGTTCCAGCTACTTGGAAGGCTAAGGCGGAAGGATTGCCGGAGCCCAGCAGGTCGAGGCCGCGGTGACCGGGAGCGGCCACTGCACTCCAGTCTGGGCGACAGAGTGAGACTCCAACTCAAAAACAAAACAAAACAAAACAAAAAGAATGTAAATCAGCTGAGCATGGTGGCTCATGCCTGTAATCCCAGCACTTTGGGAGGCCGAGGCAGGAGGATTGCTTGAGCCCAGGAGTTGAGACCAACCTGGGCAACATAACAAAACTTCGACTCTACAAAAAACAAATTTTTTTAAAATTTATTTTTTATTTGAGTTGGAGTCTCACTCTGTCACCCAGACTGGAGTGCAGTGGCCGCTCCCGGCCACCGCAGCCTTGACCTGCTGGACTCCGGCGATCCTTCCGCCTCAGCCTTCCAAGTAGCTGGAACTACAGGCGCACGCTACAACGCCCGGCTGATTTTTTTATTTACTGTGGAAATAAGGTCTCGCCAAGTTGCCCGGGCGGGTCTCGAACCCGCAGGCTCAGGCAATCCACTCACCTCAGCCTCCCAAAGGCGTGGGATTACAGGCTGAGCCACCAAGCCCGGTAACAAATTTTTTTAATCAGCATGATGGCAAGCACCTGTAGTCCCAGCTACTTGGGAGGCTGAGGTGGAAGGATCACCTGAGCCCAGGAGGCTGAGGCTATGGTGAGCCATGATCATGCCACTGCACTCCAGCCTGAGTGACAAAGTGAGACCCCAACTCATAACAAAAGCAATCACAAACAAGAATGTAAGACATCTTTTTTTTTTAAGGAGAGATTTATCATTTACTTCCTACCATTTCAGTCTAACAGACTTAGTTTTCAAACTAAAAATGAAAGGATATGTGCTGTGCGCAATGGCTCAAGCCTGTAATCCCAGCATTTTGGGAGGCCGAGATAAGAGGATTGCCTGAGATCAGGGGTTTGAGACCAGTCTGGGCAACTTGGCGAGATCTCGTCTCTACAATAATAACAATAAAAAAAATTAGCCAGGTGTGGTAGCGCGCACCTGTAGTTCCAGCTAATTGGAAGGCTGTGGCGGAAGGATTGCCTGAGCCCAGCAGGTCGAGGCTGTGGTGGCCGGGAGTGTGCCACTGCACTCCTGGCACTGCCCTGGGCAACAGAGTGAGACTCCAATTCAATAAATAAACAAACAAATAAATAAATGGATATAAAGCAGCCTTACATAAATTAGGATTCCAACAGCTATTATGCATCACCATAGTCACCAAAGACCTTAAGATCTTCAGCCTTATTTAACCTTATATCCAATCCCTTTGCTTTCTGCAAACCACAGATTGACTCACTTTTTCTATAAAGGGCCAGTTAGTAAATATGTTAGGCTTTGCAGGCCGTAAGTTCTCTGTCACAACTACTCAACTTTTCTAGTAGTTTGTCATCATAGTGTAAAAGCACTTATAGACATAGAGCCAGGCATGGTGGCTCATGCCCATAATCCCAGCACTTTGGGAGACCAAGGTGGGAGAATCACTTGAGCTCTGGAGTTCAAGACCAGCCTGAGTAATGTAGTGAGATCTCATTTCTACAAAAAAGAAAAAATTGCTGGAAATGGCAGCATGTGCCTGCAGTCCCAGCTACTCGGAAAGCTGAGGTGGAAGGATCACTGAGTCTAGGAGATCAGGGTTGCCATTAGCTGTGATTATGCCAGTGCACTCCAGCCTGGGTGACAGAGTGAGACCCTGACCAAAAAAAAAAAAAAAAAAAAAGAACTTACAGATAATATGCTGACAAATATTCAAAACTCAAATAATACAGCAATTTGTGGACCTTAAAATTTTAGTATAACTTTTTCATGTCCTCAAACCGACATTTTGCTTTGATATTTTTCAACCACTTAAAACATCAAAAGCAATCTTGGCTGGTGGGCTGTCAAAAGCAGGTGGCAGGCTAGATATGTCCCATGGCCCATAGTCTGCCAACCACAGCCCGAAACATCAGTGAGCTTCTGGAATATAAATTATTTATTCTTGGGGTACAAAAAGACTGGCTGGTTAATCTGTAGTGGTGGTGTTGAATTCTAGCACAGCCTTCCAAAATTTTAAATAATTTAATAAATGGATTCCTTAATAGCCCTTTATTTAGTCATGAAGCAATTTGCAATTTGCTATGGCTAAAAGCAGAGTGATGTTTTTACTTTTTACTTTTTATTTTTTGGGTTAGGGTCTCACTCTGTAGCCTAGGCTGGAGTACAGTGGCACAATTCTGATTCACTGCAGCCTCAACCTCCTGGAATTAGGTGGTTGGTCCACCTCGGCTCAGGTAGTCCTCCTGCCTCAGGCTCCTGGGACTATAGACATGTGCCATCATGCCTGGTTAATTTTTGTATTTTTTGTAGAGACGAGGCCTCACTATGTTGCTCAGGCTGGTCTTGAACTCCTCAGCTTAAACAATCCTCCCACCTTGGTCTCCCAAAGTGCTGAGATTGCAGGGTAAGCCACCATGCCCGATCTGTTTTTACTTTTATTATTATTATCATTATTATTGATTCAGAGTCTCACTCTGTCGCCCAGACTGGAGTACAGTAGCACGCTCACGGCCACCGCAGCCTCCTGCTGGGCTCAGGTGATCTTTCTGCCTCAGCCTTCCAAGTAGCTGGAACTACAGTCATGCGCCACCATGCCTGGCTAATTTTTTGATTTATTGTAGAGCTGAGGTCTTGCCAAGTTGCCCAGATTGGTCTCGAACCCATGGGCTCAGGTAATCCTTTCACCTCGGTCTCCCAAAGTGCTGGGATTAAAGGCATGAGCCACCGTGCCCAGCCTGTTTTTACTTTTAAAACTGCTTAATTATTGTTAACATTTTAGTATGTTTCCTTCTAGTACTAATCTCCTATCCCTGCATTTATTTCACATGTTGAGAAGCATTTTAGTCATAGCCAGGGCTTTGTCAGTAGAAAGATTTGTTTTAAATTATTGCTGTGTCATGTAAAAGCTCTCTGACATTCCCAAATCACTTTACCTCATGAGCCTCTGATTTCCTAAAAATGATTACAATTCAGGGCTGTTTTGTGAAACTAAAATATGTAACACGTTTGTTTATGTAACCGTTATCACAGATTATCCAATATTTAGTAAGCATTCAGCACTTGTCTAGCAGATATATTAAAAATGTCAGCAATATATGACACTTATCAATTTCAAGTTTGCCTTTTACCATTTAACATTATACCATGAGTACTTTATCTTTTTTTGAGTTGGAGTCTCACTTTGTCGCCCATGCTGGAGCACAGTGGCATGCTCCCGGCCACTGCAGTCTCGACCTGCTGAGCTCCGGCAATCCTTCTGCCTCAGCCTTCCAAGTAGTTGGAACTACAGGAATGTGTCATCACACCCAGCTAATTTTCCTGATTTATTGTAAAGACAAGGTCTTGCCAAGTTGCCCGGGCTGGTCTCAAACCCCTGGGCTCAGGCAATTCTTTTGCCTCCGCCGCCCAAAGTGCTGGGATTACAGGCCTGAGCCACTATGCCAGGCCTTAGCCCCAGGTGTTTTTTTTTGTATCTCTACCTCACAGGGCTGTTTTGAGGCCATAATAAATCCTGTGTATCAAGCCCTCAGCAGGACATTTGACTCTAATACATGGTCAAGAAATGTGAGCTCTCTTTGTTATTACCATTCCCATCATGCGATCCTTCAAGAAGCAAAGACAGATGTGGCATGTGTTTGCATTAAAATAGACATCTGGGTTTCTAGGAAATGAAACTATGAGCAGTTGTTTCCTTTGTAGCAGAGTGCCTCATGGTTAACGCTTCATTAGACCTTCAACACAAAATGAGCCTGGGAGCCAACACCCAGATCTAGAACATGTCTGATTTAGGTGACAAAATAATTTCAGGAAAAGGCCATGGATGCCTTATTCTGATTAAGTTTTGGCATACCTAATAACTCACACTAGCATCATACCACTTGCCAAGGACTTGAAGAATATTCTGTTATTTGAGCTTTACCATGGCCCTGGAAGGTCACTGGGAAGGGGTTCTTATGCCCATTTTATAGTCAGAGAAATTGAGTTTTAGAGGGCTTGGATGATAGACACAAGGCCCCCTAGCTAATGACCAGGAGAGCCAGCGCTGACAGACTTTCCTTGACTAAACTTCAGTCAGCCACCCTTAAGCCTCTAGGTTTCAGCCTTTGGGCTTCGTGTCCACCTTAGTGTTGTCCAGTTTGAGCAGGAACGCTGCTATATCACTTACCTGAGAACCACCTATGTTGATAGGTGAACACCCTTGATATCTGATTAAATTCCTCATCCCTTACCATGCCTACGTTGATATCTGATCTCCCTGACCTGTCTTCAGCAAGAATCCTGTCAGATCAATTTAGTCAGAATCCCTCTGACCCCTGATGTTTCCTCTTGGTATTTTTCCATCCAGGGACCCTCATCCCGCTCCCTGGCTGTAAATTCCCACTGGTTTTGCTGTATTTAATATTGAGCTTCTTTCTATACTGAGGTCTCTTTCCCCCTACTGCGATAGGGGTACTACTGCCCAGATCTGGTTTTCTTTGATGGCACCTGAGCCTGGGGTTTCCCCCAGTTTTCGTTTTATGAGCATCCCCTCCCCACCCCTCGCAGCACTGTCTACATAGTCATTCAGACAACACCATATGCTAGAAAAAGCACAAAGTAACTTAACTGCAGGATGAAGAAGTGAGACCCACAGAAGCTGTGTCCTCAATTCAAACATCTGCTCCTCCTCCCTAGAGAACGTATTTAACTCTTGTGGGAAGTTGGAAAGAGCAAGTGTTGATTAATTTAACATTACAAAATGCCCTCTTGATTATTCTCGATAATGAAATATCACGAAGCACTTTCCCCCAGCAAATAACCTAAGCACAGATTCTTTTTTTTTTTTTTTGAGTTGGAGTCTCGCTCTGTCACCCTGACTGGAGTGCAGTGGCCGCTCCCGGCCACTGCAGCCTCGACATGCTGGGCTCCGGCGATCCTTCGGCCTCAGCCTTCCGAGCAGCCGGAATTACAGGCATGCGCTACCACGCCCGGCTGATGTTTTGATTTATTGTAGAGATGAGGTCTCGCTGCCCAGGCGAGTCTCGAACCCACGGGCTCAGGCAATCCACTCACCTCAGCCTCCCAAAGGCGCAGGATTACAGGCTGAGCCACTGAGCCCGGCTAGCACAGATTCTTTAACATTGCTCTTGCCAACTGGTTTCAGTTCTTTCCAAAAAGATCATGGATAATACATTTTGGGAATCGCTTGGCTGTTCTTACCATTGTTAGTCTTCTTCCAAAATGGAATATATAGGTCGAGTTGAAGAGAACAGAGCATGAGAGGTGCCAAGATCAGCTTGATATGGGCCCAACAGCATCAACTAAGATGAAGAGAACACAGGAAACTACATTTCAAAGATAGCACAATACTGTAGCTTAAGGCCATCCTGGAAGCGTTGCTTTAAATGTGCTTGAAACACCTATATGTAGTGTTTACTTTCTCAGAGTCAGATAGACTGCAGACATACTCCTCTAGAATACCATTTCTAACATTACTGAAACTCTCACTTTATTTTTCAAGAATTGACATTTTAGACTACCACATTTTTTCTTTATATTCTAAAAGAAACCTTTTTGCATGTGATTTGGGTTTCCTCTCCTCTCCTCCCCACTCCCTTCTGACAGCACATCTACTTACTTAAATTATCCAAATTTGTTCCAATGCTTAAAATACCTTTCTTGATGGCATGGAGTGGTCCTATATCTGGAGTCTTCTGAGATGAAGAGATGGGCGACAGGAAGCACCGAGCCACAGAGACTCCAGGCTGCCAGTACAATGATGAGGTCAAGGGAGGGAGGAGGAGCGTGACTATTTAAGTCACCCCAGATATGAGGTTTGCAAAAGCACCAGGTTCCTCTTATTTCTGCCCCCATAATGTCTCATCTAAATCCAAACAACTTGATAGACCAATTTTCATATCAGGCTTTCCCAACTTCAGCACTATTGACCTTTTTGACCAGATACTTCTTTGTTGCACTGTGGGATACTTGGCAGCATCCCTCCCTTATACTCACTAGACGCCAGTAGCACAGCCCCTTTCCCACTGTGACAATCACAGATGTCTCTAGACATTGCAAAATATCCCCCAAGGGGCAAAGACGCCCCAGGTTGAGAACCACCTTTCCATAGATATCTTACAGACACGTCTAAATTTACCTTGTTCTGTCTTATGCCCAGCTGGCAGGCATGCTGGTTTTTAAGCGGTGGTAAAGCTACCAGTTGGTTCAGTCACTTTAGTTAAAACAAGGTCAGCTGCACTTGCAGTCTAGTCTCAATATAAAGCCTTGCTTCTCAAAATGTGAGCCCCACGAGACTTGTTCTCTTCTTTACTGATTATTGGGCATTTTGTAGGTAGAGTCAAAAATACGGTAGCTATGCTTAAAGCTCTTTAATCTCATTAGTCCACCTAGAAAGAATTTGGAAAACGCAGTGTTTGCCAAGGGGAAATCTGCAGCTAACAATCAGGGTTAAAATATACTGGGTTGAAAAACAATGGCGCCCCAAATCAGATGAAAAACTACTAGATACAATAATGAGTGACAGGCCGGGCACAGTGGCTCACGCCTATAATCCCAACACTTTGAAAGGTCGAAGTGAGAGGATTCTCTGAGCCCACGGGGTTTGGGACCAACCTGGGCAACTTGGTGAGACCTCATCTCTACAATAAACCAAAAAATTAGCTGGGTGTGGTGGCGCGTACCTGTAGTTCCAGCTACTTGGAAGGCTGAGGTGGAAGGATCGCCGGAGCCCAGCAGGTCGAGGCTGCGGTGGCCGGGAGCGGCCACTGCACTCCAGTCTGGGCAACAGAGTGAGACTCCAACTCAAAAAAAAAACCCAAAAAAACAAATACCTCCTTATCAAACCATTCTCCTATGCAAACAATATGAAAAATCAATAGCTTTCTCCCATTTAAACAATAACTGATCCAAATTGGTAGTGGAAGGAGAGAGTCCATTCAAACAGTGAAATCTGAAATGCTTGGGAAGAAAATAGACAGGAAATGCACAGGAACTAAGGTGGTGGGAGGAGAACGGGGAACATAA
The DNA here is from genome assembly GCA_027257055.1 of Cephalopachus bancanus. Lineage (NCBI taxonomy): Eukaryota > Metazoa > Chordata > Mammalia > Primates > Tarsiidae > Cephalopachus > Cephalopachus bancanus. The sequence goes on from JAPVLO010001201.1 coordinate 122,738, forward strand.
TGCTTCACCTCGTAGGCTGTAAGCTTTCCCTTTCCCCCATCAGATCACCCTTTCAGCCTTTCCACACTGCTCTATGTTCTGGAAGCTGTGCTGTATGAACTTCATCAATAACCCCTTGCTCCGAGGCTTCTGGTTGGGTTTGGCCAGTGGGAAACCCTGGATGGAAATTGAAGGGCAGAAGGAGGGAGGGCAGGGTCTCCTTCCCCCAGTGCCCTCTCTCTACCCGGTCATGAGTGGGCTTCCACCCGCTAATAAAGCTCTTATCTAGTGATGTTCTCTTGCCTGAATTCCAATAGTTGTTCCTTCCCCTTCAGGCCACAGGTTGGAAGACTTCCCCCTGAAGTGGTGCATCATCCTTTCTTATTTCCTTAAATCCTGTCCAAATATACAAATAGTCACTTTGCTGAACTCATCAATTTCTCACTTGAGTGTACTGTCTGTTTCCTGCCAGGACCCTGCTGAGACACAAAGACATAAATAAATGAAAAGAAATAGTTGTTATTAGGGCTAGAGCTCACAACACTGCAAAAATAGAAATTTTGCTGAAATTGATTTGCAAATGCTGTGTGATCTCAATGAAATACCAATAGGATTTCATGAGAAACTTGCCAGATTGCTTTGAAAATGGGGTGCAGCCAGGCTCGGTGGCTCAGCCTGTAATCCCGTGCCTTTAGGAGGCTGAGGTGAGTGGATTGCCTGAGCCCACGGGTTCGAGACCCGCCTGGGTAGAGAGACCTCATCTCTACAATAAATCAAAAATCAGCTGGGCATGGTAGTGCATGCCTGTAATTCCGGATACTCGGAAGGCTGAAGCGGAAGGATCGCCAGAGCTCAGCAGGTTGAGGCTGTGGTGGCCAGGAGCGGCCACTGCACTCCAGTCTGGGTGACAGAGTGAGACTCCAACTCAAAAAAAAAAAAAAAAAGCCGGGCTCGGTGGCTCAGCCTGTAATCCCGCGCCTTTGGGAGGCTGAGGTAAGTGGATTGCCTGAGCCCGCGGGTTCGAGACCTGCCTGGGCAGCGAGACCTCATCTCTACAATAAATCCAAAAATCAGCCGGGCGTGGTAGCGCATGCCTGTAATTCCGGCTACTCAGAAGGCTGAGGCGGAAGGATAGCCAGAGACCAGCAGGTCGAGGCTGCGGTGGCCGAGAGCAGCCACTGCACTCCAGTCTGGGCGACAGAGTGAGACTCCAACTCAAAAAAAAAAAAAAAGAAAATGGGGTGCATTTGGGAAATCAGTTGGGCCTTTTTGTTTATCACAAAGATCAGGGCTATGTTATCCATGAATGTCACCTCCATACACATAATAAAAGGCACATTACCAAATATCTGTCATAAAAATGAGACATTGGGTCTGACTGGGCTAAGACCACATGTGAGAATAGCCAGGTAATTTCTGAATGAAAAAGTAACAAGGAGAGAATTTCTCTTCTACATCTATAAAAGCATGATAATGCTGTGTTGTCTAAATGGTGCACTAACAGCACACCAATGAAACAGAGCAGAGGGCAGAATTAAGTAAAATCATCTATGAGGTATTAGGTTAAAGTCACAACAATGGCAAAAGAGATTATTAAAATAATGTTGGGGAAATGGTTTGGAGTTTAGAAAAAAATAAAGCTATTGTCTAACCTCATTTTTTACATCAAAATGAATTTCTTAGGGCTCAAAAATTTAAATGTAAAACATTACACATTAAAAATACTAGAAAATGCCGTGTACAATGGCTCATGCCTGTAATTCCAGCACTTTGGAAGCCCGAGGCAGTAGGATCGTTTGAGGTCAGGAATTCAAGACCAGTCTAGACAACACAGTGAGATCTCATCGTACAAAAAGTGTTCCTCTAGTCCCAACTACTCAGGATGGTGAGGCAGAAAGATCGCTTGAACTGGGGAGCTGAAGTCTATGGTGAGGCATGATCATGCCATTGCACTCCAGCCTGGGTGAGAGAGTGAGACCCTAACTCAATTTTAAAAAGTAAAAATAGAGCAGGGTGCAGTGGCTCATGTCTATAATCCCAGCACTTTGGGAGGCTGAGGTGAGAGGATTGCCTCATCCCAGGGCTCGAGACCAGCCTGGGCAACTTGGCGAGATCTCGTGTCTACAATACATCAAAAATTAGCCAGGCTTGGTGGTACACACCTGTAGTTCCAGCTACTAGGAAGGCTGAGGTAGAGGGATGGCTTGAGCCCAGCAGGATGAGGCTGCCGTGGCCATGAGTGTGCTACTGCACTCCAGCCTGGGCCACACAGTGAGACTCTGTCTCAAAAAAAAAAAAGGAAAAATAAATAAAAACACTATGGTGAAATATTATAATAATCTTGATGTGGGAAAGTCGTTCTAAGTATGACAGCAGCAGCAAATGAGCAAACAAGAAACCAACAGCAACAACCTCAGGGTCTTAAAGAAAACATTGAAAAAGTTGACTACATAAAAATATATCTGCCTTCTCATCTGTACAATGAGGGATGAGGCTATGTGATCATTAAAACGCATCCTGGTTTTATGTGGTAAGATCCTGAGTCATTATGATATTAAGCATTTAGCATATCAATTATGCTTTCTTGTACTGTTATTGATCTTTTATTCATATCTCCTAGTTCTCCAATAATGCCACAGACCCTATGAGCTAAGAATGTGTTGTCTCCAGTGTCCATAGTAAGTGCTTGAGAAATCAATCGTTGTGGTGGTGAAAATGAAAGTGATCATGAAAATAAGAACAGTTCTATTATTTAGGTTAATTTTGAGAGGAAGATCATCAGGCAGATTAATCAACTGAAGTAACCAGTCATCTGAATGGATTCACTAGCTGGTTGAATTAACTAGGAGTTTAATCAAGTGCAACTGGTCTAGTAGTCAAACATCAATAAAGTCAATGTTTCTTTTTCTTTTTTTTGAGACATGGTCTCACCCTAACTCCCAGGCTGAAGTATAGTGGGTAATGATCACAGCTTACTGCAGCCTTAGATTCTTGAGTTTGAGCAATCCTCTTACCTCAGCCTCCTGAGTAGCTGGAACGACAGGAGTGTGCCACTACACCTGGCTAATTTTTAAAAATTTTTTTGTAGAGAAGAGATCTCACTATGTTGCCCAAGCTGATCTCAAACTCCTGGCCTCACGTGGTCCTCTTGCCTCAGTCTCTCAAAACGCTGGATTACGTGCCCTGTCAAACCTATGTTTTCTTATTCAGAAGATACTAAGTTGTCCTTAACTCAATATAAAGAATTCAGTAGAAGAGTAGTTATTGATTTTCTGATAAGTGATATTATATCATTCTACTTTAATTCAATTATATTAATATATTAATTTTTAAAGAAAATCTTTTTTCTTTCCAACTTATTTATTTATTTATTTATTTTTATTTATTTATTGAATCGGAGTCTCACTCTGTCACCCAGACTGGAGTGCAGTGGTATGCTCACGGCCACCACAGCCTCAACCTGCTGGGCTCACATGATCCTTCTGCCTCAGCTTTCCAAGTGGCTGGAACCACAGGTGTGTGCCACCATGTCCGGCTAATTTTTTAATTTATTTCAGAGACAAGGTCTCACCATGTTGCTCAGGCTGGTCTCAAACCCTGAGCTCAGGCAATCCTCATACGCCTCTGCTTCCTAAAGTGCTGGAATTACAAGCATGAGCCACCGCATCCAGGCACAACATTTTATTTAAACAAAATTTCAGACATAGAAAAGTTGAAATAATTGTACAATGCAACCTGTATACTAGGTACCTAAGTTCAACAGCTGTTAACTTGTTTTGTCCCTTTGTATGTATACATATATACTTTTTCTTCCTTAATTATTTGAAGTTGCAGACAACATGACATTTTATTCCTCAATTCTTACATCTTTATCTCTTAAAATAAAGATGGCAACTATGAGAATTAATAATTCATATCATCTTCTAAAGATTCTGTATTCAGGCCAGGCTCGGTGGCTCAGCCTGTAATCCCAGCACTTTGGGAGGCCGAGGTGAGTGGATTGCCTGAGCCCGCGGGTTCGAGACCCGCCTGGACAACTTGGCGAGACCTCATCTCTACAATAAATTAAAAATTAGCTGGGCATGGTAGCGCGCGCCTGTAGTTCCAGCTACTTGGAAGGCTGAGGCGGAAGGATTGCTGGAGCCCAGCAGGTCGAGGCTGCGGTGGCCGGGAGCGGCCACTACACTCCAGTCTGGGCGACAGAGTGAGACTCCAACTCAAAAAAAAAAAAGATTCTGTATTCAAATTTCCTCAATTTGTCCCCAAATGTCTTTTATATCTTTTTTATTCAATTCAGGAGCTGTTCAGTGTTTACATGAGTTTGAGTATGTCTCTGTAATTTCTTTAAAATGTTTGTGCAAATAAAACCTTTTTTTTTGAGTTGGAGTCTCACTCTGTTGCCCAGACTGGAGTGCAGTGGCACGCTCCCAGTCACTGCAGCCTCAACCTGTTGGGCTCTGGTGATCCTTCTGCCTCAGACTTCCAAGTAGCCAGAACTACAGGTGCGCGCTACCACACCCGGCCAATTTTTGATTTATTGTAGAGACGAGGTCTCACCAAGTTGCCTGGGTAGGTCTTGAACCCGCGGGTTCAGGCAATCTACTCGCTTCAGCCTCCCAACGTGCTGGGATTACAGGCTGAGCCACCAAGCCCGACCATAAAAACTTTTTTGAATGTGTGATATCACCCCCAAAGGTATGTGACAAAAACTATAAGCTATGTGACAAAACATAGCCAAGCTATGTGACAAAAACTTTTCCCTGAATGGCAAACCTGTATTTCTGTTTATGCTGGACTGTTTTATATGTACAAAATGAACATATTCTTATTGAACAAAGCCCTGAAACTGAACAAAGCCAAAACAAACAAACAAACAAAAAACTAACTCATTTAAAAGCTACAAAGTGTTTCTGTCTTCTTAGAGATCAAGGCAGTGAATGTGTTTTATTCTTTGTTTCTTTCATTTTTCTTCTCTCTCTCTATTTTTCTCTCTCTCTGAAAATATTTTAATAGGATTTTTAGCTGGCAAATACAAGGAAACAGCTTTTTAACTTTTTTTTTTTGAGTTGGAGTCTCACTTTGTCGCCCAGACTGGAGTGCAGTGACACACTCCCGGCCACCACAGCCTTGACCTGCTGGGCTCTGGCGATCCTTCTGCCTCAGCCTTCAAAGTGGCCGGAACTACAGGTGTGCACTACCACACCTGGCTAATTTCTTATTTATTGTAGAGATGAGGTCTTGCCAAGTTGCCCGGGCGGGTCTCGAACCCGCGGGCCGGGCAATCCACTCGCCTCGGCCCTCCAAAGTGCTGGGGTTACAGGCTGAGCCACCGAGTCCAGCCGCTTTTTAACTTTTTAAAAAATTGTAATGGAAAATATACAGTTTTGAAGTAAGTATGTAGTAAATAGAAAAGTAGAGAGAGAAAGAGAAAGACAAGGAAGAAGCGAGAGAGAGTGAGGGGGAGAGAGAGAAAGGAAGAAAGAAACGAAAGAAAGAAAGAAAGAAAGAAAGAAAGAAAGAAAGAAAGAAAGAAAGAAAGAAAGAAAGAAAGAAAGAAAGAAAAAGAAAGAAAGGAAAGAATGAAAAGAAAATAAATTTACATGAGGCAAATATAAAGCACAGGCCATTTTCATTTTTTATTTGATTTTTTATTTTTTTTATTTTTTTTATTTTTTTATTTTTTTATTTTTTTTGAGTTGGAGTCTCACTCTGTCGCCCAGACTGGAGTGCAGTGGCCACTCCCGGCCACCGCAGCCTCGACCTGCTGGGCTCCAGCGATCCTCCTGCCTCAGCCTTCCGAGTAGCCGGAATTGCAGGCATGCGCTGCCACACCCGGTTGATTTTTTGACTTATTGTAGAGATGAGGTCTTGCTGCCCAGGCGGGTCTCGAAACCGCGGGCTCAGGCAATCCGCTCACCTCAGCCTCCCAAAGGCACGGGATTACAGGCTGAGCCACCGAGCCCGACTTATTTGATTTTAATAGGTAATACATATTCATATGCTACATAATTTTTATATAGAGATCCATAGAAAGATAGATAAAGGGAGAGAGAGAAAGAGAGAGAGAGACTGAGAGAGAAAGAGAGGCCAGGTACAGTGCCTCATGCTTATAGTTCGAGCACTTAGGGAGGCCAAGGTGGGAGGATTGCTTGAGCCCAGGAGTTTGAGACCAGCCTGGGCAACATGGCGAGACCTCATCTGTATAAATCAATCAATAAATTAGCTGGGCGTAGTGGTGGCACCTATAATCCCAGTTACTCGGGAATCACCTGAGCCCACCAAGTCGAGCCTGCAGTAGCTGTCCGTGATAATGCCACTGCACTCCAGCCTGGGTGACAAAGTGAGACTCTGACTCAAAAAAAAAAAAAAAAGAGAAGATTGTGTACTGTGTTGGGGTGTCACCAAAACCACCCAGGTTTGGTGGTTCACCAGGAAGAGTCACAAGTCTCATCATATAGTAGGTGCACAGCTGTGATTTATTGCAGTGAAAGGGCGTAAACCAAGATGAACAGAAAGAATCGGGGTATGGTTGATGCCCGGAAGAAACCAGGCCCCACCTTCCAAGATTCCTCTCCCAGTGCAGTCACAGGATGTGCTTAATTGGTGCTGTCCACCAGGGCAGCTTGTTAGAGACTCAGCACCCAGGGTGTTTACTGGGGACTGGTCACATAGTCACACTCTACCTAGCATGTACCAAAATTCCAGCTTTCCAGAAGGAAAGCAGGTGTGCAGCAGAAATCATATTGTTTGCACAGTTTAAGTACAGTGAGACTTTTTTTAAAAACCAAAGTCTTGCTCTGATACCCAGGCTGGAGTGCGGTGGCACAATCATAGCTGACTGTAGCCTCGACCTCCTGGGTTCAAGCCATCTTTCTGCCTCAACCTTACAAGTAGCTGGGACTATCGGCATGCACCACCATACTCGGCTAATTTTCTATATTTTGTACAGATGAGGTCTTGCTCTACTGCCCAGGCTGATCTCTAACTCCTGAGGTCAAGTGATCCTCTTGCTTCAGCCTCCCAATGTGCTGGGATTACAGGTGTGAACCATGGCTTCCTGCCTCAGTGAGTCATTCTTACCAGTTCTGGGAATTATGGAAACTCCCCTGAAATCTATGTTCTCAGACATCAGTCGAGGGCCAATCTTGCAAACAAGCTTTTCTAAGTACAGCAGTCTCAGGTCTGCTATGTTCACTCTTTTCTGTGCAGATAAACATACATACATACATACATGTATACAGGCAGACCCATGAAAACAGGAATTTATATATTTTTTAAAATGTGTATTTATTCTTACACGTTTAAACTTCAGTCACCTTCAAATTACTCTCCGTTTGATGCAATACACCTATCGAGATGTTTTTTCCCACTGTTCAGAACAGTTTTTGAACTTCGATTTTGATGCCTTTGAGTGCTGCTTCTGTTTTTTGTTTCACCTCTTCCACATCGGCAAAACATTCGCCTTTGAGGACTTTTTTCATCGGGGGAAACAAAAAAGTTGCTCAGGACAAGATCAGGTAAATAGGGAAGATGGGGCATGGCGGTCATGCCATTTTTGGTCAAAAACTGCCGAACACTCAGTGTGGTGTGGGCAGTGTGTTATCAGGGTGGAAAAATCAGACACCTGTTTGCCGCAACTCGGGACATTTATTCTGCAAATAATGACACAATCTTCTCAAAATTTCCAGATTAACACCTTTGTTGACCCTTTGATCCGAAGGAGCAAATTCTGAGTGTACTACAAGGTTTCCACATTCCAAAAAGATAATTCCGGTTTTGAGGGGGTCCCCCCTTGTACATACATACATACATTCATACAGAGTAAAATATTTTCCTTGCTGGGTGCAGTGACTCACGCCTATAGTCCCAGCACTTTGGGAGGCCGAGGTGGGAGGATTGCCTGAGCCCATGGGTTTGAGATCAGCCTAGGCAACTTGGCGAGACCTCATCTCTACAATAAATCAAAAAATTAGCTGGGTGTGGTGGTGCTTGCCTGTAGTTCCAGCTACTTGGAAGGCTGAGATGAAAGGATCTCCTGAGTCCAGCAGGTTGAGACTATGGTGGCCGTGAGCATGACACTGCACTCTGACCTGGGCAACAGAGTAAGACTTTCCAAAAAAAAACAAAAACAAAAACAAAACACTTTCCACTCTCCTTATGGGTCATCCACCCAATTCTACCCCACCCCATCCCCGTAAGAGGCCATTGTTATTCGTTCTGTATCTTTCCAGAGTAAAAGGCATATACAAAAATAACAACATATTTTTATCCCCCTTCTTTTTTCCCCAGAGTATAAATTGCTAGCATATACTTTGCTCTTCTCGCTGTTTGCATTTGGAATGCCTTCTATACCTTTCTCTAGGGAGCATGACATTATTTCCTCGTTGCTAGAAAACAAATTGTCTATTCCACAATTTGTTTTACCATTTCTCCATTCTGGACATTTGAGTTGTTTCTGATCTTTGGTATGGACCACTAAAAAACCTCCTTCCAAAGAGGTCATTGTAGCACCAATGAACTACCCCAGTCTACACTGTTGGTCTAGTTCCCTGCAGGGAAGTCGGCTCAACAAAAAAATCATTGGATGAAAAGGATAAGCTTTTATTTATCTTATGAGAACAGGTCTCTCATTGGCTGGGGCACCTCATACTTGGTTTTCTAAGTCTCATTGTATTTCTTCTTTCCTTTTAGATGGAAATAAAGGGGCACAGGAACAGCCCGTGGCCGATAGGTAAAAGTTTAGTGTAGGCTTGCCAAATTTAGCAAATTGGGGCATGCTTCTACTAAAAAATTATGTATCTGAAGTTCAAGTTTAATTGAATGTCCTGTATTTTATCTGGCCACCCTAGTTTAGTGTAATATTTTATTTTTTAGAAACAGGGTCAGCCGGGCTGGGTGGCTCAGCCTGTAATCCCTCACTTGGAGAGGTGAGGTGAGGGATTGCCTGGCCCCCCGGGGTTTGAGACCCGCCTGGGGAACTTGGCGAACCCTCATCCTATAATAAATCAAAAATTAGCCGGGGGGGTAGCACGTGCCTGTTTCCAGCTGTTTGGAAGGCGAGGCGGAAGGGTCACCGGAGCCAGCAGGTTGAGGCTGCGGTGGCCGGGAACGGCCATTGCCTCCAGTCTGGGTGACAGAGTGAGACTCCAACTCAAAAAAAAAAAAAAAAAGAAAAAGAAACAGGGTCATGCTATGTTGTCCAGGCTGGCCTTGAACTCCTGAGCTCAAGTGATCTTCCCTCCTCAGCCTCCAAAGTAAATGGAACTACAGGCATGCACCACCATGTCCGGCACTGCCATATTTTAATCTAGAGATTTAAACATGGAAGAACTCCTGGGATGAAATCTCTGAAACGAAAAGGAAGGTCAGACTTGAGCAGCATCCAGAACAGTGACTGAACAAAGATACAGTTGGGAACAGAAGGCCTAGATTTGAGTCCCAACTCTGCTATTTGACTCAGACATAGACATCCAAATAGTGCGGTAGAAACTTAGCATCATTCATATTGTTCGAAAGCTGGAAAAACACCTCTTTACTGATGGAAACCTAAATAAACCCCTTAAACAAATAGCTCAAGCCCACCCGGTGCTGTGCTCCCAGCAGGTGGAAGTCTAAAGTTTCAGGTTCCTTTGTGCGAGTGGTTTGGTTGAGGTGAGTATGTGAGTGAGAGGCAGGTACTATTTGCCTTTCCAGTTCCTGCTGGTTGTTCCCAATCTCAGATGCTGTAAGTCAGGGTCTACTTGATGAAAACAAAGGGGGACTTCAAATTTTTTTTTTTGAGTTGGAGTCTCACTCTGTTGCCCCAGGCTGAAGGGCATTGACACACTCACAGCCACCGTAGTAGCGGCCTGCTGGGCTCAGGTGATCCTTCCACCTCAGCCTTCTGCTGGAGTCCAGCTCCCACAGAGTCCAGAGATTCCCAAAGGTGGAGACAGCATCAGTGATTGTGAGAAAGAGAGAAAGAGAGAGAGAGAGAAAGAGGCTGGACCCCTGTCTAGTGCAGAAGCCATTTATTGGGAATTACAACAGGTCTTTTATCCCCAAATTTTGCACAGTCAGTCTCACCTGTCTCTCACATGAACACAAAGCCAGGCATGTGAGGGGCATCCCCCACCCACCAGATGTTCTTTCAGGTATGAGGAAGAAAATCCATAACAGAGTTAACCTTAATCCGTGACGACCCTTTCCCATAAAACCTTTTTCATCCTATACTGGTTTATACTAATACCAAGTTAAATGATTCCATAGAAACTTAAATACTTACTTTACAACGTAAAGCGGCCCATCCCAGAATGTTTGGAATGTGGCCCAGTAGTCTTTCAACAAAATGGCTGTCTAAACTTACATTTCTAAAACTATATTCTACAATTTACACCTATTCAACTTCAATAAATCCTAAGATCATGACCCAGAAGCCTGTGACCAATACTAAGGCTCTTAGATGTGACCCGAGTTTGAATTGTAAGTTGTGTGAAAGCCAAAACTGCAGTTTGTAGAAGAATGGGAGCAATGACCTTCTAAAGTTAGCTTGTGTTCATCCCAGTCTCAGAGTTTTTATTTTTTGAGCTTACAGGAGCTTTACGGGTTTATAGTGCTAATTTAAAAGGGGGAGGAAATGGGTCAATAGCCCCTGAACGATTGTGGTTTTGGGGGTCAATGGCCCTTCCTGATCCCTAATACTCAGTGGGCTTCCATGGCCGGCTCCCAACAGCCTTCCAAGTAGCTGGAACTACAGGCATGTACCACCACACCTGGTTAATTTTTTTGTTTATTGTAGAAATGAGGTCTCACCAAATGGCCCAGGCTGGTCTCGAATCCATGGGCTTTGGCAATCCTCTCACTTTGGCCTCCCAAAGTGCTGAAATTATAGGCGTGAGCCACCACATGTGGATAAGCATCATGCTATTTTTATCACAAGTCCAAAAGTTTCAACCCCTTCAGTTAGATACAACCATGAACATTTTTCAAATAACAATATTCTTTTTTTTCATAATAGTGTAATTTTTACTTTCAAAGTCACCACGAGAGTCTTCAAAATCTTCATTACTGTAAAGACCTGAAGACCTAAAGACCTAGGGACTGTTTGGTATATAATGAAAATAACAAAGACAAAGAAATTTTCTGAGCACCTAGTTAAGTTCATACATTTTTTGAGAGCAGCCTGTATATTCATAGTACTTAAAACAGTTTAAGGCACAGAATAGATACATAAATACTTGTTAAAGTTATGTTGAGTTAGTCATTGTGTTCCATGGATGGAATTCAAACACTTTCTGTTAATCTAAGAATAAAGTGTCACTCTTTATAACCTTGTTGGCACAAATTCAGCACGTAAGAACTGATCATCTTGGTCTTCTTCCCAGTGACTGAATGGGTATCTGAATTCAATTATTTCTGACTCCAGAACTTACTATACTCCTTCCACTGTAGCATAGGAAGAGTATAGGAGAATGGGATACCAATATTCTTTATTAGAAATTTGCAAATACCTTCAGCCTGCTTTTTGTAAATGACACATGGGAAAAGAACACAGCCTATATATCTCTTTGTCTAGAGTATATTTTTAGCATTGTAAAGCCCCAGTGTCATAATTAACCTTGTCTTTTGTTTTTCATTCCCTTTTTAAACTGTAGTATGAAGCACTTCACTGCTTAGTTCTTCTGTAAGTTTCATTTTATCATGAAATGAAAGTGTTCTGAAGATATCCTTAGCAGGATATGCAAAGTAATGTAACAAAACCCTTCCTTCATGTTGAAAACTGGTCCCAAGTACGTATTAGAGTTCACTAGATGAGTCCAAAGGGTCAGATGTTTGAAAAAAGGCCCCTGATGCAAATAATGGAGTAGGTGACTTGGCTAAAAAGAGGAAAGACTTTATAAATGTATTGACCTCCAAGTGGTTCTGCCTGCTGTCTTGGAAACTTAGAATTAGTTTTCCCAAGGTGGGTATTACAGAAACTCTATCTCATCATCTGGTCTCCATAGACCCATAAATGGATTCTTTCGTAGTGAGGCATGAGAGAAGAGCACTCGCTTGGGATTCAAGAACTATGGCCGGCCAATAAAAGTGCTAACTCATACTTGTACATACTTATATCCTGCTTATAACTCCATGGAGCTAGAGGCACCATCACTCATAATGCTAAAGAATGAAACACCTGCAAGGCAGCTATAGTTAAAACCAAATTTACCCACAAAAAAGATGGTGCTCAAAGAAGGTATAAATCTAGTCATGAGCAAAACTGGGTTACAGTGCATGTCTTGATTTTACTGCCCATGCTCTTTCTGTAAGTCATCTAAGTAGCTGAGACCTCAGCAATTGAACTAGTTATAAGCAAAACATTCTTGAGTTTATGATGCAAAGGATTTCTTTTCCATATTTAATGTAGTCATTCATATTAGATGTTGTCATGTTTTGCTTACCTATCACTGTGTAAAAAACCATCCCAAAACGTATCTGCCTAAAACAACAACCATTTTATTTGCTCACGTTTCTGTGGTTTGGCTGGGGCTCTGCTGGGCAGTTCTTCTGTTGGCCTCAGTTGGGGTCTACCATGAGGATGCAATCAGATGGCTTTGTTCACATGTCTGGTGCTCCAGTAGGGAAGCCTTGAAGGCTGTGACCTTTTTCTCTTTTGTTTGCCATGTAGCTAACTTAGGTGTCTTTTCATGGTGGTTATATCCTAATGTGCCAGCACGTATCAAGTTTTTGTATCATTCTTGCTAATGTCCTATTTATTGGCTAAAACCAAAATTAATATGGAAGGGCATTCACAAGGGTGTAAACACTGGGCCGAAAATTTTTAGACCCCCAAAAGTAACACCCACACTTGGGGTATATACAACAGAAATGTAAAGGAATTAGTATTGAAGCCAAGATCTGTTGTTTCAGATTCTTTAAAAGCTATCAGATTTAAAACATGTTAATTTAGAATACTATGCAGCCTGTGAAAGTTATATATTAGAATATTAAATAACATGGAAAAAGATAATATGCATAATAAAAAATAAATAAATAATTTTAAAAAAACAGATAATATGCTAAGAGTAAAACAAAAAATTTTAATGTTTTTGTTTTAGATGGAGTCTCACTTTGTCATCCAGGCCAGTGTTCAGTGGGGAGATCATAGGTCACTGCAGCCTTGAACTCCTGGGCTCAAGCGATCCTCCCACCTCAACCTTTTGAGTTGTTGGAACTACAGGCATGTGCCACCATACCCAGCTAAGTTTTAAAACTTTTTGTGGAGACAGAGTCTCACTATGTTGCCCAGGCTGGTCTTGAACTCCCTGGCTTCAGGTGTTCCTCCTGCTTCATCCTCCCAAAGCACTGAGATTATAGGCATGAGCCACCATGCCCAGCCAAATAAATGTTTTATTTTTTTTTTAGTTGGAGTCTCACTCTGTTGCCCAGACTGGAGTGCAGTGGCCACTCCCAGCCACCGCAGCCTCGACCTGCTGGGCTCTGGTGATCCTTCCGCCTCAGCATTCCGAGTAGCCGAAATTACAAGCATGTGCTACCACGCCCGGCTGATTTTTTTGATTTATTGTAGAGATTAGGTCTTGCCAAGTTGCCCAGGTGGGCCTTGAACCCGCGGGCTCAGGCAATCCACTCACATCAGGCTCCCAAAGCACGGGATTACAGGCTGAGCCACCAAGTCCGGCCAAATAAATGTTTTAAAACAAATAGTTGCCGGGCTCAGTGGCTCAGCCTGTAATCCCGCGCCTTTGGGAGGCTGAGGTGAGTGGATTGCCTGAGCCCGTGGGTTCGAGACCCGCCTGGGCAGCGAGACCTCACCTCTACAATAAATCAAAAAATCAGCCGGGTGTGGTAGCGCATGCCTGTAATTCTGGCTACTTGGAAGGCTGAGGCAGAAGGATCGCTGGAGCCCAGCAGGTCGAGGCTGCGGTGGCCAGCAGCGGTCACTGCACTCCAGTCTGGGTGACAGAGTGAGACTCCAACTCAAAACAAAAACAAAAACAAAAACAAATAGTTGTTTGGATATATACCCCACTTTCAGCCATTGTTATTGTTGATTATTTTTATTTCTTGTCCTTGTATTTATCAAATTTTTTTTTTTGAGACAGGATCTTGCCCTGTCACCCAGGCTGGAATGCAGCAGTGATGCAATCGTACCTCACTACATCTTTGTTAGGGCATGGATAGGATGAGGATGGATGGATGGATGGAGAGGCAACGGAAGGCGCAGCACTGCCAGAGCCGGTGTGCCAGAGGTGTGCGCTGGCAACCCAGAGATCCGAGTAATTTGCAACACACAAAGAGATCCGAAGAATTGCAACACACAAAGAGGTGAAAGAAGAAAAGATTTTTTAAAGAAAAGTTCACGCCCCACAGACAGGAAGTGTGCCTACACTCTAGGTGAGTGTGGCCCTGTAACCCCCTCAAGCCCCGGCTTAAATCCCTTTCCTTGGAGATGTTGCAATCAGTTAGATGTGACTATCGTGACTTCCTTATCGACCACCTGCAAATGTCTTGGAAACTCTGTGACACAGAGACCCATTAATGTCTGTCCATATTATCATAGCACCTAGAGAAGGGCGTGACAAGGATTCTAATACTCCTGTACCTTCCCAAAGGACATTCCTTAGAGCTAATGGAGAGTGCTCTTCCCCCTATCTCCCATGCATTCTCAGTGGGTAGCTTCAGGGGATCCTTGACTTCCCTGTAGATAGCACCTAATTTACTGGAAGATCAAATCCCCACCTGCTTCCCCTCTGAGGGGTCACAAGTCCTGCAATTGGCATAACTTTTGTAATTACAAGTTTTGTGACTTCTACAATCCTTGCCCAATGCATGATGTCTTAGGCCTTGTAAATCCCCTTTACTCTAGGCAAGCTTGATTGCCACTATGAGATACCTCTGGTATCAGGAAGTCTGTGTTTCTGAAAGGACAAAGTTGGCAAAGTTAATCTTTATCCAAAGTATGCATTTCTCCAAAACATAGCTTCTACTTTCTCATCATTGTATTAGTGTTTAGGAACAAGATTAAAAAGTGCATTCCCCGCTCTCAGTCTGGCCTTTCAGTCTTGTGCTCAAGCAATCCTCCTGCCTCAGCCTTCCAAGTAGCTAGAACTATAGGCACACACCTCCACATCTATTATCACAACTTTGTCAATGAATATATACTATTTTTATTTATTTATTTATTTATTTATTTATTTATTTGAGGTGGAGTCTCACTCCGTCACCCAGACTGGAGTGCAGTGGCCGCTCCCGGCCACCGCAGCCTCGACCTGCTGGGCTCCGGCGATCCTTCCGCCTCAGCCTTCCGAGTAGCCGGAATTACAGGCATGCACTACCACACCCGGCTGATATTTTTATTTATTGTAGAGATGAGGTCTCGCTGCCCAGGCGGGTCTCGAACCCACGGGCTCAGGCAATCCACTCACCTCAGCCTCCCAAAGGCATGGGATTACAGGCTGAGCCACTAAGCCCGGCTAACTATTTTATAATCAGTAGTAAAGTGCTATTATAATTGAAGAAAAAAAATCTTAGAATAGCACCGCAAAACTTGTTTGAGTACATCTATATAGTATTATTTATAGTACCATATTGCTTTATGGATTCTATAAAGCAAAATATTTGCAGTCAATAAAATAATGTTTTGAGCTAGGTACGAATGGCCAATGACTCTAATCCCAGCACTTTGGGAGGCGGAGGTAAGAGGACTGCCTGAGCTTAGGGGTTCGAGACCGGCCTGGGCAAGTTAGCGAGACCTCGTTTCTATAATAAGTCAAAAAAATTAGCTGGGTGTGGTGGCACATGCCTGTGGTTCCAGCTACTTGGAAGGCTGAGGTGGAAGGATCGCCTGGGCCCAACAGGTTGAGGCTGTGGTGGCCATGAGCATGCCACTGCACTCCAGCCTGGATAACACAGTGAGACTGCAACTCAATAAACAAACAAATAAATAAAATAATGTTTTGCCAGGAGCAGTGGCTCACACCTGTAATTCCAACACTTTGGGAGGCAGAGGCGAGAAGATTGATTGCCTGAGCCCAGAGGTTCGAGACCAGCCTGGGCAACATGGCAAGACCTCGTCTCTACAATAAATCAAAAAATTAGCTGGATGCAGTGGTGCACCCCTGTAGTCCCAGCCACTTGGAAGGCTGAGATGGAAGGATCACTTGAGTAGGTAGAGCTGTGGTGGGTGGTCATGAGCATGCCATTGCACTCCAGCTTGGGTGACAGAGTAAGATTCCAAATTAAATAATAATAATAATAATGTGTTTACAGAAATGCAAATAAAACAACACCCCATATTGTTAAATTATCAGATTAGAAAAAAGGTTATTATTAACTCACAGGCATTGACCAGAATTTAGGGACTTTGTGTGAGAATGCAAATTGATACCTTTTTGTCAAGCAATTGAAATAGATCAGGATTTAAGATAGGCATTGCAGCAGGGAGATGTCTCATGCCTGTAATCCCAGTAATTCCAGCATTTTGAGAGGTTGAGGCGGGAGAATTTCTTTTTTTTGAGTTGGAGTCTCACTCTGTCGCCCAGACTGGAGTGCAGTGGCCGCTCCCGGCCACCGCAGCCTCGACCTGGGGGCCCCGGCGATCCTTCCGCCTCAGCCTTCCAAGTAGCTGGAACTACAGGCATGCACTACCACGCCCGGCTGATTTTTTTTTTATTTACTATAGAGATGAGGTCTCGCTGCCCAGGTGGGTCTCGAACCCGCGGGCTCAGGCAATCCACTTACCTCAGCCTCCCAAAGGCGCGGGATTACAGGCTGAGCCACCGAGCCCGGCTTCTCCCTTTCTTCTGTTAAAAAAGTTAACTCATTTTTTGTTTAACATCTCAAGTAATACTATAACTTAAGTAATATGAGTATATGAAGAAACAGAATTGAATATTTTGACAAGACAACCAAAGTAAGCTGCTTAAAAAAATAAAAAGATATTGTCATAGTTAATTTTATGTGTCAACTTGGCTACACTATAGTGCCCAGTTGTCTGATTGAACAATTGTTTAGGTGTCACTATGAAAGTATTTTGATGTGATTAATATTCATAGTCAGCTGACTTAGTAAAGAAAGTTACCCTTATAATGTGGGTGGGTCTCATCTAATCAGTTGAAGACCTTAAAAGCAAACACTGAGGTTTCCCAGAGAAAAAGAAATTCTGCCTCAGGATAATAACATAGAAATGTTGCCTGCATTTCTGGTCTGCTGGCCTACCCTACACATTTCAGACTGAAGACTACAAAATCAACTCTTGCCTCAGTTTCCAGTTCATGGCCTGCCCAACAGATTTTGAACTTGCCAGTCTCCACAACTACTAAAAATAAAGTTACATCTGTATCTATTTTTTCTATTCATCCTGTTTATTTGAAGAATCCTGACTGACATACCTACCACAATAGATGTGCGTGAGATAACTATGAAAGGAGAAATATCTGGAAGGATTCTGTAACCCAGATTGCTGTGTGTATGTTTTTAAGTTCTCACACCCCTTTAAAAAAAAAAAAAGGCCACGCACGGTGGCTCACGCCCATAATCCCAGCACTTTGGGAGGTTGAGGTAAGAAGAGTGCCTGAGCCCAGGGGTTCAAGAACAGCCTGGGCAACTTGGCAAGATCTCATCTCCACAATAAATCAAAAAATTAGCCGGCATAGTGGCACGTGCCTGTAGTTCCAGCTACTTGGAAGGCTAAGGAAGAAGGATCTCCTGATTCCAGCAGGTAGAGGCTGCGGTGGCTGTGAGCGTACCACCGCACTCCAGCCTGGGCAATGGAGTGAGACTCTGACTAAAAAAAAAAAAAAAAAAAAAAAAAAAAAGCAATGACCAGGCATGGTGACTCATGCCTGTAATCCCAGCACTTTGAGAGGCCAAAGTGGGAGAATTGCTTGAGGCCCAGAGTTTAAGACCACCCTGGGATCAAAGTAAACCTATGGTTTTCTTTTTTTTTTTTTTTGAGTTGGTGTCTCTGTCGCCCAGACTGGAGTGCAGTGGCCGCTCCCGGCCACCGCAGCCTCGACCTGCTGGGCTCCAGCGATCCTTCCGCCTCAGCCTTCCAGCTGGAACTACAGGCACGCACCACCACGTCCAGCTAATTTTTTTTGTTGTTGATTTATTATAGAGATGAGGTCTCCCCAAGTTGCCCAAGTGGGTCTCAAACCCGCGGGCTCAGGTAATCCACTCACCTTGCCCTCCCAAAGCGCTGGGATTACAGGCTGAGCCACCAAGCCCGGCTTCCCCTATGGTTTTCAACTTTCTCCTAAGTTTTTTTTGCTTTTCTTTTTTCTTTTTTTTTGGCGGGGGGGTCAGAGTCTCACTCTGTTGCCCAGGCTGGAGTACAGTTGCACAATCACAGCTCACTGCAGTCTTAATCTCCTAGGTTCAGGTGATCCTCTGCCACAGTTGTCTGAGTAGCTAGGACTACAGGTGTGCACCACCACGCTCAGCTAATTTTTGAATTTTTGTAGAGATGAGTTCTTGCTATGTTGCTTAAGCTGGTCTCGAACTCTGTGCTGGGATTGCAGGCGTGAACCACTGTTGTCAGTCAGTTTTCTTTTTTGTTTTCCTCCCAGAAACAGATTCTTCTCTGCTTCCCAGCTGGAGTGCAGTGGCTATTCACATGTTCCATTGATTGTAAGCATCATAGGGTACTGTAGCCTCAACCCCTGGGTTTGAGTGATTAAGTTTTTTTGTGATGTAGATGCTGCTATTCCAGGACCACACTTTGAGAACCACTGCCTTACAGACCACCATTCTTTTAAAAACCTCCATCACTTTCTGTGCATGGCAGGCGGGGTATGGTATGGTATGGCCAGAGTCACGGGGAGTGAAAGTATTCACCTATACGGTTATGAGCTAAGAAAGGTAGGCTTACTAAGGGAAAGATACTTTGTGAAGGGCACAACATGCAGGATAACAACAGCAAGTACATCTACTATCTGCTGCAGAGTAGTGACCTGAGGTTCTTCCCAGTGGAGTTTGACCATCACTTAGGTGAGTTTTAGACTTCCCATCATGCATTTGGGCTCCTGTCATGCAAATGAGATAGTTCTGATTGGTTGATGCTTGACTTTGATTGTAAACCGGTTATGGGCCTGCAGGAGGCTATTCAGCCCTTACAATTCTTGTAATCATTTTCTCTCTTTTTTTCTTTTTTTTGAGTAGGTGTCTCACTCTGTCGCTCAGGCTGGTGTGCAGGTGGCACGCAGCAGGAACTACAGGCATGCACCACCATGCCTGGCTAATTTTTTGATTTATTGTGGAGACGAGGTCTCGCCTTGTTGCCCAGACTGATCTGGAACCCCTCAGGCAGTCCTTTCGTCTCAGTTTCCCAAAGTGTTGGGATTACAGGCGTGAGCCACCACATCCGCGCCACAATTCTTGTAATCTCATTCTGAGATTTCCATCCTCAAAACAATTTACCCAATTGATGCTTTCCTGATCGGGCCTCATGTTCCTCCACATTACCCTGAGTGTTATTTTGGTTCTCATGTTAGCATGACTGTCTGAAAAAGGACCAGGCAAATCCAGTGAGTGTAATGATGGGTAAGAAGGCAGAGGGCAGCCGGGCTCGGTGGCTCAGCCTGTAATCCTGCCCTTTTGGGAGGCTGAGGTGAGTGGATTGCCTGAGCCTGCGGGTTCGAGACCCGCCTGGGCAGGCGAGACCTCATCTCTACAATAAATCAAAAAATTAGCTGGGCGTGGTAGCTCATGCCTGTAATTCCGGCTACTTGGAAGGCTGAGGCGGAAGGATCGCGGGAGCCCAGCAGGTCGAGGCTGCGGTGGCCGGGAGTGGCCACCGCACTCCAGTCTGGGTGACAGAGTGAGACTGCAACTCAAAAAAAAAAAAAAAAAGGCAGAGGGCAGCCAAGTCAGAGGAAGCAAGCACTTCAGGGTCTGAGGGAGTTATCTTACCATTATTTCTGCTTTTCCGTACTGCTCTGAGGCTTAATGATAAGCTCCTTCACTGTTGTGCGCTACTGGTTTGAATCTTTGCAGGTTGCCAGGGTTATAGCAGACATTTCCACTTGAGGAATCAAGGCTTTGTTTCCTAACACCAGTTTTTTCTCTAGGGAACAGTGTGACCTCACTACACCTGTCAACTTCATATCTTTGTGCCTAAGTTTACTCATATGTAAAATGAAATGAAAGCCATTCAGTCGTGAATGTTCCATCCAACTCCAAAATCTTTTTTTGAGTCGGAGTCTCACTCTGTCACCCATGCTGGAGTGCAGTGGCTGGTCCCGGCCACCGCAGCCTCAACCTGCTGGGCTCCAGCGATCCTTCCACTTCAACCTTCCAAGTAGTTGGAACTACAAGCGTGTGCCACCACACTCAGCTAATTTTTTGATTTATTGTAGAGATGAGGTCTCACTAAGTTTCCCGGGCTGGTCTTGAACCCTTAGGCTTAGGCAATCCTCTCACCTAGGCCTCCCCAAGTGCTGGGATTATAGGCGTGAGCCACCACGCCCGACAAACTCCAAAATCTGACCAATTCTGTGACTTTTGATGGTAGAGATGATTTGACCACAGGCAACTTTTGCCACTTTAGCACATGGAGTTAAGACTTTTGCCATTTTAGCACCTAAGAGTTAAGTTACCTTTGACATGATGATTCATCTTCATCCTGGCCTCTCTCAGCAGGATGAAAGATAATTGAAGGGCCACAACCAGCACAGTGTATCAAAAGATCTGTTCTCCTGGGTCACTGTCAGAGTAGGACTAAATTTCAGTCACTTCTTCCCAGGTTGTTGTTAATATATCAATTTCTTGATTTAAAACAAAAAGCAAAACAAAACAAAAACCTCATGACCCACTCTAAGGCTGGAACTGTTCTTACAGGAAATGGAGAGAACAAATAATTTAGTGGCTGATTCAGAATCTCATCCCCAGGTCATGGCAGGGATCAGTGCTCATGGTCCTGTTTTAGAAGGTTAATATGGTTATTTTGTTATCAACCCGATGTCTTACCAAAACACTGGTGCTGATTTTTTTTTTAAGTGACATGATTTCCATTGCCTTTTTTTTTTTCGAGTTGGAGTCTCACTCCTTCGCCTTGGCTCCAGCGATCCTCCTGCCTCAGCCTTCTGACTAGCTGGAACTACAGACATGCGCTACCACGCCGGGCTATTTTTTATTTTATTGTAGAGACGAGGTCTCACCAGGTTGCCCGGGCTGGTCTCGAACCCGCAAGCTCAGGCAATCCACTCGCCTCGACCTCCCAAAGTACTAGGATTACAGGCTGAGCCATCGAGCCCGCCAGATTGCCATTGTCTTATTCACTTTTTGTTCTAAAATGCTTTTCTACTTACGATTGGGCCAGAGGCCAGGATGAACCCTGTAACTCTGATCTGAATCTTCAGGAAAGAGAATTGAGGAAGAAGAACCTGGTTGAAATAAATCAGGTTGTCAGCCAGGGGCGATTTTGCCTCAGAGAATATTGGCAATGTCTGGAGACATCTTTTGGGGTGGGCAATGGGGATGCTGCTGGCATCTAGTGGGTAGAGACATCCAGCAGTGCACAGGACAATCTCCTCCAAAAAGAATAATTCAGCCCCAAATGTCAATAATGCCGAGGCTGAGAGACTTGGAAATAAATTATTCTGGGAGGAGAAAGCAAATGGTCAGAGGGACAGAGGCAAAAGAGGTAATCTTTTCCTGGGGGAGGTGTCTGACTTTAGGGAAAGGCTGGTGATTGGGCTGGTTCATCCAACCTCCCTTCCCTCCCCTCACCTTACCCCTCTTCCCCTTCACAATCTGCCTCACCTTTCCCCCCACCTCTGCCCCTATTCTGAAATGTCTCCACCAGGAACCTTGGGAAGTTTATTAGGGATAAAGTTGTCTCCGAGGAAAACATATAATAAACATAAGAACTGGCTGGGCAAGGTGGCTCACACTTGTAATTTCATCACTTTGAAAGACTGAGGTGGGAGGATTGCTTGGGGCCAGGAGTTCAAGATCAGCCTGGGCAACATTGCCAGACTACAAAAATTATTTTTTAATTTAAAAAAAAACATAAGAAAGGAATATTTGTAGGAAGAAGAACTCAACAGTAGGAGTCCACAAGAAATGGCTATGAAAACAATGGAATATCTTGAAGGTTTCTGTTTTTGTTTTGTTTTTTGAGTTGGAGTCTCACTCTGTCGCCCAGACTGGAGTGCAGCGGCCGCTCCCGGCCACCGCAGCCTCGACCTGCTGGGCTCCAGCGAACCTCCCACCTCAGCTTTCCAAGTAGCTGAAACTACAGGCGCATGCTACCATGCCCGGCTAATTTTTTGTTTTATTATAGAGATGAGTTCTCAACCAAGTTGCCCAGGCGGGTTGTGAACCCTCGGGCTCGGGCAATCCACTCACCTCAGTCTCCCAAAGGCGCGGGATTACAGGCTGAGCCACCGAGACCGGCTTTGTTTTTTTTTTTTTTTTGAGTTGGAGTCTCACTCTGTTGCCCAGACTGGAGTGCAGTGGCCACTCCTGGCCACCGCAGCCTGGACCTGCTGGGCTTCAGCGATCCTTCCACCTCAGCCTTCCAAGTAGCCGGAATTACAGGCGTGCGCTACCACGCCCAGCTAATTGTTTGATTTATTGTAGAGATGAGGTCTCACCAAGTTGCCCAGGCAGGTCTCGAACCCGCGGGCTCAGGCAATCCACTCAACTCGGCCTCCCAAAGCACGGGATTACAGGCTGAGCCACCGAGCCCAGCCAGAGGTTTCTAACCTGGAAGAGATGTGGTCACACTTTTTTTTTTTTTGAGTTGCAGTCTCACTCTGTCACCCAGACTGGAGTGCAATGGCCGCTCCCGGCCACCGCAGCCTCGATCTGCTGGGCTCCGGCGATCCTTCTGCCCTAGCCTTCCAAGTAGCTGGAACTACAGGTGCGCGCTACCACGTCCGGCTAATTTTTGATTTGTTGTAGAGATGAGGTCTCATCAAGTTGCCCAGGTGGGTCTCGAACCTGCGAGCTCAGGCAATCCACTCACCTTGGCCTCCCAAAGTGCTGGGATTACAGGCTGAGCCACCGAGTCTGGCCAGTCACACACTTTTTAAACAAAGCATGCCTTTGTAATTTTTACATTTTAATGTTGAATATAACTGTCTTAGTGGGTTCAAGGTATAATGATTTTGATTTTGTTACCGTCTGAGTAATGCTTGTCTGCTCCCCTTGATACCAATAAATCAAAGAGCCAGGGAAGTGGCAGAAAAAAGTGTATTTCTGAGTTCAAATCCAGGGAGCAGAGCCAGATTAGAGGTCTTTCTAAAATGGTTCTGCTCACCCTTCAGGTCTCGCAGTCCACTTTTATAGTCCAGACTTGTCAGTACCTACATATTAGCCATGTGACCAGCAGAGCATTGTATAGGATTTAAGTTACAGCTGCATTTTACATTTAGATGGTGACATTTAGAATAAAGGAAGTTTACAAGACTTAAGACATCATGCACTGCAAAAGTTATGCAAATCACGACATCATGGAGGGACATTAGTGGGTCCCTGTATTACAATCACAAGTAGAAAAACAAGGTCGAGTGGAGATTTGTAACCAAGGAGTAGGCAGGGGGGCAGTGGATGGAAATCATTAAGAGGAGATATTGGAAGTAAGAGGGCTTCTTTCTAGATCAACTCAAACAGAATTCTTGCTGAAGGCAGCCAGAATGCTAAGATACCGAGGTTGGTCAGTATTCTTGCTCAAATTGAATTCTCCAAAGACAGAGGAAGAGTCCAAATTCAGGCATAATCCAACAGAGGGCTCAGGAAAGCTTGTCTCTAGTTAGGACAAGGAGATCTTTGTCAGTATTCATGGAAGAATTACTCTTTGAATGTCATGAATGCATTCGGTTGCAGAAATTGATGTAAAGTCAGACCGCTATTGTGGAGAAAGATCTCTGCCTATTCCTCTTTTAACATTTTAGGAGACTGTTCTCTAGCCCTGATTCTAAATACAGGGTTTTCTGAGGTTTAGTGAAATTTAAGTTCATGCCAGGCATGGTGGTACACACCTGTAGTCCCAGCGCTTTGGAAGGTTGACATGAGAGGATCACTTGATGCCAAGAGTTTGACACCACCCTGGCAACATAGGAGGACCCCCATCTCTACAAAAGAAAGGAAGGAAAGAAGGAAGGAATTTAGAATTGTTGCTTAGTTTCTCAGGTGAGTACAGGTTAGTGGTACCGGAACCGGAACCACAGCCTTCAGTTAGAACTATTCCAGCCAGGCTCGGTGGCTCAGCCTGTAATCCTGCGCCTTTGGGAGGCTGAGGTGAGTGGATTGCCTGAGCCCGTGGGTTCGAGACTCGCCTGGGCAACTTGGTGAGCCCTCATCTCTACAATAAATCAAAAAATTAGCCGGGTGTGGTAGCGCACACCTGTAGTTCTGGCTACTTGGAAGGCTGCGGTGGCCGGGAGCGGCCATTGCACTCCAGTCTGGGCGACAGAGTGAGACTCCAACTCAAAAAACAAAAAAAACAAAAAAACTGCTGGGGACTTTAGCACTCATCCTGCCTCTCATTTCTGCAGAGAGATACTTAGAATCAGATAGGTATAAACATTTTCCCATGGTCACTAAGCTTGCCAGCAGCATATCAAAAACCAGAATCTAGATTGCCACACTGCATTACATTTTTCAAGTTCTAATTTCTTTTTATCACTCTTAAAATGTAAAATTTGTTAGGCTAGTTTTTCTTTTGGCTATAGAACTCAGCTGTTAGAATAGTGAAAACACTTCTTCCATTTATATTGGGCACAATTTGTGGTTGTATTTGTCATGTGATGGTGAATGATGGCCTCACTGATCACTATCTCTATAATCATGTGGCATTTATTCCTACCTGTCCTTTCTCCAGCCCACTGGAGGTATTTTCAACATGCAACTAGTTATCATTTAATGTAACTCTTGACTGAGCCAGTCACATGCCAAGACAACCTACCCCTTCTAAAATGGCTGGCAAGGCCAGATGCAGTGGCGCAAGCCTGTAATTCTAGCATTTTGGGAGGCTGAGGTGAGAGGATTGCCTGAGACCAGGGGTTCAAGACCAGCCTGGGCAACATGGTGAGACCTCGTCTCTACAATAAATAAAAAAATTAGCCGGACGTGATAGCATGGGCCTGTAGTTCCAACTACTTGGAAGGCTGAGGTGGAAGGATCGCCAAAGTCCAGCAGGTCGACGCTGGGGTGGCCTGGAGAATGCTACTATACTCCAGCCTGGGTGACAGAGTGAGATCCCAACTCAAAAAAATAGTAATAAAATAAAATAAAATAAACTGACAAGCAAAGGGATGTGTTCTGCTCTAGGCTTAACACCTGGAAATGGAAGTTAATGTACAAATTGATAATTGATCAGTTCTTTTTTTTTTTTTTTTTTTTTGAATCAGGGGCTCACTCTGTAGTTCAGGCTGGAGTGGAGTTCAGTGGCACCACCATGGCTACCACAGCTTTTTTTTTTTTTTTTTTTTTTTTTTTTTTTTGAGTTGGAGTCTCACTCTGTTGCCCAGACTGGAGTGCAGTGGCCGCTCCCGGCCACAGCAGCCTCCACCTGCTGGGCTCCGGCGATCCTTCCGCCTCAGCCTTCCAAGTAGCCGGAATTACAGGCATGCGCTACCACGCCCGGCTGATTTTTGGATTTATTGTAGAGATGAGGTCTCGCTGCCCAGGCGGGTCTCCGACCTGCGGGCTCAGGCAATCCACTCACCTCAGCCTCCCAAAGGCGCGGGATTACAGGCTGAGCCACCGAGCCTGGGCTACCACAGCTTTGAGCTCCTAGGCTCAGGCATTCCTTCTGCCTTAGCCTTCCAAGTAGCTGGGACTACAGGCAGGTACCACGGCGACTTATTTTTTGTGGAGATGAGGGCTTGCCGTGTTGTCCAGGCTGGTCTCAAACTCCAGGGCTCAAGCAATCTTGCCTTGGCCTCCCAAAGTGCTAGGATTATAGGTGTGAGCCACTGCACTTGGCCAAATTGATCAATTCTAAGCACTTTACAGATATCATCTCATTGATCCTGTTTACACTCCATGAGAAACATACTATTATTTCCATTTTGTACGTATAAGGAAACTGAAACAGAGCAGGGTTAAGCAACCAGCCCCAAGTTATTGTTACTGTCGTTTCTCTCACTCTTATGAGTGGTGCAGTCTGTGTTCCTGAGTATTATGTTCTTTCCGAGGTAAAAATAGGGCTCAAAGACTGCAATAAAGCAAACCACCCAGATCGTGGTTTTGGAAAGCAAGGGCAGGAAAAAGTTGGAGGAATGTGTTTCTGAAGCACAGGGAGAGTATCGGTAAGGTGAGTATCTTAGTGAGAAGCAGACACTTTTTTTTTGTTGTTTTTTTGTGTTTTTTTTGCGTTGGAGTCTCACTCTGTCGCCCAGACTGGAGTGCAGTGGCCGCTCCCGGCCACCGCGGCCTCGACCTGCTGGGCTCCAGTGATCCTTCCGCTCAGCCTTCCAAGTAGCTGGAACTACAGGCGCGCGCTACCACCCCCGGCTGATTTTTTGATTTATTGTAGAGATGAGGTCTTGCCAAGTTGCCCAAGCGGGTCTCGAACCTGCGGGCTCAGGCAATCCACTCACCTCAGCCTCCCAAAGGCACAGGATTACAGGCTGAGCCACCGAGCCCGGCTGAGAAGCAGACACTTTGCTGACTTCTCCATGCAGTTTACATGAAGGGCACTGGGAGTTTCAGCCCCGCACTCCCACCCTCTCTGGATAACATCTTTCAAAAACATTATGCGCCGCACACCCTCTGCTGTCCTGCTTCATAGTCCATGTTGGAACACAGCAGGGGGTTCTGGAAAATTCTGCCATAAAGGACCTTCTAATGGTGGTCTCTTCATCAAGCCCTCTTTGATCTCCCCAGCTTGGTTTGATTCTCGGCATGCTTTAGTACTCTGTCTTTCCCTTTACTACTTTGCCTGTCCCCTGCAGTTCAGCTGGTGGGCTAGGGGGACTTGGGACAGGAAACGCAACACTTTCAAAGAGGAGTGACAGCATTATTGGTGCAACCGTAACACTGGTGAAGTGTTTTTGGCTTCCACCTCTCCTTCAGTCTTCCTTTCTAGTACATTCTCTCACATTGTAATCAACTTTTTTTCTCAAATGGACCTGGTTGTGGTTCTTCATATTTCACTGTGACTTTAAGACAAACTGTTGCCACTCTCAAGCGTTGTCCATACTTTAAAGCTGAACTTCACTGGGGGAACATAATTATAAATTTACTTTTTTGGGCCGGGTGTGGTGGCTCACGCCTATAATACCAGCACTTTCGGAGGCTGAGGTGAGAAGATTGCCTGAGCCTGTGGGTTTGAGACCAGCCTGGGCAACTTGGCGAGACCTCATCTCTACAATAAATCAAAAAATTAGCCAGGCATGGTGGCGCGTGCCTGTAGTGCCAGTTACTTGGAAGGCTGAGGCATAAGAATCACCTGAGCCCAGCAGGTAGAGGCTGTGGTGGCCCTGAATATGCCACTGCACTCCAGCTTGGGCGACAGAGTGAGATTCCAACTCAAAAAACATTTTTTTTACTATCTTCACAAGAGTAATGTGAAGTATCACTGAACAGGTGGTTGTGTTCAATGGGGACAGAAACTTTTCTTGGTGTTTCTGAAATAAGCACATGAACTTCTATGCAGCCTACATTTAAGTTTGGTCTGCTCCAATAGATGGACATTGAACACCACTACTTCGAGGTATAAACACACTGTGCAATCTTTAATTTTATGGGAAACTGCTAGAATTAAAAACTTGACCAGGCATGGTGGCTTATGCCTATAATCTGAACACTCTGGGAGGCCGAGGTGAGAGGATTGCTTGAGCCTAGGAGTTCGAGATCAGCCTGGGCAACATAGCGAGACCTCTATGTTTTGTATAGGCCCCGTCTACACAAAAAATAAAAAAAAAATTAGTCGGGCATGGTGGCATGTGCCTGTAGTCCTAGCTACGTGAGAGGCTGATGTGGGGGGATTGCTTGGGCCCAGGAGGTTGAGGCTGCGATGAACTGTGATCATGCTATTGCACTCCAGCCTGGGGGATAGAGCAAAACTCTGAAGAGAAAAAAATTAAAATGAAACAAAACAAACTCGGATACCATGTGTGGCTCAGTTGTTATGCTTTGGGGAAAGCAGATCGCTAGTAAGTTCTTCAGAAAGGAACACCTCCAAAATGGGGAAGAGCTGACTTCAATGAACATTGTAAAGTAGCAAACATTTTCAGGTACTGCCTCAACACATCACACTGTCAAATGTATTACTCCACAAATGATGATACACACTATGAAATAAAGTAGTCAGTATGATTTTATTGAAATGTTTAGTACAGTGTTTGAGGATCTGAAAATCTTATATTCTAAGCCAATACAAGCACTGCAAATGATATTCTTGAATCTAGTTGACATCATATCTAACAAAGAAAAGTTATATGAGTATCTATAAGTTGACTAATATAATTTAAATAGGAAGTTAAACAACTTGGTATATTCAAATTTCTCTGGCTATCCTTTCTGGCTAGATATATGCTAAGTCCACCCCTATTCAGCAGAGCTGGACAGGACCAATAGATTTTGGTGGTCTCACATGTTTCCACACCAGGAGCAGCAAGGAACCCAAAAGGTCTGGAATTAAGCTGCTCATGAGGCAGTCTTCATCACCTTTGGTGAACTGGAAGCATCAAATAGTTAAGATCTGAATTTCTACTGTGTATGGCTAAGTTCAGTCTAATTAGTCCATAAGCACATTCTGAAGTACTTTAAAATACAAAAGTGGGCCTTAAAGAATGATAGAAATCATCAGTTCTTAATTCAGAGAATAACAATGCAGACTTCTATATCCATTTTTTCAATCTGAAACCATTATTTTAAAACTAGCTCTATACATTCTTAGACTTTAAATTTAATCTTACACAAAATGATTACCTTTAAATCAACTGGCTTTAGTCCCGTCCACATGTTTAAACTTGCACACATATATGTCAAGCTGTCAACATATGCAAGTTTACAACTATATCTTTATTTTACAAAAGCACAGAAATTTCAAGAAATACAGATGTCACACATTTATCAAAAAAAAAGTTACACAGCATCAAAATAGACTCTTTATACACTTCAAGTCAACTCTTTCTAGAAATAGTCAATCTATACTACATAGCTGACCTTACCAGGCTATATCATTCTTTCTCAAAAGCCATTTTAAGGTACAGAAAAATGCTAGTTTTTGCAACAACTAAAAAGATACTTTCTAACTTCAATTCAATCTCTGCTGTAATGAAGTTTTAAATCCTAAAGATTGCCATTCAAGTTTGTTAATGACTTAAATAGATTTGATTTTTCCACCTGCAGAACTTAGATCAGAGAATGTATTCTCTACCAGTTTTAAGATATGGCAGAAGGGAGACAGCTGTTTATCATTCCTAGTCTTTGCCTATGCAGACAAATTCTTTTCTTTTAGGGCTGACGAATTCAGTTAGTTGTCTACCAATGTGAGTATAATAAAATTTACAAAGTGCCAACACGACTTCTGTGAGGCACTTCTTTCAGGAGGCTGTTGTAACGGTCTTCTTACAGTGAATTCAATCCTCAGTGAATTTCCTCTCCATAGTCACTTTTTTCTTGTTAAAATTGTGTTTTGTTTTTAATTTTTGTAGAGATGAGGTCCCACTATGTTGCCCAGATTGGTTATGAACTACTGGGCTCAAGTAGTCCTCCTGCCTTGGCCTCCCAAAGTGCTGAGATTACAGGTGTGAGCCACCATGCATGGACCATGGTCACTTTTTAAATATTATCCTGATGAAGCAACTGATGTTTACTCATTTGTACTTTTTTCATAGGCCTCTCCTACCCATAGTTCTCTTGTGACAGTTTTAGTAAAAATAATCAATTGCCAGATGTTTGCTAATTCTGATTACGAAGGGCAAAAGGACATTGAATCAAAAGTAACAAAATAATATTAAATATGCATTTGGTGGCATTCATAATGTCATCTTTTAATTTATGCCAAAAGCAAAATAATGATCAGACTAGCAAATTTGAGGGGATACAAGGGAGTCTTTATTTTGGTGGAAATCTACAATATGAAATTATTGAAAAAATGCAAAGTAGAAGCTATAGGTAAAAATATGAAGTAAAAGAACAAGATAGCCGGGCTCGGTGGCTCAGCCTGTAATCCCGCGCCTTTGGGAGGCTGAGGTGAGTGGATTGCCTGAGCCCGTGGGTTCGAGACCCGCCTGGGCAGCGAGACCTCATCTCTACAATAAATAAAAAAAAATCAGCCGGGCGTGGTAGCGCATGCCTGTAATTCCGGCTACTTGGTAGGCTGAGGCGGAAGGATCGCTGGAACCCAGCAGGTTGAGGCTGCGGTGGCCGGGAGCGGCCACTGCACTCCAGTCTGGGCAACAGAGTGAGACTCCAACTCAAAAACAAAACAAAACAAAAAAAAAGAACAAGATAATAGGACAAAGAAAAGCATCACTGTGACAATAAGTTCACAGACCATATCTCAAAATGGTTTACAAATCAAAGCGATTGCTGAACATAACTGGATTTTTAGGACATGGCATTTCAGGTTAGTGATAGTTATATTTCAAAAGTAGTAAAAAAGTTATACGGAACTACACTGCCTCTGATGTGTTTAATGTTTGTGAAAAAAAAGTGTCAATGGCCATCTTAAGCTAAATCAAATTTGGTCCAATTAAAGCACAATACCCAAGATGGTTTATTTAAAACTCAGTTATCAAAAAAACAGAAAAAAGGAAAGAAAGTAAGTAATTCAAAATTAATGGTATTATAAATTTTCTAAGGTTCACTCCAAAGTAAAGGGCTAATTAATTCCCTACAGGGTTTTACCCAAATGTCCATAGGCATTATTAGTATATACACAAAAGGCTTTAATATGAAGTCACCTTTGGCAACCTCGAATATATATAAACTATGAACTTCCACAATGAAATTATATACTTGACAGTTGCTGCCTCAAAATACCGCAAGAACAAAGGAAAACATCACCTGTCAGAACAAGTCAAGATGACAAAAACATTTCTCATTTGAGACAGTTCACTCAAAGACCAAATAGCCACCACCCTCCCCCCAAAAACTGGAAAGAAATGATCTTGAACTCTGGAGAAACAATGGAGAAATGGAGAAAAATGAATCTTAGAGTATACAAAGATCTGATGCCTTTGCCAGTAATTAACCTATCATTGCTAAGTCCTAAAGCTAAAAAAATCAGACAAACAAAAACAAGTCAGAAGTCAGAGTAGATTTTCTGGACACTTCACATTCTGGATTTATAGCGGGACGTGACTGAACAGGTAGGACACGGATTCCCCGTTGTGTGTCCTTCGGATCGCCTCGGCCAAGATCATGGAAATGTCAATGACCTAAATGCCAACCAAAACAAAACAAACAAACAAACAAAAACAAAAACAAAAAAAACAGAAAGACGGGAAGCAGGACATCTTAGAGTTTTTTAAACACTGAACAGCCAGTAATGTGAAACAATTTCTTTAGCACATATGATATGTTATAATCAAAACCTCCCACACCCACTTCTTTTGAGGGGACAGATAACTTTGGGGTATGTCATTTTTTTTTTTTTGAGTCAAGAGTCTCACTCTGTCACACAGGCTGGAGTGCAGCGGCATGCTCATGGCCACCTCAGCCTAGACCTGCTGGACTCAGGCGATCCTTCTACCTCAGCCTTCCAGGTAGATGGAACCACAGGCATGCGCCACCATGCCTGGCTAATTTTTTGATATAATTGTAGTGACTAGGTCTCACCAAGTGGTCCAGGCTGATCTCGAATCCCTGAGCTCAGGCAATCCTCTCACCTCGGCCTCCCGAAGTGCTGGGATTATGGGCTTGAACCACTGTACCCAGCATTGTCATTTTTTATTTTGTGAGTTGGAGTTTCACTCTGTGCCCAGGCTGGAGTACAGTGGCACTCTCACAGTCACCGCAGCCTCTACCTGCTGGGCTCAAGTGATCTTTCTGCCTCAGCCTTTCAAGTAGCTCGGACCACAGGCATGCACCACCACACTAATTTTTTGATTTATTGTAGAAACGAGGTCTCCCCAAGTTGCCCTGGCTGGTCTCGAACCCATGGGCTCAGGCAATCCTCTCACCTTGGTCTCCCAAAGTGCTGGGATTATAGGCGTGAGCCACCATGCCTGGCCTTGGGGTGTGTCTTTTTTTTTTAATTTTGTGAGTTGGAGTCTCACTCTGTCACCCAGACTGGAGTGCAGTGGCCGCTCCTGGCCACTGCAGCCTCGACCTGCTGGGCTCTGGCGATCCTTCCGCCTCAGCCTTCCAAGTAGCCGGAACTACAGGCGTGCGCTACCACGCCCGGCTAATTTTTGATTTATTGTAGAGATGAGGTCTCGCCAAGTTGCCCAGGCAGGACTCGAACCAGTGGGCTCAGGCAATCCACTCACCTCAGCCTCCCAAAGGCACGGGATTACACCGAGCCCGGCTTGGGGTGTGTCTTATATGAAACCCTGGAAGGGAGATTTTCAGTGTAGATACTCAAAGGCTTTTTAGGGCTAGCATTAATCAGAGACACCCTTATTTAGGGGTGTTAGTCATTTTAAAGTTAATTTTGGTCAATCATTATACGGGAGGTTTTTCTCTCTTTTTGCTTCTGAAAAGGCAATGACTGTGTCATTTAAGAGCACAGCTGTGATCATCCAACCCAGGGGTCAGCAAACTTCTTTATTGCTGTTGTTGTTGTTGTTGTTGTTTTTTAGCAGAAGTCTTACTCTGTTGCCCAGGTTGGAGTGCAGTGGTACGCTCAAGGACACCACAGTCTCGACTTGCTGGGCTCGGGTGGTCCTTCCACCTCAGCCTTCTAAGTAGCTGAAACCACAGGTGAGTGTCACCATGCCTGGCTAATTTTTTGATTTATTGTAGAGATGAGGTCTCATCATGTTGCTCAGGCTGGTCTCGAACACCTGGGCTCAGACAATCCTCTTGCCTCTGCATCCCAAAGTGCTAGGATTACAGGCCTGAGCCATCATGCCCGGCTGTAAACTCCTTTTTCTATAAAGGACCAGAGACTTAATATATTTGACTTTGTCGGCCAGACGGTCTCTATCACAAATACTCTACTCTGCAGTTATAGCATGGAAGCAGCCACAGGCAACACACATGTGAATGGGTGTGGCTGTGAGCCAATAAAACTTTATTTACAAAAGCAGATGATGGGCTAGATTTGGCCTGTGTGCCAACTCCCAACCTAAACTACTGCTAACCCGGCATGAAAATACAAGGCACCACTATTTTGACCCCTTTCAGATTTATCTCCTCAAGTCAATTGAACTGTTTCTCTCTCCGATGAATGAGAAATCATGAAGCAGATCACTATGACCCACCTTCATGCTCTGCTGATGGAAACCAAGGTGTCATGCGACGAAATGACTTGCCAAGGTTTACTGTGACCACACAAAATGGGGACTCAGACCTTTTTATTTATTTCAGGCCAGTTGGTGTCAAGTGACTACTACTAGCTCTCTGATGGTCTATAAGCATCCAGTCAGGAGGGATAGGAGGGAGCAAAGCTCTGAAGAATCTCAGCACAGCCTACTGCCCCCACCCCCATTTTAAAAATTGTGCATATATTTTAAATATATTATGTATATAATTTTATTATGTATATATAATATATATACATAATAAAATTTGCCATTTTAACCATTTTAAAGTATACAATTCAGCGGTATTAACTACATTCCCTTTGTTGCATAGCTTTCACCATTATCCATTTCCAAAACTTTTTCATCATCCCCCAAAAAAACTATGTACCCATTAGATATAACTCCCCATTACTCCCTCCCCCAGCCCCTGGGAACCACCATTCTACTTTGCCTCTATGAATTTTCCTATGCTAGGTACCATGCTAAGCACAGACGCAATATTCCTCCTTTCGTGTCTGGCTTTTTGTCACTTAGCATACTATTTTCAAGGTTCATCCACACTATAGCATGGGTCAGATTTCCTTCTTTTTTAAAGGCTGGATTACAGGCCGAGGTGAGTGGATTGCCTAAGCCCGCGGGTTCGAGACCCGCCTGGGCAACTTGGCGAGACCTCATCTCTACAATAAATCAAAATTAGCCGGGTGTGGTAGCACGCGCCTGTAGTTCTGGCTACTTGGAAGGCTGAGGCGGAAGGATTGCCGGAGTCCAGCAGGTCGAGGCTGCGGTGGCCGGGAATGGCCACTGCACTCCAGTCTGGGTGACAGAGTGAGACTCCAACTAAAAATAAATAAATAAATAAATAAAAATAAAGGCTGGATTGTATTCCATTGTGACAATAGACAACACTTTGGTTAGCTGCACATGTGTTGATGGACATTTGGGTGTTTCTACCTTTTGGCTATTATGAATAGTGCTGCTATGAATATTTATGTACAAGTTTTCATTTGAAAGTATTTCTGAACTTTGAGGGTATATACCTAGGGGTGGAATTGTTGGTTCATATGGTAATTCTAAGTTCAGCTATAGCACAGCTTGTGTCTGACTGTTTTTTCTATTGTGGTTTTATTCACTCGTTCTTTCTTTTTTTGAGTTAGGGTCTCACTTTGTCGTCCAGGCTGGAGTGCAGTGGCACAATCATGGCTCACCATAGCGTCTACCTCCTGGGCTCAGGCAATCCTTCTGCCTTAGCCTCCCGAGTAGCTGGGACTACAGGCACTCACCACCATGCTTGGGTAACTTTTTTTTTTTTTTTTTTTTTTGTAGAGATGAGGTCTCACTATGTTGCCTAGGCTGGTCTCAAACTCCTGGGCTCAAGCAATCCTCCCACCTCCAGAGTACTGGGATTACAGGTATGAGTCACCACCTGCCTCACTGGCTATTTCTTTCTCCCATCCTTTTATTTTTGGTTGGAGTCTCACTCTGTCACCCAAGCTAGGGGACAGTGGCATGTTCACAGCCACCGCAGCCTCGACCTGCTGGGTTCAGGCAATCTTTCTGCCTCAGCCTTCCAAGTAGCTGGAACTACAGGCATGTGCCACCATGCCCGGCTAATTTTTTGATCTATTGTAGAGACCAGGTCTTGCTGTGTTGCCCAGGCTGGTCTCGAACCCATGGGCTCAGATAATCCTCTCGCCTCTGCCTCCCAAAGTGTTGGGATTACAGATGTAAGACACAGCACCCAGCTCTTACTCACCATTTCTAAATAGTGAACACTGATGCCTGCCGGCACTGGCCATTCTCAGGCACCCAATGTGATTTATATCCCGCAGTTACGAAAAGCTACCACCACTGGCAGTATTTGCCTTAACAAGGAGTCACACACAGAAGACTCAATGCTATTTTTAAGGATGTGAAGTCGGTATCTGGCTGCTTTGTTCTGCCTGCAGTGTAGACAGTACCTGAATCTTGGCGCAGTGCTTCATTTTGTCCTCCTGTGGAATTGTGTTTGTGACAACAACAGCCTCAAAGGCGGCATTATTTATCCTCGAAATAGCTGGCCCCGAGAAGATCCCATGGGTAAGTATAGCATAAACTTTGGTGGCTCCAGCAGAGAGCAGCCTGCAAAAAAGCAGAAGATAAAAAATTAAGTGTACACACAAATTCTTGAGATACTCACCCCTAGTATGAATGGTTTGAAGGAAAAGAGGAAATAAATTTCACCCACTTTTATTTGCCTAGAAGAGGATCTTTCAAGGTATGTGTTAGCAAAACAATCTCTATTCCTTTAAATCAGAAATGATCAACCTTGGCCCCAGATAATTATTTGTCGTGTGGGCTGTCCTGTGTATTCTAAGAAAATTCAGCAGCAGCCTTAGCCTCTGCCCACTAGCAACACCCTTCTCCCCTCAATTGTGACAACCAAAAGTGTCTCCAGACATTGTCAAATGTCCCCTAGGGAGTAAAATCATTCCTGGTTTTGAACCACCCATTTAAGGCAATACAGCCAAAATATAATTTTGATGTGTAAAAAACTTATTAATGAGATATTTACATTTTTTCATTCACAAGTTACATTCTTTTTTTTTTTTTTTTTGAGTTGGAGTCTCATTCTGTCACCCAGACAGCCTCGACCCGCTGGGCTCCGGTGATCCTTCTGCCTCAGCTTTCCGAGTAGCTGGAAGCACAGGCGCGCGCTACCACACCCGGCTAATTTTTTGATTTATTGTAGAGATGAGGTCTCGCCAAGTTGCCCAGGCGGGTCTCGAACCCGCGGGCTCAGGCAATCCACTCACCTCAGCCTCCCAAAGTGCTGGGATTACAGGCTGAGCCACTGAGCCCGGCCCACAAGTTACATTCTTCTATCCATGTTTGCTGTGTATCCATGTAAGCCTTTGAAACCTGGTGTGCATTTTAAGTCAGACCGGCCACCTTCTAAGAGCTTCACAGCCTTGTGTGGCTGGGTGGTAGCTTCCATAATGGATAGCAGCTCTATGAATTCTCCAGAAACCCACGGGCTGAGAAGGTTGGTGCAAAGGTTGAAAAGAAAAAAGCAAAGGCTCAAAGGAGCCCGAAAAATTCTTTCCTTCTGTGCTCAATGTCAAGAGATGCACCTTCTCTGACCTTTTATCAAATATACTACAAGCTCAGCCTGGAAAATGAAAGGGTCCATGCTTCCTTTTCTACCAAGAAAAGAATGGTACAGATAAATGAGCCCAGAATCTCCTTTAGTCTAAAACTCTACTGTCAAGCAATCAGCAATCATCAGGAAAAACAGGTCCAACTTCTAAAAGCTGGTTCCTTTTCTTAGTAAGAGGTCCTAGCACTTTCCCCACCATCCTGCGTACTTATCTGCAGCATGGCAGATGGTGCCACACGTGTCGGCCATGTCGTCCACGAGGATAGCCACGCGGTCCTTCACATCGCCCACCAGGACCATCCGGTCCACTTCATTCGCCTTCTTTCTCTCTTTGTGAATCAAAGCAAATTCCACATTCAACCTGTCTGCAATTGATGTGACCCTGGCAAAGACACAAATGAACATGTTCACACAGTCAATCAAAAATCTGTTCTTTAGAATTGTATTTTAGGGCAGCCTGGGCAACATGTAGAGACCTCGTCTCTACAATTAAAAAAAAATTAGCCAGGCATGGTGGCACATGCCTGTAGTTCCAGCTACTTGGAAGGCTGAGGCGGAAGAATCACCTGAACCCAGCAGGCCAAGGCTGCGGTGGCCATGAACAGCGTGCCACTGCACTCCAGCCTGGGAGACAGAGTGAAACTCCGATTCAAAAACAAAAACAAAAACAAAAACAAGAATTGTATTTTAGGAACACAGCAAACAACCACACTCAAGATGATGGAAGGATCAAGTCTCACTTGTTCAGCCAGGCAAGGTCTGGGGCACACACAAGGTAGTCCACAGAGAGATATGTGACAGTATGGACTTTGCATTTGTGACAGCTGGGGACGAATGTCAGGGCACCCTAGCTACTGCATAAAGTTACTTGATGAGAAATTAATATTCAAATTGTTAGTATTTGTGAGTTTTTTTTTTTTAATCACAGGCATAGCATAAAGCAAGTTATTTAGAAACTATAAACTACCACTTGTGGAATAGATAGTGTGGCAAAAATCCTGGTCAACATATCCACATAATATGTAGGCCTGTGAGAATGGGCTTTGTTGCACTTGAAGCCCAAGGAGACTATAAACCGCGAACCCACTTTTCTGCCCATCTAAGGCAAATGCTCAAAAGTCATCTGTGTTGGATGTGGTGGCACACCTATAGTCCCAGCTACTTGGGAGGCTGAGGTGGGAGGATCGTTTGAGCCTAAGAGCTCAAATCCAGTCTGAGCAACATAGGAAGACTATCATTAAAAAAAAAAAGCCACTGGTTCAGGAGGGAATGAACTGGCAACAGGAAAAGAAGGTGGCAGGCAAGCCTGAAGCATCCTGGATTTTCCCATAAGAAATAGGCTTAAATGATGAGACTTATTAGCCGGGCATGGGTGGCACATGCCTGTAGTTCCAGCTACTTGAAAGGCTGAGGCGGAAGGATCACCTGAGCCTAGCAGGTTGAGGCTACAGTGGCCATGAGCGTGCTGCTGCACTCCAGCCTGGGTGGCAGAGTGAGCCTCCAACTCAAAAAAAAAAAAGATTTTCCTATTCTAGGCTAGGCCTGGTGGCTCACACCTATAATCTCAGCATTTTGGGAGGCCAAGGCAGGAGGATTACTTGAGTCCAGGAGTTCAAGACCAGATTGGGCAACACAGTGAAACTTCATCTCTACAAAAAATTCAAAAATTAACTGGGCGTGGTGGTGTGTGCTTGTAGTTCCAGCTACTTGGGAGGCTGAGATGGGATGATCGCCTGAGCCCAGGAGGTCGAGGCTGTGGTGAGCCATGGTCATGCCACTGCACTCCAGCCTAGGTGACAGAGTAAGACTCTGACTCAAAAAAAAAAGTTTTCCTATTCTAGTTTTTAAAAATAACAATCAGTCATTGCGCACTTTGGCAGAAAAAGTATTTGAGAGACCAACACACACACACTCCCATTTAAGATACAGTGCAAAGAGGATACAATTTCTGTACATTATTTTTAAAGCTTGGGTCCTATTCACTGTGTCAGCCTCAGATGGCAAACAGGAATGGAGCTTCATGTGTGATCTGGTCAAGGACAGAGGGGACAAGTCTCTGAGAGTAATCCATTCTCTGGAACTGAGAGGGCATCAGAAAGGAAACTAGGTGCACCAGGCTACTCTTCCTCATTCCTGAGGATTCTTTAACATAACCAGTGTTTTTATTCAATTGTGATAAAATACACATAACATAAATTTTGTCTTTTCAAGCAATTTTTTTTTTTAGTCAAAGACTTACTCTGTTGCCCAGGCTGGATGGCAGTGGCACGATCACAGCTCACCACAGCCTCAATCTCCTTGGGCTCAGGTGATCCTCTTGCCTCAGCCTCCCTAATAGCTGGGACTTCAGGCCCACCACCAGGTCTGGCTAATTTTTAAAATTTTCTGTAGAGAAGAGGTCTCACTATGTTGCCCAGGCTGGTCTTGAACTCCTGGGCTCAAGTGATCCTCTCACCCTGGCCTCCCAAAGTGCTGAGATTACAGCTATAAGCCACTGTACCTGGTCTTTTGAATCATTTTAAAGTGTACAATTCAATGGCATTAAATACATTCAAAATAATGTACAACTATTACCACTATCTAGTTCTAGAACATTTCATTACACCAAAAGGAAACCCCATGTTCATTATGCAGTCACTTCCCTATTCTCCCCTCTCCCCAGGCCCTGCCAAGAGCTAATCTACTTTCTGAATCTATGGATTTAGTTATTCTGGATGCTTCATATAAATGGAATTATATAATATGTGACCTTTTGTGCCTGGCTTCTTTCACTTAGCATAAAGCTTTCAAAATTCATCCATGTTGTGGAATGTACAGTACTTCATTCTTCTTTAAGACTGAGTAAAAGCCGGGCTCGATGGCTCAGCTTGTAATCCCGCGCCTTTGGGAGACTGAGGTGAGTGGATTGCCTGAGCCCACGGGTTCGAGACCCGCCTGGGCAGCGAGACCTCATCTCTACAATAAATAAAATCAGCCGGGCGTGGTAGCGCATGCCTGTAATTCCGGCTACTCCAAAGGCTGAGGCGGAAGGATCGCCGGAGCCCAGCAGGTCGAGGCTGCGGTGGCCGGGAGCGGCCACTGCACTCCAGTCTGGGTGACAGAGTGAGACTCCAACTCAAAAAAAAAAAGACTGAGTAAAAATCCATTGATGGATATAGTATGTTTTGTTTTTTGTTTGTTTTTTTGAGTTGGGAGTCTCACTCTGCCACCCAGGCTGGAGGGCAGTGGCACACTCATGGCCATTGCAGCCTCGACCTGCTGGACTCTGGCAATCCTTCTACCTCAGCCTTCCAAGTAGCGGAACTACAGGCACGAGCCACCACGCCCGGCTAATTTTTGATTTATTGTAGAGATGAGGTCTTGCCAAGTTGCCCAGGATGGTCTTGAATTCACAGGCTTAGGCAATCCTCTCACCTCAGCCTCCCCAAGTGCGGGGATTATAGGCGTGAGCTACTGCGCCTGGGCCCACTGTGTTTATCTATTCACAGACATCTGAGTTGTTCCCATTTTCAGCTAGGTGAATGGTGCTGTTATGAACATTGGCATACAAGTATCCGCTTGTGTTCCTGTCTTCAAGTCTTTTGGGCACATATCTTGAAGCTGAATTACTGGGTCATATGGCAACTCTGTATAGTTAAGCAGCTAGTATTTTCACAGCTTAAATCCAGCATTTTTTCAATTTGACCAAAGAATGCAGCAACCTCTTTCACGCTTGAATTTTTTTTTCTACATTAGAATTAGCAGGGATATTTGCTATCTCAAGCAGAGACATACATGAAAATCAGGCCTAAGAGAAGCCCTCCTTTAGGCTGGGCACAGTGGCTCGTGCCTATAATCCCAGCACTTTGGGAGGCCAAGGTAAGAGGATTGCCTGAGCCCATGGGTTAGAGATCAGCCCCAGCAACTTGGCAAGACTTCATCTCTACAATAAATAAATAATTAGCCGGGCATGGTGGCACACACCTGTAATTCCAACTACCTGGAAGGCTGAGGCAGAAAGATCACCCAGCAGGTCAAGGCTGTGGTGGCCATGAGCGTGCCACTGCACTCCAGCCTGGGCAACAGAATGAGACTCCACCTCCAAAAAAAGGAGAAAGCCCACTTTATTCCAAACAGATATATCTCCACTTCCAGGCGACATTTTCGAGTTGCACTTTGGTGCTTTGATAGACTAGACAGCCTGCTCACCCTTCCCAACAGAATCAACTCCATGACACCTTAACCCAAGAGAACCATCTTCACAAACACATCACTGAGCTGGAATGATAGTAGGAATCATCGGAGGCGGAGACTGCAGAAGTAAATTATCCTGAAAAACTGGCACACAACAAAGTACTTGCTCTGTGAGTTTCTGAGGAACTCTAATGATCTTACCCTTCTGTTTTGCTGGCAGAGACATGGGAGATGGGAAAGTAAGCCCAGGGCCCAGCTGAGATGGATAGTCTAGCAGGTGACCTTTGTACAACACAGAAATGCCAGAAGTTCTTCTTTCAGAGTAACAAGGGATGAAAAATCAACCTGCTGCCCAGGTGGGACCAGGAAGGATGCTTGCCTGTCTCAAACTCGATGTTGAGAGGAGGGGATGGCTCTCTCTTGAGAGCTCAAAACCACATCTTGGCTCTCTTGAGAGTTGCGCGTTCAAATTCCTATTAGTGTGTGATGAAAACCTCACATGGAGAGAGAGTTTAATTTAAAGTGACACTTTGGGATAGTACTCCAAGGTAGGCGGCCACAACAAACACAAATCATCTTGGAAGGATTATAATGATAACATTCTTTTCTCTTTTTGAAGAGTTGGGGTCTCACTCTGTTGCCCAGGTTGGAGTGCAGTGATGTGACCATAACTCACTACAGTCTCAACTTTCTGGGTTCAAGGGCTCCTCCCGCCTCAGCCTCAGAGAAGCTAGCACTACAGGTGAACATCACCATGCCTGGCCTATAATGATAAAATTCTAAGGAAAATGAGGAAGTCACAAAATTCCCAAGGAAATAAGGCACTAAAAGTAAGAGCTACCAGAAACTACCATAACCATATCTTAGCCGCAAAGAATGAGACTCTGGAATTAACTGAAAGGGAACATAAAGTGATTGTTTGATATGTTTGTTTGTTTTTTTTGAGATGGAGTCTCACTCAGCCGCCCAGACTGGATTGCAGTGGCCGCTCCCGGCCACCACAGTCTTGACCTGCTGGGCTCCGGCGATCCTTCCACCTCAGCCTTCCAAGTAGCTGGAACTACAGGCACGCGCTACCATGCCCGGCTAATTTTTGATTTATTGTAGAGATGAGGTCTCGCCAAGTTGCCCAGGCAGGTCTCAAACCCACAGGTTCAGGCAATTCACTCACCTCGACCTCCCAAAGCGCGGGATTACAGGCTGAGCCACCAAGCCCGTCCGTTTGATATGTTTTAAAGAAATAACACAAAAGCTTGGTTAATAAAATAAAATAAACAAAATAAAAGGATTATAAAGAAAGACCAATCAGGACTTGGGAAAGACAAGAAAATAATCTCAAGAAGTGAAAAATAATATATTTAAAATTAAAAACTCAGTAGCTGCCGGGCTCGGTGGCTCAGCCTGTAATCCCGCGCCTTTGGGAGGCTGAGGTGAGTGGATTGCCTGAGCCCGTGGGTTCGAGACCCACCTGGGCAGTGAGACCTCATCTCCATAATAAATAAAAAAAATCAGCTGGGTGTGGTAGTGCATGCCTGTAATTCCGGCTACTTGAAAGGCTGAGGTGGAAGGATCACCGGAGCCCAGCAGGTCGAGGTTGCGGTGGCCGGGAGCGGCCACTGCACTCCAGTCTGGGTGACAGAGGGAGACTCCAACTCAAAAAAAAAAAAAAAAAAACTCAGTAGCTAAACAGATTTAAAACATCTGAACAGAGAATGAGCAAATTAGAGGATAGAGAAAAAGACATTGTCCAGGATGAAGCCCAAGAAACGAGACAGAAAATCAGAAAAAGAAGTGAAGAGACATGAACAGCAGAGTGACAAGGTCACACGAGTAGCTAGAGTTCTAAAAAGAGAGAAAGGAGCAAGGAAGATACAATATTCAAAGAGACAATGACTAAGAATCTTCCAGAACTATTGGAAGGCACCAATCTTCTGATCCAATAATCCCAAAAAATGAATCCCCAAGTAATCGTAATAAAACTATAGAAGACCAAGAAGTCTTAAAAGAGGCAAAGGATAAAGACAAGCCACCTAGAAAAGAATAGCAATCAGACTGATGGCCAAATTCTCAACTCCACTAATGGAAGTCAGAAGTGGAGGTCAAAAGTTAATGGAGTAATATCTTCACTGTGCTATGAGAAAATAACTGTCCACTTAGGACTCTATACCCAGCAAAACTGTCTTTCCAGAATGAGGGCAAAATAAAGATATTTTCAGCCAAACTACACAACATGAGAATTCATTTCTAACATACAACCACTTAAAGAATGCAGCTTAAGCAAAAGAGAAATGATCACAGATACACTGAGATGTGATGGGAGGGAAAAGTAGACAAAGATATTGATCAATATGTAGACAAATCTAAATAAATATTGGTTGTATAAGATCACAGTGACAATAATGTCTAATTTGTGGAGAAGAAAAAATTATACTGGGCAACAGCTTTAAAGCACACAATTAGATGGTGGTCATAAGTCCCAAATATGTCAATAATTAAGATTTTTTAAAAAGCGGGGGGTGGGGAGGAGAGGGGCAGAAAAAAAAGCGACCCAACTATCCAATTAAACATACAGACTGTTAGATGAGGGAATAAGACACCAACTTCAGATCGCCAGTTGTCCTTGGAAAGAAAGGGAAACGTTACTATCATGACACCCATGTTTTTCCTACCCTTTAAAAAATCATCTTTCAGACTGGAACCAAAACCCCAGTAGCCCTAGCAAATGCCCCTCATGTTCTAAACTTGTCTAGCTACTGTTTCCCTATTTAGGATTTTTTTTTTAGTTGGAATCTCACTCCATTGCCCAGGCTAGAGTGCAGTGGCACGCTCATGGCCACCCCAGTGTCAACCTGCTGGGCTCCAGTGATCCTTCCGCCTCAGCCTTCCAAGTAGGTGTAACTACAGGCATGCACTACCGCGTCCAGTTAATTTTTTATTTATTTATTGTAGAGACGAGGTCTCATTAGGTTGCCTAGGCTGGTCTCGAACCTACGGTCTCAGGGAATCCACTCGCCTCAGCCTCCCAAAGTGCTGGAATTACAGGATGAGCCACCAATTTAATTGAGAAAAAAATTAAGTTGAAGGCTAACAAAAATTTTTTCCATAATCACTTTAAAACATATATAGTACTTCTATCTACATGCCAACTTTAACAACCATTTAAACTCCAATTAAGAAAAGCCAGTTTCTGGCCTGGCGCAATGGCTCACGCTTTGAAGCTCAAGTTCAAGCTTCAAAGACTACCCAAGAGTGACCTCCTGTGGCAACATTAAGTTTTACCTGGAATAAGTCAACCTTCAAAGTTTTTTCTAAAGCAACAAGCTCCAATCGGTCAGATAGATATTTACAACATTTTATTTGGCAAAATATGACTTTTTCACCAAGCAAAGAAGCCACAGATAATTTCAACTACATGTGTCATGTATTATCCACAAGGCTGTTCGGAGGGGTTGTCAGCCGAGTCCAGAATAAGATGATGATAATGATATGTAGCAAAAACTTTGGACAAGGGGTAAGGAGGTGATAAAAATTCTGGAATGTATGG
Source organism: Cephalopachus bancanus (assembly GCA_027257055.1). NCBI lineage: Eukaryota > Metazoa > Chordata > Mammalia > Primates > Tarsiidae > Cephalopachus > Cephalopachus bancanus. Next base: position 166,929 of record JAPVLO010001201.1, read on the forward strand.
CCCCCAAAAGCTTGACTTTCCTGGCAAAGGGAGCAAGGGTGGTTAAGAGATTTAAAGGGGATCTGAACAAAACAGCATTTCAACCCTGGCCATTTGCTCTGATCAGTTTATTCTGCATTAGCTGGACAGGGTGGGGTATGTCTGTAAGGCCCAGAAGGTCAAGGTTATGGTGAGCTGTGATCGTGGCCACAGCATTCTAGCCTGGGCAACAGAGTGAGAGCACACAAAGGACATGTATTGTAAGATCAACTGATATAAAAAGTTTCAAAAAGGCAACTGCATAGGAACAGAAAGTAGATTAGTGGCTGCCAGGAGATGTGGTGGGGGAAAGTAAATGAGGAGTGACTGCTAATGCGTACAGTGTTTTCTTTTGGGACAATAAAAATGTTCTGGAATTAGTGATGGTTGTTGCACAAATCTGTGAATATGTGAAAAACCACTGAAGTGGACTCTTTAAAGTGGGTGAATTGCAGATATTTGAATTATAGCTCAACAAAGCTGTTAATACACACTAGTTACATCTGATGCTCATGTACTCCTTCCCACTTCTTCATCCTAACCTTCCTTCAGGCAGTGGATTTGCCATATCTGAATAAAGATTCCACCAATTAACTTAAAGAAAATTTCAAGTAAACTGCAAGAATTTCCAGCAGCAATAACTCCAGGCCAAGTGGTGGCTCATACCTATAATCCCAGCACTTTGGGAGGCCAAGGCGAGAGGATTGCCTGAGCCCACAGGCTCTAGAGCAGCCTAAGCAAGTTGCGAGACCTCATCTCTACAATACATTTAAAAAAATTAGCCAGGTATGGTTGTGCGTGCCTGTAGTTCCAGCTACTTGGAAGGCTAAGGTGAAAGGATTGCCTGAGGCCAGCAGGTCGAGGCTGCAGTGGTCGTGAGCAGGCCACTGCACTCTAGCCTGGGTGATAGAGTGAGACGCTGACTCAAAACAAAACAAAAAAACTCCAAAATGTTGCTTTTTTTCTTAAGCAGACACTCTGTGTGATTTGATCTTGATGTCATGGCCAAGGGTATTTTTATGAACACACGCACTGTCTAGCAATGGACTATCTGATCTGATGCTGTTCTCCACCCCTGCACTGTACATCTGGGATCTTTGCAAGTGAACTTTCTGCTCCTGTCTTTTATATATTTGTGTCTCCTTCCTGGCTACGGCCACTTCCTGCTGCTGCCAGAGGCCTGTCTCCAGCTATGTGGCCTGTGCTTCCTCCTCCTCTTTGCTGGGAACCCAAGCAGTGGTTGGATGGCAGCTTTGAGCAGAACCAAGGGGGCTCTTCTAAGAATCAAGACCTGCACTTCCCACATGGGACCACTCTGCGGGATACCTGTAAGCTTTGAAGTTTGATTCTCGGTGCTCATCTGGGCTGCAGGTGGATGAGGATGCTAAACAAGGGACAGACTTTTGAATTTTTTTTTTTTTTGAGTTAGAGTCTCACTCTGTTGCCCAGACTGGAGTGCAGTGAGTGGCATGCTCATGGCCACCACAGCCTCGACCTGTTGGGCTCAGGAGATCTTTCTGCTTCATTCTTCCAAGTAGCTGGAACTACAGGCATGCACCACCATGCCTGGCTAATTTTTTGATTTATTGTAGAGATGAGGTCTCGCCAAGTTGCCCAGGCTGATCTCGAACGCGTGGGCTCAGGCAATCTCTCACCTCGGCCTCCCAAAGTGCTGGGATTATAGGCGTAGGCCACCGTGCCCGGTGGGCTTTTGAATCTAAAGACGTCCCTCTGGGCACAGTGATTCATGCCTGTAATCCCAGCACTTTGGGGGACGAGGCGAGAGGATTACCTGAACCCATGGGTTCAAGACCAGCCTGGGCAACTTGGCAAGACTTCATCTCTACTATAAATTAAAAAATTAGCTGGGTGTAGTAGTTCATGCTATAGCCTGGGCAACAGAGTGAGACTCCAATTCAAAATAAATAAATAAATAAAGTGCGCGATGCTTTTAAAAATAAAAACGATAAAAAGAAAGGAAGGAAGGAAGAAAGAAAAAAAGCCCAAAGCTTGGTGGCCACTTGTCACTTTCAAGGCACCTTTATCAGTGCACATTCATGAGATTCTTTGCATTCCCGCTGGACTGCTGGGGACAGGTCTCTCCTACCTCTCTGCCATCCTGATGGAGGCCTCTGCCTGGGCAGTAAAACTCCATAGCCCCTCCACCTTTTTTTCCTTCCCAGATAGCATCTGCAAAGCTCTACAATTTCACTGAATCACCAAGTCTCAGGTTGCAGTCTTATCTAATTGCCCTCATCCTTGATTCCGAACACCCTGTGCCCACTTCCTTGTGAACACCTAGAGTCTTCTTGCCAAGCCCTTTAGATGGGCTAATCAGTACCACTTTCTCATGCCATTGAGTGTGCCATCACATCCATGCTGTTACTACCAGGTTGGTGCTGTCTCTTTTTTGCCTTAGTTTCCTTTTTTTTTCTTTGAAGTCGAGGTCTCACTCTGTTGCCCAGGCAGGAATGGAGTGTAGTGGCACGATCACAGCTCACCACAGCCTCACACTCTGTGGGCTCAGGCAATCTTCCTGTCTCATCTTTCTGAGTGGCTGGGACTACAGGCACACATCACCATGTCCAGGTAATTTTTTGATTTTTATTAGCGATGAGGTGTTGCTATGTTGCCCAGGCTAGTCTTGAACTCTTGAGCTCAAATAATTCTCTTGCCTGTCTCCTAAAATGCTGGGATTACAGGCATGAGTTACCACACTGGGCCTAGTTTCCTTTTAAACATACTTCTTTGATAGCTTAGTAACTGTTCTATTATCCCAGGGTATTGGTGGCCCGTGCCATGCTGTCTGAACACGCTGGATCGTGCTACACATCTGAATGTGGCACAGGCTCATTGTTTGACTTCTCAGAGGGGATTATTTTCTCTCCCAATTCAAAGGCTTGGGTAGAGATGGGCTTTTCCTGTGGCTAATGGCTAGAAGCCTGGTTTTCAGCTCCCTTTTCCTTCTCTTCTTTTTTTGAGACAGGGCTTTGCCCTGTTGTCCAGGCCAGAGTGCGGTGGTGGGATCATAACTCACTGCAGCCTCAACCTCCTGGTCTCAAGTGATTCTCTTGCCTCAGCTTCCCAAGTAACTGGGATGGGTGCACACCACCAAAGCCTAGCTAATTTTTTTTTTTTTTTTTTTTTTTTTTTACTTTTTGTAGAGACAGGTTCTTGCTATGTTGCCCAGGCTGATCTTGAACTCCTGGTCTCAAGTGATCTTCCCACCTTAGTCTTCGGAGTAGCTAGAACTACAGGTACACACCAACAAAGCCAGCTTCAGCTCCCTCCTTTATGGAGGATCACACGTGGGCATTACAACGAAAACCACCAGTCTCTTCCCAGATCTGATGCTCTTCCCACACCCCCACCCCCACCCCATGGTCACCACCCAGGCACAGCTTTCAGCTCTTTATTTTCTGCTCTCAGATATTTCCCTTTTTAAATGTTCTACGTACAGAGATTTCTTTTTTAAAATTTTGTTCTATTTTGGCTAGCATTTCCAAGTGTTTTGCAGTAGGAAAGACTAGCTTAGTCACCTTTTTTTTTTTTCTTGCAAGCAAGTCGAAGTTTATTCAGGAAGCAAGTGGGATAGCTCTCAGAGCAAGAAGGTACCTGAGTAGATCGTTCAAGGAAGGCCAAGGAAACATGGGGGGGAGGGGCTTATATAGTACTCGGGGGGCATGCTTATTGGTTGGTGGGGCAGCTACATCAGCAGACTCGAAAATACACCAATCAGAAGGACGCACACAAAAGGGAGGGATCCACAGCTTCGGACCTGAAAGTAGGTATCTTAAATTTAGTTTGTGGGGCTTGTAGTGGAAGTTTTTTACCGGAATTTTTTTTTTTTTTTTTTTGAGGTGGAGTCTCACTCTGTCGCCCAGACTGGAGTGCAGTGGCCACTCACAGCCACCGCAGCCTCGACCTGCTGGGCTCCGGCGATCCTTCCGCCTCAGCCTTCCGAGTAGCTGGAACTACAGGCGCGCGCTACCACGCCCGGCTGATTTTTTTATTTATTGTGGAGATGAGGTCTCACCAAGTTGCCCAGGCGGGTCTCGAACCCGCAGGCTCAGGCAATCCACTCACCTCGGCCTCCCAAAGGCGCCGGATTACAGGCTGAGCCACCGAGCCCGGCGGACCGGAATTTTTTTAACAGAGACCCACCCCAATCCGTCTGCCTATCCAATTTTTTTCCCTTTCTTATTCCCCCGTCTAGAGTGGTGATTCTAACTGTCATTAGGGGATGGGGCAATGACCAGTCTATTTTTTGTCAATTGTTGTTAGTTAAAAGACTTATTTTTCCAATGAGGCTCGTTAACTTTTATAATCGAAAACTTAAAAAAAACCCAAAACAAGTCAGGCTCGGTGTCTCAGCCTGTAATCCCAGCACTTTGGGAGGCTGAGTTGAGAGGATTGCCTAAGCCCGCGGGTTCGAGACCCGCCTGGGCAACTTGGTGAGACCTCATCTCTACAATAAAATCAAAAAATTAGCTGGGCATGGCAGCGCGCACCTGTAATTCCAGCTACTCGGAAGGCTGAGGCGGAAGGATCGCCGGAGCCCAGCAGGTCGAGGCTGCGGTGGCCGGGAGCGGCCACTGCACTCCAGTCTGGGCGACAGAGTGAGACTCCAACTCAAAAACAAAACAAAACAAAACAAAAAAAACCAAAACAAAACAAAAAACCCAAAACATATGTATTCTTTGCTGAAAACAAACATATACATATTGTGTGTGTATCTATTTTTTTATTTCATGCATGATGAATGTTAGCAAAGATGACTGAGTTCTGCTTTGGAAGTATACTTACTTGCTCATTAGCAAAATAAAGTGTTGAGTAATATAAAGCATGCTTCCTTATCCCATACATCACAAAAGGACAAGCTAATCAGCAAGTAGAAAAATCTGTACAGTGCAGCCCACGTGATACCTTTTGGCTCCTCCTGCATCAGGCGAAACAATGATACAGTTCTTCCACTCAGCGATGTTTTCCCGAATCCACTGCAGGACTGCGGGCTCTGCGTACAAATTATCCACAGGAATATCAAAGAATCCCTAAAGGAAGAAGTGAGTGTCACGTGGTAGGTTTAAAAAAAATTGCAAAATTGCTTTCATTAAATAACATTTAAATTTTTGATTCAAAACAATCTTTATAATAGACTCGTTCTTGCTCATTTTAAGTTAATTTAAATCAAAAGACTGATATGTTACAGGGGTATATTCCAGTCCAATTCATGTTTGTTCTATGATCTTATGATGGCCTGCAATATGAGCCATAGAATGGCTTTGTAAGACAGTGGAGGAAATGTTTGTTGTTTCTTTCTTTTTTTTTTTTTTTTTTTGAGTAGGAGTCTAACTTGGTCACCCAGGCTGGAGTGCAGTGGCACACTCACAGACACTACAACCTTGACCTGTTGGGCTCAGGCAATTCTTCCGCTTCAGCCTTCCTAGTAGCTGGAACTACAGGCATGTGCCACCATGCCCGGCTAATTTTTTTTTTTAAATCGTAGAGATGGGGTCTCGCTATGTTGCCCAGGTTGGTCTGGAACCCATGGGCTCAGGCAATCCCCTCTCCTCCACCTTCCAAAATGCTAGTATTACTGGCGTGAGCCACCGCGCCTGGCCTTCGTTGTTTCTTTTTCTTTCTTTTTTTTGGAGTTGGAGTCTCACTCTGTCGCCCAGACTGGAGTGCAGTAGCTGCTCCTAGCCACCGCAGCCTCTACCTGCTGGGCTCCGGCGATCCTTCCGCCTCAGCCTTCCAAGTAGCTGGAACTACAGGCGCGCCCTACCATGCCCGGCTAATTTTTTGATTGATTATAGAGACGAGGTCTCACCAAGTTGCCCAGGCAGGTCTTGAACCTGCAGGCTCAGGCAATTCACTCACCTCAGCCTCCCAAAGCCCGGGATTACAGGCTGAGCCACAGAGCCCGGCCATTGTTTCTTAAGTAGTTATTATAAACCAGATACTTCACATTCTTTATATCTCACAAAGTGGTTACATTATAATTTGGCCTATTTTAGAGACAAAGAAAATAAGTTATGAAGAAGTTAAAAATGCATATTAAGACCGCCATTCAAATTATTTCCCAGAATTTGAGATGAAATTACATAGGACTTACTACCAAGAAGCCATTCCCACTCCTCCAAAACTGACTGGAGGCAAGATGGTGACAGAGAGAGGAGGTATTAATATTAAATTATATTTCCAGGCTGGGCACAGTGACTCATACCAGCATTTTGGAAAGCCAAGGTAGAAGGATCACTTGAGGCTAGGAGTTGGAGACCAGCCTGGGCAAAGTAGTAAGACTTCATCTCTACAAAAAATCAAAGAATTAGCTGGGCATAGTGGCACATGCCTATAGTCCCAGCTATTCAGGAGGCTGAGAGAGGAGGATTCTCTGAGCCCAAGAGGTAGAGGTTGTGGTGAGCCATGATCATGCCACTGTACTTCAGCCTTGGGTGACAGAGTGAGACATTGACTCAAAAAAAATTATATTTTTGAGTTTAGTAAGACGAAAATTCAGTGAATAGCCACATATAAGCTCAAGCATGAGTAATGTTACCTCCTTCAAAAATTATTTAACGTAGCCGGGCTTGGTGGCTCAGCCTGGAATCCCGTGCTTTGGGAGGTTGAGTTGAGTGGATTGCCTGAGCCCACAGGTTCGAGACCCGCCTGGGCAACTTGGTGAGACCTCATCTCTCCAATAAATCAAAAAATTAGCCAGGCATGGGGGCACGGGCCTGTAGTTCCAGCTACTTGGAAGGCTGAGGTGGAAGGATTGCTGGGGCCCAGCAGGTCGAGGCTGCGGTGGCCGGGAGTGGCCACTGCACTCCAGTCTGGGTGACAGAGTGAGACTCCAACTAAAAAAAAATAATTATTTAATGTAACAGAGAATTAGGACTTAACCACTAGCAGAAAGAAAATGCTGATACCTGTATCTGAGAGGCATGCAGGTCCATGGTGATGATGTGATCTGCCCCAGCAACTGAGAGCATATTGGCCACAAGTTTTGCAGAAATCGGAGCACGACTCTAAAAAATGAAGAAATGGATTTTATAACAGGAAAACATGGAAACTCTTAGACTCCTCCCATTAAAACATACACGAGAAAGATAAATCACAGAGTCAACAAAGTGTAGTAAAGAAAATTACACATGCTATAACAACAAAAGGTACATTCTTTCCATTTTATTGAGCAAACATTACCTTATTACAAGACAATTATGCTTGGCACTGGATATAAAGAACAAATATCAAAGATGTAAACTGCTAAAGATATATATATATAATGTCACAATTTGTATAATGGAGATCATAATACATGTGTAGAAGTAACATAAAACGTAACACAAGAGAAAGATGATAGCAGGAAGGACATAAAGTTTAAGCAGGACGCTTGTTAGAAGCTCCTCTAAGGAAGCTGCTTTTAAGGTGAGGCTAGCAAAGGTAGTGAGGACAGTTTTCTAGAAGGACAGAATGGCATATGTGAGATCACCAATGCTGAGACCCTCACACAGTCAGGGGCTGAAAGAAGTTCAGCTATGAAAAAAAGAGTCCATGTGCTGACAGTTGGCAGCTAATATTGTTACAAATGGGATTGATAATTATTTGATATTTAGAAAAATGGATACATTGCCATTTATTGACACCATGTCCTTTGTATAACTATCTAATTTCTGTATAGTTTTAGTTTCCATACCATAAATTATGGACAATAAAACTGTCCACATTAAAAAAATCCGAAAAAAAATCCAATAGACTATACAGATTTATGATTAGACCTAGGTAGAGTTTGGCATTTTGCTGTAAACAACAGTATCTTATACATTAGTCACTATATGTATGTGTGTGTGTGTGTATACATACACACACACACACACACACACACACACACACACACACACACACACACACACACACACACATGAAAGCTTTAAAAAGGTTTTCATTCAAAATAGTAACAAATGATCTTTGTTAAACACACGCGCGCGCACACACACACACACACAGTATATTCATGTAAAAACACAGAGGCTGGGCACAGTGGTTCACTCCTGTAATCACAGCATTTTGGGAGGCCGGGGTTGAGAGGATTGCCTGAATCTAGGGGTTCGAGATCAGCCTGGGCAACTTTGCGAGACCTCATTTCTACAATAAATCAAAAAATTAGTCGGTTGTGGTGGCAAATCCCTGTAGTTCCAGCTAGTTGGAAGGCTAAGGCAGAAGGATCACTCGAGTTCAACATGGCCAGGAGTGTGCCACTGCACTCCAGCCTGGGCAACAGAGTGAGACTCCTACTCAAAAAACAAACAAACAACCCCAAAAAAACACACACAGAAAGGAATTACATCAAAATTCTAACAGATTATTTGTTTTCTGTAATAAACCTCTCTTTTTAAAAAAAGAAATATAGGCTGGGCCCAGTGGCTCAGCCTGTAATCCCGTGCTTTGGGAGGCCGAGGTGAGTGAATTGCCTGAGCCCACGGGTTCGAAATCTGCCTGGGCACCTTGGCGAGACTTCATCTCTACAACAAATTAAAAAAAAAAAAAAATTAGCCGAACGTGGAAGCGCGCCTATAGTTCCGGCTACTTGGAAGGCTGAGGCAGGAGGATCGCCGGAGTACAGCAGGGTCGAGGCTGTGGTGGCCGGGAGCGTGCCACTGCACTCCAGTCTGGGGTGACAGTGAGACTCCAACTCAAAAAATAAAAAAATTAAATTAAATTAAAAATAAGAAATATATATATATTACTGTATAATAAAAATATGCATGCATTTTAAAACACAAAGAAAATAGTAAGAGGAAACATCTGAAAACATTAACAGATGTTTCTAGAAAGTAAGATAATGGGGAAGTCTTTATTTTTCTTCACTTTTCCAATCTTCTTTACTAATTATAGATCATAACTCATGTTCTCCTTGTGGAAATCCCCTGTACAATGTACCACATTGCTTTTGGGATAAAATCAAACTTTCTCAGTTTTACTGCCCAACACCCTCTGGCCAGTCTGGCTGCAGCCTACTGAGAACCGTTTCTCTCCCACGCCTCTGTTAAGGGACACTCTCTGCAGTCTGTACTGGGCCTGCTCTCCCTCCTTTAAGCCTGGTCATTTCACCCACGTACCCACCTTGTTCCCAGTCAACCCCCATCTTTGCTGAGCCAATCCGTTTGATCTTCCAGGTTTGGTTCAAATCTCCCAATTTTAAGGCACTCTGAGAACTCCAAAAACAATCTGTCCTTTCAAGTGTCACAGAATTGGTTAAGCATTTGGTCCCTACCATTTGGGACCATCTGCTGAAAGATCAGCGCAAGACTGAATGTACAGATGTCATAGTTTACAACCAGACCATATGCCCCTCAATGGTAAACAACTGGTTTTGGAGATTTTCACATCATCTGCAGCACACAGCTTCCTACCTTGCATACAAAAGCTCCTCAATAAATATTTAACAACAGAATTTCTGTAACACCAAATTTCCAAGGCTTAGTTATTAGCCTTCACTGATTATGATTATTATTCAGTCTAACACAGTTCCAGGATAACAATAAGATAACAAAAATTGGTGTCTGAGACTGCTTTGTAATAGAATCCGACTTGCAACACAAATCAATTTCAGACTCTTCCTATACTTTTTTTTTTTTTTTGAGTTTGGAGACTCAATCTGTCACCCAGGCTGGAATGCAGTGACATGCTCACAGCCACTGCAGCCTCAGCCCACTGGATTCAGGCAATCCTTCTGCCTCAGCCTTCCAAGCAGTTGGAACTACAGGCATGAGCCACCATGCCCAGATAGTTTTTTGATTTATTGTAGAGATAAGGTCTTGCCAAGTTGCCCAGACTAGTCTCGAACCCCTGGTCTCGGCAGTCCTCTCGCCTTGGCCTTCCAAAGTGCTGGGATTACAGGCGTGAGCCACCACGCCTGGCAACTTTTACTATAATTTTATAACTGGCTGCTATGGTTTGGATGTGTCCCCGCCAAAGATTCAGGTGTTGCCAATGTAAAAGTATTAAGAGGTGGGGCCTGTTACGAGTTGATTTGGCCATGAGGACTCCTCCCTTGTGAATGGAACTAAAGTACTTTTTCTACTTTTTTTTTTGAGTCGGAGTCTCACTCTTTTGCCCAGGTGGAGTGCAAGTGGCACACTCACGGCCACCACAGTCTCGACCTGCTGGGCTCAAGTGATCCTTCCATCTCGGCCTTCCAAGTAGCTGGAACTACAGGCATGCACCACCATGCCCGGCTAATTTTTTTTTATTGTAGAGACGAGGTCTCGCCATGTTGCCCAAGCTGGTCTCAAACCCCTGGGCTCAGGCAATCCTCTTGCCTCCACCTCCCAAAGTGCTGAGATTACAGGCATGAGACACTGTGCCCAGCTTAAGGGCCTTCCTAAAAAGACTTCAGGTAGTGTTCTGTGAGTTGTCCTTACGCCTTCTGCCCTGTGAGGCACAGCATTCCCCCCTCCCAA